>JAZGTH010000137.1:385000-723331 GCA_036877525.1 Chromobotia macracanthus | reverse complement strand
GAAAGGTGCTTGTGCATTGCATCATGGGAATGAGTCGATCTGCTACTTTGGTTCTAGCGTATCTCATGCTGCGCCAGCGTCTTACTCTCCGTACTGCCATTCAAACTGTGATACTGCAGCATGCAATCTATCCGAACAGAAACTTCTTGAGCCTTCTCCTGGATCTGGACCTTCAGTTACAGAGAAAGCGAATGTTGTGTCCCATTCTTTGATAGCAGCAAACATAATGAACACACAAATGGCCATGCATTCATTTGATATAATTTTGTTAAAGGGTAACCACCATTAGTATGTTTACATTATTTATAATGATGTATGTATTGTTTTGTAGTCACAAATAACTCCTCTTCCCACCACCATGTGTGCCTTTCTAGTGTTTTGTATCTATAGACTGTCTTTGTACTTTGCCATACATTCACAAAGTTGTTTTATAAAAACTGAGAATTTAACTGTAAAAATAATTTAATATTGGCTTTATAATATTGACAAAAAAGCATGTTACTATTTAATGTGATATTTTAACAGTGGTGATTTTCTTGAACACAATGCAGTATAAAGGAAGGTGAGAGTTGTTTTTTTCTAAAGGTCTATATGATATATTCAAGTTGCAGCTGTATGAACAAGGCTCATTCCTCACACTGCAAATAATATTTAACAATGGAGTCAGTATTCCATACAGAAAACCAAATTAAGCAGTATTAAGTTTAAGTTGTGGTTTATAAATCGACAGCATTTTTGGATACTAAGAAAACACTCGCTGTCAGCAGTTTGTCTTAGTTTTTGGCAACCAGATTTGGAGAGCTATGTGCCAAGCACAACACCTTTCTGTTGACATAATCCTAAAAGCCTTGTTTAAATGGCTGAGCAGCACTTTCTGATGTGAGTTTTACTGCAGCTTTTTGTCTTAATAGCAGAATAATGTTTCTTTCAGCTTATTGCTTCACAGACATTTCTTTGTTGAAAATGTTAAGGTGTACGAACAAGTTTGATTTATTTAACTTACGCTTACAAAATGTAACTGTACATTACACTCATTGGACTATAAGTGAAAGGAACTATAAGCAAGCCGGATGATACATAGTGGATTTGATCCATTTTTAGTTTTATCTGCTGTAGCTGTTCTGTATGTGTTGTTTTTTGAAACATTTGTACTACTGGATTCTTATAAAGATGAGTCACACAAAACAAGGTGTGAAATAAACTAAAGACTTTTACACACTATAAAAATGTGTTTTTGTTTCAGCATTTGTTTTTTGTTTCAGCAAGTTTCGCATTTAACATGTCATCAGAACAAAGGTTGAAACAGCACTGTGTGTGTGTGTGTGTGAGAGAGAGAGATTTAAAATCAAAATCTTTGTGCTAAATTGTGAAAGGCAGTAAATGGAAATCAACCCTGAATCTCCTGGTGATTCTGCTTCTGCCTCCAAGCTGCAGAAGTGAAAACAGAAGGTAAACTGTGTGAATCAGGCCATGGGCCTTATTTCCTGTTTCTGGAGTCATGCTACCATTGAAATTGTAATTGCTACAAAAATGGCCTCAAACAGAGTCAATAATTGAAAACAGCCACCAAATTGGCTTGAGTACAGTAATCCTTATTGGAAATACACTGTTTAATGGGGTTTCATAAACCTCTCCCCATGCATTCTCTAATCCCCTGTGTGATGAGACGGTTCATGAAAAGCGTTGCCAAGATGAAAGCTTAATTATTCAGTGTTAGCATACAAAGCTGTTCTATTAAGAAATAAACCAATGATACTCAGTCTGAGTGCTGCAGATTAAACATTTCGTTTTCTGGCCTTTGTTACATTTAACTTTCCACATTTGTCTTGAACTTATATAAGTAAAACTTTCATAAATTATTTTGTTAACGTTGCAATATATTTGTAATGTGCTTCACATGGAAGGACAGATGCACTTTATGTTATTACAGCTGATCCTGTCAACGTCCATAAGGATATAGGTGTCTGGAGTACATTTCTGCACCTTTACTCCTTTATCTTTATCTCCTGTGCTTCTGAGTTTTTCCAGCAGGGTGCAGTGCTGTGCCATGAAATACATTCAAGAACCAGCCACACAAGAATCATTACCATCATTTTTATCAGAGAAATGAAAATCCTGTTATTTTTATGCTAAGTGACCTCACGCAATAATTTTCTTTTTTGTCTGTTATCCTTTATTAGCACACACAGGCTTTTTTGTTATGTTCTACCTTGTTCTGAAAACAATCGCTATATTAAATACAACATGGGTTCAAATGTTCTTTGTCACCTTGCCGAAGGCATTTCATCATGCAGATCTATTTGAGGGACCCCCCTCACCTCACCATCCAAGACTGTAATAAAATAACATTAACCCACACAAACCTCGATGAGAGAAAGTAATTCCTCCAGATCAGCTCTTCCTTTAGCCACCCTGACAGCTTGACCTGCAGTTGTGCAGTCAGAAAAAGCCAGACCTACACGAGTCCCCAGATACACATTGCTTTTCAGGGAACATTCAATTAAGACACAACTTTGCTTCCTGATTAGCTGTTTGGCATACACTGTACATTGATAAATCATGGAAGTGGTTGAGAAGAGACACGGGAAACAGACATGAGCAGCAAAGCCAAGTGTATGTATTGCAGAAAATGGGGGAAGCAGCTCTGCGTGGGCTAAAGCCAAGTCATCTCTCCTGATGTGACTGTGGAGAAATGAGAGGCACAGAGAGGGTGACATTGATCAGCGCATTACTGTCACACAAGCACTCGGAAAAGCAGATGTATCTGTAAATGATTACACTGTCAGTGCTTTCTCAGGGAAAACTGTCAAGCCTTGGATATCAGAACATGGATAAAAATAACAAACAAACAAATCAGCCTGGAAGCAACATATACTTTGCAAGTACAGATTTTTGTGAAGAAAGAGGACTTGATGAAAGGCTTAGCTGAACATGTTGCTATGCATCTATTTACTTTGAATTCAGAAAGTCTCCATGATGTTTAAAATGTTCAAAAGAAGATCAGGCCAAATAAGAATATCAGGAATGGTTCATGAATCTTCCACAACAAAAGATATTCTAAAATCTTATTATTTCCTATTATTATTTCCTTTATATAGATCACATACATGTCATTGTTTGTGATTCCCCAGAACAAACACTTTAAATAAAAAACAAAGAAAGTCCATATTACAAATATGCTGTGAGTTATTGTAATTATTTAACGTATGACGTTACAATAATAGCAAGTAATAAGTAGATCTTAAGAAGGAACAGGTGTACGTGGCTTTCACACCCAGGCCATTAATTCCTTTTTATTAGCTTCATAAAGCTGTAATTACTATGGGGCTCAAAGCTTATTTTACTGGCACAGAAAGAACAACTCTTAGTTAAGGCTTTTCCTGTTATACACACATAGCCTAATTTACTGAAGCATTTGAGCACAAACTGTTTAAGCTGGAGTGAAAAGAAGACAGCATCATATCTTTGATAGAGGCGCCTGACACGCTCCAATTAAGCCACTGAACTTGTATGTGCAAAAATCTCACCATTTATCATAGACTCACTCTCAAGGCATGTGAAAGGAACATCTGGATTCGAAGAGTGTTTAACCTAACAGCTGGCTTCATGTGAATGAGACCTCTCGAGATTATGCATATTACCCTACACAATGACTCATGATATAGATGTACGCATGCAATAGGAGCTACTGATGACCCACCTATACCGTCCTCTGCACAGCAAGAGTTATCTGCATTATTTGGGAACTATCCAAGAGAAACACAATATGTTCACATTGGAGATCAGAAAACACTAAGATCATTGTCTAGGGAAAGACAGTGCTTAGAAGGCTTCTAAAAGCAAACATGACTGGCCACTAAAACCTGGAAGAGCTCTTTGTATCCAGGGAGGTTTATAATTATACACCATTTAAAAAAAGAAACAGCCTCGAGAGACATATCTGTGGACTGGCTGTCGACAACGTCCCTGACCAAGGAGAGAAGAGCAGGCAATCAGAGAACAGAGAAAAAAAGACACGCTGGCTGCAAAATGTAAGTTCACAAAAGAAAGACACATTTTAGAGGTTTTTAGAAAGTAACATTTTGTTGTTTTAAAGAGCTATTATGGAAGCTAACCTGTGTGAATTGCGCACAGCTCTGGCATTGCACGTTGTCCTGCTCATACCCAAGCTGTAAACACATTTGCCACAGCAGTGAAGGAATCCTAAGTGGAATGATATTTCATAAAAAGCCCTCAGTCACTATTCACTTTAATGATGTTAGGAGCTGCAGTGGAGTGTCAGTGTGCTCTCAGGCTCTTAGCAACCAGAAGATTTCACAAGCAAGGCCTCAGGTGGGCTCAACTAGTTTGATGGGCCCTTTGAAATAAAGAGGGATGGAAATGCATCTAAACTGCATGTGGAGCCTATTAGCATGAAAATATAAGCAGCAGTGTGCCCTGTGATGTCTGTTTGGCAACAAATTATGTCATTATCAGATCCTGTGTAATCTTGGTGCATTTTTTATCTTCACAAAACAGCCATGAGATTTATTTATTCTGCAAACTTGCACATACAGGCTACAAAAAGACTGCTGTATCTGTTAACAAAAACTGACTGCAGTTGGTCTTTCTTGTCCAGGATGTCTCTCAAGCAGTTGTGTGCCTATGAAACACCATCCGTTGCTGAACTGCAGGACTTCCTGTTGGCTGACAGACGACCCACTGGACATGTCAACCAAGTGTGGCCTAATGTGTACATTGGCAATGAGTGCGTATTAGGTTTTCTATTCAAATGAAAATCTCCATCATGGCTTGTAGTTGTATACAATACTTCTTGTGTTCTCAGGGTTGCGGCACAAGACAAGCCAATGTTGTATAATATGGGGATTACACACATTGTGAATGCCGCCAGTGGACCTCCTCATGTTAACACTGGACCTCGCTATTACAGAGATATGTCTATAGATTACTATGGAGTAGAGGCAGACGATTCCTCAGACTTCAACATGAGCGTGTTCTTCTATCCAACAGCAAGGTTTATACGAGCAGCATTGTCAAGAAATGGTAAGCTGAGCTGTAGGGACCATTAAATTCCTCCATCCACATTCTTTGATGCTATCAAACTTTAAAATGATCCCCACCAAAACCAGCAAGTTCAGCTGAGTGTTTATATAGCGTATCATGTAATGCTTCATGTTCTCCTGTCTGATGTAAAGCTGTAATCCGTAACTTCACCTCTCTACTGCCATCTCTGTTTGAAACATTACATTGCAGGTTACTTTACATACTTTTTATTACATATGTTAAGGTCAAATTAAGCCAAATTAAATCAAATTTATTCATTTGTACAAATTATAAATCATTATTATAAGCTTATGGTTGTGAAATGGGGTAAGCTAAGGAGGCTGTTTTGAACATAGATCTGTCATGTACATGCTCAGTAACTGATTTTTGTTCATTTTTAACCCAGAAAGTTATGGATTGTGGCTTTAAAAATCAATAGCCTTAGATACAAAGTAGAACATCACCATATTACCCTCTGACCTGAACATCTACTGATTCTGCTGTTTTCTTCAGGAAAAGTATTTGTCCACTGTCTGATGGGAGTGAGTCGCTCAGCAACCCTGGTGTTGGCCTTCCTCATGATCTGTGAGGATCTGACTTTAATGGAGGCCATTAAAGCTGTACGCCAGCACAGGGATATCTGTCCTAATCCTGGCTTTCTTAACCAGCTTCAACGTCTTGACATGAGCCTCGTCCGAGAGAGGAAAAGAAAACTGGAAGCTTACAAATTGTAACTGAAAACTTGGTAACAATGTGCTGAATCCCATTTCAAAATTGTGTCCCCTAAGAGCCTCCTCCACAATGGATTTTCCTAGTTCTATTGATGGCCTGATCTTATTTGCTAATATCCTTCATTCTGCAGCAGCAAAGTGGGTATCAGAAGGCAAAATTAAAGGGTTTCCCTATAAACAGTAAATAACTTCCAAAGGGCAGCAGGGTCACAAAATAAAGGGCAGTTTTTTTAATTTCTTCCATATGAGACATACTTTGAACTTCTCTCAAAATGAGTCAGCAAGCATGTTTGGCCATTTAACTGGAGTGAAATGAAACGGTTGTGGCTTGCTTTTTATCATAGGAAGGTGGAAGAAGCATGCATGGCTAAATGTCTTAAGGGCTGATCCCCTGTGGTGACTTTCTAATGAGTATCATATGCTCCAACATATTTACAGTTTCTGCTCAAATGCATTGCCAATGTAACCCTTGGATATTTGTCATGAAACCGATGACAAATAAGAATGCTCTGATATAGCATTTCAATTTCTCAGCTCAGTGGAACATTGTTCCCCACGAAATACTGCAGATCTTGTTGCCATCAAATAAATCAGTGTACCACAGGAGTTATGCGGTGTATTGTTTTGAAAGAGAACATCCGTTCATTTTCACCCAATTTCCCATCCGTGACTATGAAAGGAAATATGTTTACAGAAACAGAAAGGTTAGGCTAATATGCTTAATAACATTACTAATTACAAACAGTTCCACGAAAAAATGCATCACCCACGACACATGCATTAAATTACCTGACAATTTAATAATATATCATTCATTTCAGGGATTTCTAACTTACTTTTGAACAGAGAAGGTCCTACAGACAAAACGCAGGCCTCTCAGTTTCCAGGTGAATACACAGCGCCGTGTATATCTGACCTGCGGAGTCTGCTGCTGACCAACAGACAGTCTTTTGGACCTGTCAGCTACGTATGGCCTGGCTTGTATATAGGAGATGAGTAAGTAATGAAACAACAAGTATCAAGGTCTACACATCCTGAAAAAATTTACAGGTGACTAACCTAAATACATGTGAAAGGAATTGTGGTGCAGTTTATAGTATTCACACTCATCTGCAGGATTGTTCCTATTTATAGTTTAATTTGTGTACGTAAACAATGTAATCAAACACTATATATTAAAACAGCCAATCATTTCAGATCATCTGCTCGTGACAAAGGACTCCTTGCTGATCTGGGAATCAGTCATATTGTAAACTGTGCCGATGGGGCCCATCGCATCAACACAGGCGCTCAATTCTATGCAGATATGAGTGTAATTTATTGTGGAGTAGAGGCTTCAGATCACCCTCTGTTTGATTTGAGCCAGTATTTCAGCTTCACTGCGTCCTTCATTAAAGCTGCACTCAGTCAAAACGGCAAGTGTGACTTACTTGACCTTCAATTGACTAAATTGCGTAAAGTGCATAAATACTACAATAAACAGACAGAAAAGCGAAACATTTTACTGACTGAATGATATCAATTGTGACCAATGTAGAATAAGTGAGCAGGCTCTTCTTGTGCTGCAGGTAAAGTGTTAGTCCACTGCGCGATGGGAGTCAGTCGTTCTGGAGCTTTGGTTTTGGCTTTCCTCATGATGTGCGAAGATCTGAACCTTACGGATGCCATCATCGCTGTTCGATTGAACAGGGACATCTGCCCCAACTCCGGCTTTCTGGAACAGCTGAGGACTCTGGACGAACATTTAGCAAATAGATGAGCACGAAACTGAACAATAAACTAAACTAAATGACATTTGGGTTGTTGCTAGGTTGTTTCCTAGACATATAAGTTGTTGCAAGACATATGCTAAAGCATTTCTAGGCAGTTGCAATGGCCAAAACAACATTCAAGCGCTGAAATGTGTATGGGCTGCCTGTTTTTGACTTTTTAAATTGAAGGCAGATCTTTTAAAGAAATACAAGCACACCTTTGCTCAATACTCCACAATTTGAGTTACTAAAATGGAGGATGTTACATGCCTCACATGAGTTACAAGTTTTCCACAAGTAGTTGTCATATGAGCATTACTAATAGTGACTTTGATTCACAAGCATACTAATAATGGCTGATGTTTTAACACATACAGGGGACATTAAGTATGAAGGTGTATGTCAAATATGTCCAAGATGAACCACTGTAACGTGGTAGGGCTCTAATATTGTTTCCACAGAGAAGCTATAAATATTGTAGCTATTGTTCTGCTCTGTCAGGCATAAAGAATGTACCCCCAACGCATATATATATTTCTTTACATTTTCTACATTACAGAGATAGGTGTGAATTTATTTTTAACATACTTAAAAGAAGTACATAAAACCGTGATGTCTAACGGCTGTCTGACACATTTTTTGAAATATATGTGCTGGAATGATTTGAAATTCATGAAAATTAAGAGCTCGTTTTGCAGTAATAGAGCTGCTTTTGTGGAAGAGAAAGAAGATTTCAAGGTTGAAGGAATAAGTGAACCTGACAAAACAGTAAAAGGAATTCAACATCACCAATTTAATGACTTCCCTGTCAAGGTGAGTGATGGTTGTGACTGGGGATGAGAGAAGGGGGGAACATCCAATGCTGATGGTTTTGAAAACCATCTCTCTCCGGAGATGATTCATGTGTCCTTTTCACATATCTGGGAAGCGAAAAGCAATTACCATTCCATTTGCAGCGGCCAAGCTCATATTACAGAGACTGTGTTAAACTCGGTTCAAAAAAGAAACACCTTTTGGATTAAATTACAAGCACCGCTCTACAGAGATTTCCTATTTTTGTCAAATTTAGTCACTGGGTGCCAGGAAGGACAGCTGCCTGTAGGAGGGCTTCTAGCAGGCTGTGTAAGAGGGGAATAATTGGCTGGTGGAATTGGGCCCAGCCTGTACCAAAAGTTGGTTTTTACTGGCCTTTGACAGAATCTGCCATTTTGCTTGGTTGTATCTGAAATTCACAGATCAGATCAAAATGTCATGATCAGAATGTAAATGATCACTCTGGAAATTTGGTAAGTAATGGGTGGACTACACACAAACAAAAGCAGGTTCTGGTCTTTAAACTGATTGTCTATTAGACTGATTCATATATATATATATATATGTATATATAAACTGATTGTCTATTAGACTGATTCATATACACACACACACATATATATATTCATATATCTTGCTGCAGGTTCATTATATATATATATATACATATATATATATATATGAACCTGCAGCAAGATTATTTTGAAAGTTAACACGCAACTTTTCTCTTTCATTGGTTTTCGGCTCTAGGATCACTTGGGGCTGGCTTTCTCTCACCAAATGGAAGCGAGGACTGCAAATCACAGCTGATATTCAGTACAACAGAACTTGTTCATTGTTTAACTATTACTGGACCTGACTACACCGAGTCTGCAAAACTGCTCAAAAGACATGTAAAGATGAAGCCCATAAGACATTCCTCAAACGAATCCATATTCAGTTACAGTAACAGCAGCAGGATGTTAGTGGTGGAAATCACAGTGTTATGTGCTACAGGGAATAAACATCAGGAACAGACAGACATGCTGTACTAAGACTCAGTGCACTACTGCATGTGGCACATGCCACTCCCTTATCAGCTCCTTCATTGCATGTTACTAAGTTCAGGACTCAAAGATCAATAGCCTAAAAATATTCTGCCTATTCTGATATATAAATATATTCCAGGGCCAAGCCACCATGCAGCATTTGCTTTTTACAAACCCAGATAGTTAGGTTAGGCTATTACTAGGATAAAACCCTTATGTGACATTTGAGCACACAAACAGAAGAAAAGTTAATACTTATGCCAGTGATACCTTAAGTGGCATGTTTTGGAAACTGATTCATATATTTGATGAGAGGAGCAATTGCTGAGACTGGTGGAAAGGACAGGCAGTTCTAATCTTTATTTTAATCTTGTTCTAATCTTTTCTTGTTCATCTATAGTAAGTAAAGTTCCAACAGATTATTATTTATTTGCACTTTTACTGAGTATTTTAACTGTCATAACAGTGCGATCATGCATGCTTGCAAGCTGGTGCAGCAATGAAGCTTTAAGACACTGACATGGCATGCCTTGTGAAAATAATTAGTCAAGTATTTGCTTTCAATATAGCTTATATATCAGAAAACAGCGCCGACATCTTGCAGGTCCCTTATTAGCTGTATTACAACCATAACATGCTATTTACAATACAAATCTATTAAAACATTAAAGAGGGTGAATGTTATGATGTTCCTTTTTCCACAAAGCATAAGAACTTTGTGTTCACCAATGGGAATCAAAAAGATGCCGTATATAGACTAAGCATCTGTCCAGGAGCATTTGACCTGGAAAAATGAAACAGAAACAGAAAATGAACTGTTCATATCAAATCTGCCACAATGTCTATATTGGAAGAGAATGTAAAAGCTACCATATCAAACAGATTGACATGTAAAAGGTGAAGCTAAGATACAGGGATCGGGAATGCGACAAAAGGGAAAGGGAATAATGTTGCTAATACACCAAGGCTTGAAGAACACTGATTACTATGGAGTGGAGGTCTAGAACAAACCTCAGTTTCTCTACCCTAGAGCTCAATTTATTGACCATGCACTCAGCAAAGCAGAAAGTAAGTAAAGAGAGAGACAGGGCATGTTAAATCTCTTTAGATAAGAGTGAAGTAAAGAGTGAAGTAAGACTCAATCAAGAGAACCCTGTAGACTTCAAATGAGAGTCAAAAAAACAGAACTGATAGGGGCATGTGTTCCTGATGTAGCCTTTCCCCAGGAGAGAAATGATCTCTAAGATCTCAAAGATTATTAGTGCTGACTTACAAAGTTTTCAATGACAGAAATACAATATTACTAATATACTATAAAGTGAAGAAAAATAGAAAGCTTTTTTACTGGTATGACATTTATGTGCTGTTGCAGTATTGACTTGACCATTAAAAATCCACATGCATTCAAAAGCATCTAACTCTTTGTTCAGGAAATCCAGGTTTGTGACTAAGTCTCTGCAATCTACGAAATTGTTTCCAACCATGACACAATGCATTGTGTCATGGTTGGAACTAATTCTGTAGAAATCTAATGGATTAATAGTTCCTTTCAATAAAGAAACAGCAACGTACAAAATAAGTCACAATGAATGAGACCGGTTTCAAAACAGAGTCCACACACACTTTTAAGTCTGTCAGTGGCTCATCATAATTTATTTTCTGCTAAAATGTACAGCATTTAAGTGACTGACTAAAAAGGTAAACTCATAAATACAGGACTGTTGATCTGTTAATTAGTACAGTCAGGATAACCTTCTTACGTCAAACTGCCATTCTGTACAGGTACAAAGGCTACAAAATAAGCTATACAAACAGACACAGATACAATTTACCTTTTTACATGCCATCTGTTTTGTCTATCAACAAGGCTACTGCTCTACATTTCAGTAAAATATAAATCAGATGTTTTATAAAGATAAAAAAAATCTACAGATGGAATGAAAATGTAAGTTTAAAGGCATTTCATAAAAGACCAACTTTGGAGTAAATTGACACTCAATAATTTTGCAACTCTGCCCATTGAAATGTTTTCATTACCCTTCCCCTCGATTTAGATATCTACATGTACAAATACTGACATTTAATGTTCTTTGCTATTGTGACAGAAATTGCTTTAAATTGTATAAAAACAGAAAGCTGCCTCAGGTAAAGAAACTTGTTATAAAGTAACAAATTATACACAATTAGCAATAGAACCTTCCAAGCCGAACATGACAATGTTTCAAATCTTTACAGTATTAGAATCAACAAAAATAGAGTTTAATTTTTCCTTCCATATGAGGGAAACCAAACCAAGGCCATACATTTAATATAAAATTGTTTGCTATTAGCACAACACTGTACAGTACTACTCTGATGCACTGTCACTAACAAAGACGTTATAGCATGCTAAGTATAACCTTACATTTAAAAAAATATAAAAGTAGATTTACAATAATTTAAATAATATGAAGGCATGAGTACAGACTTACATATATAACCTTGCGATTGCTAAAGGTACATTGAAAAGGCTCTTTTGTCCAAAAACATACAATGCAGGCACATTTAAAGGTTCCATAATGCAGGTTTCAACTTATCGAAAATGTAACCTCCATTAAACTGCAATGCAGTTCAGATGAGATTTAAGCTTACACAAATGTTACATTTTTAAATCTTATGCTGTAAGGCTTCCCATAAATTGGGGGAAAAGCTAAAATTTAGCCAATAAACAAAACTTTTTGCATTCTTACCAAGTGCTGGTTCTTTCAAAAAGATCCATAAAAGCGAATATTAACAATGAAAAGAAGAATAAACAAAATACTTCAGTCAACTAGCTGACTTTTCAACATCACAACCCTTTCACCAGGTCACTGATTATCGTCTCATATAAGGCCCATTTAAGGGTTGTTTGGACATGCCAGGATTTACATAACCATGATGACCTGCTGGGCTGTACATCATATTGCCATGGGGAGGGGCCTGCATGGGCTGCTGTGGGTAAGGCTGTGTACCCATCATGCCCATCTGCATAGAGTACTGTGTAGATTGATTCATATAGGTAGGATTGCTATGGTAGCCCCCATTCATCATTGGCTGTGTCACTCTATAAGTGTTCATTGCGTTAAGAGGCGCCATATTTACGTTCACGTTCATTGAGTTAACGTTGTAAGCCGGAGCAGACATGAGGTTGACCCCCATGTTCATCCGCGGCGGCATAGCCAGTGTCCTACCGGGAGCCTGCATGGCTACAGTCTGAGGACCCCTACCATACATCTGCTGCTGGTGGTGGGTTGGCATGGAGGCAGATTTGGAGCGAATGGACACGGGGTGATGGTGGTGATTCTTGGGAGTCATTTGCGTTTGGAGTCTCTGAGAAGGGGCCAAGTTCATGTTTGCTGTAGCCATGTTGCGCTGCAACATCATGGGGGGCGGCGTCATGTTGGAGGGTGGAGTCACAGTAGCCTGTGATTGAGGGCCTCCGCCCGTAACCGCATGCGGAGGTTGCGACAGTGAAACCAAGGCAGAATTGTGAGGACCAAGCTGTGAGGGCAACGAGCCGTTGTTGTTTGCATAGGATGTGATGGAGTGCGAGGCAGAATGACTAAAGGGCAGAGGATGGTCCATAAGGGTATTGGTCAGCTGCTGTAGTTTAGCCAGGCTAAACGTAGCTGAGGGCTGACCATAGTGCCCACCTCCATACTCTCCCTGGCCCATTCGGTCATACAGGCCCAGGTTGGTGGAGGGGTTGTTGGATTCTGGGATGTCAGGCAGTTGCATGGGCGGAGCAAAGCTGGCAGGCATGGAGCAGTGTGACAAGGGCTGCTGGTACTGATGCTGTGGATGTTGGTGATGTTGATGGTGTGGATGGTGCTGGTGATGACTCTGGTGATGACTGTGGCTATGTCCGTGCCCATGCCCATTCCCATGTCCGTGCCCATGCCCATGTCCGTGCCCATGCCCATGTCCATGTGGATGGCTGGGCTGCCTCTCAGGCACACAGCCTTGTGGAGACTTCACACTGCATCCCTGAGGGGAACTCATGCTGGTTTGCTGGAGCATGCTGCAGGCGCCAGTATTGTTCACCACAGGACCGGCCATCTGCTGGGACACAGCACAGCTGCTCTGACTGTGGCTGCCACCGGAGGAGAGGTTGCCATAGGAACAGCTGCTCTGGGAAGAGGCGCCTGCTCCAGCTCCCGTGCCGCAAATGCTGTTACCCAGTGTGGAGTCGTAACTGCTGGGATTCTCGTAATTCTCTGTGGTGCTCTCTATGCTGCCTAGGTCACTGAAGCCACTGTCCACCACCTGCTGGGAGTGGTCAGACACTGAGGGTACATCCATTATTGGGCTGGTCTCCATATTATTATGAAGCGAATGCACAGAGACGCCAGTACCCTGATCGGGGCTGATCTGTGTGTAGCCGCTTTCTAAAATGGACACTGCTGGGCTGTTGACTGATCGCACAGACTGGCTTGGGTGAGAATGAACAGAAGACAGAGGGCTGCTGTGATCCGACTGCTGGCAGTCATCCACAGGAGTCATCTGTGGGCTCTGCTCGACGTGTACATACCTCTGTAGGCTGTGGCAGGCCTCCTGTGTCTCCACACAGTCCTGGAAGTGCCTCCCCTGCTCAGACTCCTGAGTCAGAGACTGCACTGCCTGGGCCGTCTCAATGTCAAGCTCAGGGCAAAGGTTATGATCCTCTTTTATTGCAGGGGTCAATGGGCCTATATGCTTTTCATCAGACTTCTGACTGTTATCCTCTTCCTCTGTGTCCGAGTCTGGAGGATGATCAGAGTCCACAGTGTCACCCTGTTGCATGTCCAAGCCAATGAGAGCACTTTCAGATGCAAGCTCTACTGAGCAATGAAGAGGTGGATCAAGAGGGCTTTGCTGCAATTCAGCGCTATTACTAAGAGTTGTAACTGGCTCCAAATCTTCAGTAAGTACTCTCTCTGCTAGTGGGACTGGGTCTTCCATTCTCTGCTCATGGCTGTCGTCTTCATCATCTGCATCGTGATCATCCACATGAGTTGGTTCCGTCTCTTCGTCCTCGTCCTCTTCCTCATCTCGTTCTCCAGAGCCCTTACTCACCCTGCTTTCTGCTTTACCCTCGGGCTTCAGGTCCTTGAGTTCCTCTGGATTCTGAATTGACTGTTCAGCATAGTCCATTGAACCTGCTGTTGTCTCATTGGTCTCATCACCACAGGGAGAATTTTCCACAGTGTCAGACTTGTCTGTGGACTCATTCTCATTCCGTTTGTGAGATTTAGGTGGATCGGGGGTATGGGCCTCTGAAATGCAGGTGTCCAGCTCAGGGTCCTCTGGCCTGGGATCTCTGAAGGACTCACATGGCTGTGAGAATGAGGCAGGGCTGTCAACCTGCTCCTCTTCTTGTTCTTGCTCCACCGTAACCATTGGTGTTTCAGGGGGCGTGTAAAGGTTGAGCTTAAAGCCCATTTTGCGCTCCTTTAGTCTCCATTTGGGAGGGCCTCGCTTGACACCTTTGGGCCAACCTTTCTTCCGTTTAACTGTATGAGGATTGTCCTTTTTTACTGCTTCAGAAACAAACAAACAAACAAACAAAGAGAAAGATTATCTCTCAAGTATTCAACAACTGAAAATGTACATGCAAACAAGGGAATGCAAATCAGCAATAATTCACTATTAAGACCAAATGTTACAAAACATTTTTAAAAATCACACAGAACAGAATTTAAAGTACAACATCAAATATAATAAATGCATTATTGCATTGAAGTTGTTAAAAATATGTTAACATTTATTGTTATACCTTCCACATTCCCTCCTTCTTTACATTGATTTGAGTGATTGTCATCTACACGTCTCCTTGGTCTACCAGGCCGGCGCATGGCTACTCTCTGGCTCTTCTGCTCCTCATCTTCACTGCCACCCCCTCTGCTGGCCTGTGGCAGAGGGCTTTCTATATCAGAGTTGTCAAAGGGCTCATCCAGCACCTCTGTCCTCTCTGAGATGGTCTCGGTGGTAACACTGCTGTTGATACGTATTCTCCTTCTCGCCCTCTTCCGTCTCAGAGTGGGTGTCCGCTAAAAACAAATACATTTACAGTAAGACAATTCCCTTGGCAGAGAAAATTAACTGAAGTACATATTGTATGAGAACAACAAATGCTTGAGAATGGAATACAGAGAGATGTCAAAACTTGTTAGACTTAACAACTGTCATAGCAAGAGCAGGGCACTTTTTGTTGAATTGTCCCTGGTGCCCTCTAATCCAAAAAACAGAGGTTTGGAGGAGACAGATACAGTCAAGGGTGATGCTAAACATAGTGACATGTGGCTGTGCTGTGAATGGGCTGCTTCATGATCTAAATGCAAAAGGCCATCATTTAGACCACAGTGCCTGTACCACAGGCCATTCATTTGGAAAGCTTAGCTTGCCCAAAACCCCAAATGAGTGTGTGCAAAATGAAGCTAACCACAAGTTCCTCACAACATTCTCTCCCCCAGGCATTCTGGGATAGCAGTATCCCAATGCAAATAACCGTGCAGCATTACGTGGTGATGGAGAGCTAATATTTCCCACACAAATCTTACAAATAATTTTACTCATGGGTTTAAGGAATTATGGAAATTTCTATTTAAAAAAATCTTAATTTCTCCTTCATACTGTTCAAATCCAAATCCTGCATACAGTCACTGGTCATGTATAGACTGCAGCTAAATACAGTACTGCCTTCACTCCCGAAAATTCAGGTAGTGACAGTCGCTTTCACAATGTCTAAAATGTTAAATGTCTCTTCCTTTTGGTTGTTCCCATCGGTCCTGTGGTCTAGTGGTAATCCACGTAATGTTTAAAAGCAGCAACTTAAAGAGCATGAACAAAACACAGCATCTCTGTCAAGAGAGGTTTCCAAATAGTTTCCAAATAAATCAAAAACAGCCTAAACCAACTAGATTAAATTGTTGGCATCCATGTTTCTCACAACTAAAATGCTGGTATGAATACCATTATGACAATCATCTGCATTTTATGAGTGACTCCTGTATTCTGCACACTTGGGCACTTTCTCCCTCATTTAAATGAGAACGTCACTACCAAAACTTTATGGCATGTTCGTAGCTACTGGAAACCGTAAGATATTTAATGTGAACTGAGGACACACACAAAACCACAATCTCTCACAGGAGAAACCACCCCAGGTATATAACAAGTAATTTAGATTTTCACCTTTCTCTTGAGCCCCTGCCCAGACTTGATTGCATCAATGTCTTCATCATCATCGTCATCATCATCACTGCTGCTTTCCTCACTCACTTCAAAATCTTTCCCAACATTATTTGCATACAGCGGGTCTGAGTATCTCCTTCTGAAGTTCTTGCACTTGGTTAGAGGAGGTCTGCTGGCATAGCCCATTCCTGTTGCCAAGCTCTTGGATGATGCACTGCAGTCTGCATGGTCTCCTGCCTGCTGGACCACATACATACAAACATGAGCCGATCTGCACCGGCTGAATCCAAGCAGACAAATAACAAATAATCTCACTTTGCCTTAATAGCTCCCCTGCAGTGCAGAGACTCTCTCTTGATTAGCCGTTCATCTCAGCAACATTTATTTCTAAGCACCGGTGCAAGATTACATTTCACAGGACGTTCAGGGGCATTAATAATACAGGGCTTTGATTTAGGTCACTCAGGAAGCTGGGTTACTGTTGGAAGTGCTTTAAGCTATCACTGTGAACTCAGTATGAACTCCTGAAAGGCAAATGATGAGATAAATTGAGCTCACTTTAACGCAAGCATCATCTCATAGCTAGTAATGCAGAGCTGGGGAAGGAGGAACAGACCTGCGCTTATCACAACCTGCGTAATCTTTCTATAGTACAGGTTTCATTTTGAATGCTTAAAGCAGCAATTCCTATCGTTTGAGATAAAAATGAATTATTAAGCAAGTATCTGTGTTCAATACAGCCTCCTCACCTTGATTCCCAATGGTAAGTTTAGACTAATTTATATACAAGATATATAATTTGAGCCGATGATTTCCTGGGAAATGTCAGTTTGGTTTCATTTGACTTCAACATACGCAATGAAAAGTAACCTGCAATTTTAGGTATTAAACATAAATGGTGGAAGAGAGATGAAAGTTACAGATTGCAGCTTTAAGATGTTTTAGAAACCAAAGAAGCCTTTGATTACATTATCAATTGGGTTTGAGTTCAGCATTATACAAAAAGGGTCAGGCTCAGTCAGAGGCCAAAACAGAACAAGAGAATCATTCTACCACATCTCATGCATGTCTACTGCAATATCTGTGGCCAAAGGTTAACAATGCAAACAAAGATCACAGTAATTTGATGCGAGACAACAGTAATTGGACTGCAAGCCACCCAGTGGAACATCATAGTGAAAATCATAGCTCTGTTTATGGTTGTAACATCCAAGTAAAGAGGAACCTTGAAAGATACACATTTAAAAAAGCAGGTTCAATCAATCGAGCAAACTTGTTTTTATTAGAACACTCTATATTTGGACAACATAAATACAAACGGGGTTAACCAACATTATAAGCATTCATTGAGGTTCTAAATCAAATCATGAATAGACCTTTAAGCCAATAGCTACCTGTACCACAGAGCTCAGCTGCTCCCCTGATGGACTTCTGCAGACCAAAACTGGAGTCCAGCTCAGGCAGTCAGGGTCAACCTCATGAAGTCGCGGCTTTGCTCTCAGTCGCTCCATGTGCTGCAGGATGAGCTGATGTCTTCGCACGATCACAAACCTTAAAGACATGCACACAAACAGAAAGGAAAGTGTTATGAGATGGCACTCAAAAAAATTAAAAAAAAAAAAAAAAGCATAAATCCTAAAGTGCTCAGTTACATGTACAGACATGCATATCAGTGTATGGTGCACATCACCAATGCTGAATCTACAGCCCAGTAACAAAAAAAGTTGAGTTGAGCGCTCAACTGAAAGTGATGAAATAAAAAGACAGAGTACCATTAAATCAAACAAAAACACTTTATTATTGTTTTCACCTTTACTGCTGCACACAAAAACAGAGTGAGCAATGTAGTATGATCCATTAACGACATCTCATTTAATACATCAGTCAAAATGTAACTCCAGAGTTATCACCATGAATCAGTTTAACAAGTCCAAAGAATGTCAAAGCTGTTACTGAATTAACATTGTGTGTACTTGAAATTTGGTTCTTCAGACTTTAATCAGTAGCATAATCAGTATTTACTTTCTGGCTGTTCATATATCTTGCAACAAATAAACTTTACAGCAGTGCAGTTTACTTGTTTTTCTCACATCTGGTAAATGTCTTTGGAGATGATGTACTTCACTGGAAACTTGTGAGTGAATTGTCAGATTGACAGATAGCACAACGGCCAAACCCACCTGCCATCCTGGAAATCAATCATGTCGAGCTGCTGAAGTGTGGTAGCGATGTCATGTGGACACATGCCAGTGGCTCGGCTCATTCCCCTGATGCTCACACTCTTATCTGGGTGCTTGTGCAGGTACTCCAGTATGACACTTTTCCAATAAGCCAAGTAGGACAGACGACCCAGATCAGATAAAGGCTTCTCGGGGGAGCCAGCCTGGCCCTCCAGCCTGGAAAGTAAGTAACCTGAAAGAAAAACAGAAGGAGAGAAGATGATACAACTGTTTGTTTATGAGTGCTGTCAGATTAGGTTTAAATCTGTCACTCTGAAAAAATATGTAACAGCTCAATCACAATTTATGACGATGTGACGTAATCTGCCCATGTTTAAAAATTTAAAGCTGACGAGTATTTTTTTTTTTTTTATCAAGATTTTCAAGGCAAAAAAGTCAGTTAAGGTTCTTTTAAAAGTTTCTTCATAATTCTGATGCATGATGGGATATATTAGATTCCATTTACCATTTTATTTCTAACTGTAACTGCGTACGGCTTCCTATGATTTATCGCTTCTTTGTTTTCCTCACCTTGTAAGTCGCTTTGGATAAAAGCGTCTGCTAAATGCCTAAATGTAAATGTTAATTTCATGTTCAATTATTCTGTTAATGTTTAAACTGGTTTAAACTGGCTCGCAATAGTCATTCAGATTACATTGGTTGCGCTCTGCCTAACAAAACAAATTTATAATCTAATCTAAAGCCATCCAACCAAAAGTTACAACAGGAGAAAATATCTCTGAGCAATCAAAAAAGATTGGTAAAAGATCTGAGCCGATTTTGTGCTTAAAACAGACGCATAAGCAAAGTCAGATTTATGTGATCAGACTGAACATTTCCAGATTATCTTTTATATGGAATCTATTTTAGTCTTTTGCATTTCAAATACAAAGTGTCTCTGATTTAGAGCTCTGATTCTACACAAAGCAAATCAAAATCAAAACATTCAGTTGTAAACAAATGATATCATGACATTCATTACATATAAAGGCATGTTAATCTTTAATGATAACAGAGTACAGTGCAAAGGCAATATACCAATTCTTTCATTTATCTAGCTTTGAAACAGACCCTTTTTCTTTTCACAGTCAGAAACCCTTTCACGATCACATAATCTTATAATCACAGGCAAACCAGTTAATGAATAACTTACTGAAATCAATAAGGAACCTCCCAAACCCTTGCCTTTGGTACTGAGGCATGATCATTATGCAGGAGACATTGTACTTCTGCTGGCAAAGCTTTTCCTGGGGGAAAGATAGAGAAAGATAATGTGTCAGCGCACTACCAACGAGTGCAGTTCAGCGCACCTGCAGCTGTCCTTAACTGAACCAAACACAACCACATGAAACCTTTCTTTCTGTGACACAATGCAGAAATGTTCAGGTCATTGTATTATAGATTGTATCTTTAGCAAGCCCCCGGATTCCCATATTCAAAGCTGCTGTTACTATGATATACTAACTCTACTGTTATTAGTGTGTATTGATCTATATCTGATGAAGAGCTTGCATACCTTTGAGAAGTATCCAACGAGATGACAACCCTTCTCATCATTCTGTGTTAAAACATAAAAGAGAAACGGCTCCACGTCGTAATACAGTGTTTTGTGATCCAGGAAAAGTTTTGCAAGCAAACAAAGGTTTTGGCAGAAAATTTTGCTGATGTTTCCATCAACCTGCACAAAATGGAAACAAAAAGAAGCAATTAGAAAGTTTCAGGTTGATCATATAAATAATTACACGCAACTCATACTAGCAGTGCAAAAGAAAATCCGAATTTGTATGCAGTTTAAAGAATGTGTACTTTTAATCACACCTATTCAAGTAAACTAATCAGTGGGTTGCATGAGTGATTAAGTCTAAGTAGTTAGGCCAATTTTGGTTTCATCCTAATCCAATTCTATTTTTAGGAAGCATTTACATAAGACAAGGGCTTGCATTACAAAACAGCTAGATGGAGTGCAACAGAAGAGAACAGAACACTGTCTTGTAAAAAGCTTGGGGGAGGGGGGGCGGCTGGGGTGGGCAACAGGTCAAAGCTGCTTCTATAAGGCACAAAACAGACTGAAACTAAACCAACAGATTCACTCTTCCTCTTGCGGACATACTGGGACAGCTAATATTCTGATGCATCAAAGTGTACTAAATCATGACATGTTAATATCGTGATAAATCACGATGCATGTCTAATGGGGCTGGGTATTGCCAAATACAAGACACTAAACTCCTGAAGAACGGTTTTAATCAGCCTAATTATTTCATTCAAACCCAGCTCTCATTCACACTGTTGAGATGTGTCTTTCAACAAGCTTGCTGTCTCACAGCCTTTGATCTCTGGACATGCCCCTCTTGAACTCATTGCAAATGCAGATTAGATGGAATTAGGCGTGCATAAAGAGACAGCACTGACCTCAAACACGGAGAGGTTATCCTTCCTGTAGATCTCATTAGCTGGCGGGTGAAACCACCCACATTTCTTTGAATGCCTCTGCAGAATGTCCTGGCTTTTCATGTACTTTAAGCAGAACTCGCAGATATAAAGCTTCTGTAATCTGAGAAGGCGAGCGACAATTAATTACAACATGTAGAATGTGGGATGAATTACAATGTAAGAGTCTCTAAATCACATTTTGGTTTACATTTGCTTAAGGTTGTATAAGAGAAATATTGTGAAAAATTCATTCAGCAGTTCAGACCTACCTTGAGTATTCTGGAGGGTATGGAGAGGAATACCAGGTTTGGATTTCATATTTCCCAAACTCAATCGAAGGAGGGGATTGTCCTTGATCACCACCAGCTTTCTGTTTTTGAAATAAATCAACTGTGATCAACAGAACTTCCTTGTAACTTTAAGGCAACCTACATTTGTACATGTATTAAAGAATGTGAGTAGACACTGTACAGACTCACTGCAATAAAGCTAGTGGTCACCCACTAGTGACCACTATTGCAGTGAGTCTGTACAGTGTAAAGCTAGTGGGTGTAGTGGTCACAAGAGTTTGTGTCTACATGGCAATCCTTGTTCTGCAGAGAGACTCACAGGTTTCATGTGCAACGTTCAAACACTGTTTATTTGCAGTTCTGCAGCAACACTACCCCAAATTCCTCCCACAAACATAGAAGCATAGAGAAGCAAATGCAAATCCTGCAAGAGTTTCACAGAATGAGAGATACAATCTAGACACGACTTTTTTGAAAGGTGTTCTGGTTTGTTGCCCAGTCTGTGAGTAACAGTAACAGTTATGCTTGTCTTAGCAAGTCTCCTTACCTTTGCTGTAAGCTCCTTGATGTGTCTAAACAATTGTAGATCCTCTTCAGTCACATGGTCATTGAGTACAGTCAACCTTTCTTCCTGCGGCTCTCTTCTTGAACATCTCTCTGCATTAAAGGCTGTGAGAGTTCACACAACAGAAGTTTAGATTTAAACGTTTGCAGAATTGAGCACAAATAATAAATAAGCTGACAGATTAAAGGCCAAACCTACTATAAGTGAGCGCTAACTTTATGCTTGACATGGCATTCAAAATCACTGCTAGCATGCAAATCACTACAGTCATGAAAGGACAGCTGATAGGAAAGGCTCGTATCAACATTGCTGGCCAACACACTAACCTCAAACCTCTAGCCACACATCACAGTTTGTTACTAGGCAACAGTGACCTTTAAACAAATACACGTTTGTGCAGAGGTTGAGAGGAAACCAAACCAGGAGCAAGGGTCATTTGAAATGCAAACACTTTACATTAAAGTGCTTGTTACTAAATGGAAAAAACATAAATAACTTTGGTTTGAGAGGCAGGTGTGAACAGCATGAGGATTTGAGCAGATAGAAAAAAATATTTGAAGGACTTGGTGGCTTCAGAATTAATAAAAATTGTTGAAGAAAAAGGTTAAAAACCAAAATGCAGGGATGTAGTATTAGTTGAAAAAACAAATCCATGTTATTTGACTTCTAAAAATAAGGAAGATGAGTAAAAAGGTTTAAGATGGAGAAGCTGGTTTTCTGTTTGGAAGTTCAAGGCCCTGTGCTTACCATGATTTGAGTCAGGTTTAACTCTTCCGTCTGCCAATCTGCCCTTCCCTGGTGTGGTGTTCTCCCTCTGTGGGGAGGCCTTAAACCTAAACCTGCCTAGCAGCTTGTGCTTTCTCAAGAAGGGAGTTCGTTTAAAATGGAGCGCTGACTTAAATGGCCGGCCACGCTTGGGTGCCCATCCTGAAGCAGAACTGGACAGGGATGCTAATTTACTTGCAAAACCCTTAATGGGCTTCTCTCCTTGAAGCTGTAGGGACATTTTGGGCGAGGTGGAGGTGTCCAGTGTGCGCCGTGCACGCTTGGGTGGTGCGTAGCTGGGGAGTCCCTTTTGCCGGGACTGTCCCTGAGTGGTAAAAATGTGAGAGAGTCCATCAAAGAGCCCCTTTAGCTGGTTGTTGCCTGGGAGGCTACTTAGGGAGGGGCCGCTAGACTGGGAGGAGGAGCTGTGTGGGGAATGGGCAGAGGGTGGCGAGGAAGAGTGGGCGGGGTTCAGGGAGATGGGGCTGTGTCCTTGCGAAGGGGAGGGGGTAAGGAGAACGCTAGATGGGGTGTTTAACCTCACACCTGCCGTTGACAAACTGGAATGGGGCTCACACCTCCGTTTCCGATAGCCTCGCTTCTTCGGCCTGTGCTGATTCGCGGAGCCTGACGCCTCACCGCGCAACCGTCGACCCAAAGGCGATGGCGTGAAAAATTTGGAAAGCCCGTCAATGAGACCTTTGGTTTTCTTGTTGATTGGGGGCAACGTGGTGAAAGCGGGTGTGGATGTGAGGGGGTCAGTGAGACGTCTGCCATCTGTGGTGGGTATAAAGGTGCTTGATGAGGGTGGGGTACAGAAAGTGCTTATGGAACCCCTACCATGCCGTTCTTTTTCAGACAGCCCAATGGATCCTGGACCACCCCTGTCCGACCTGCAAAAGCAGAAGACAAATGGATGCACGAATGAGAATCTGAATGCAGATCTTCAGTGTGATTGAGTGACAAATGAAAAGCATAAGCCTTGATTCAAGAACCTGATTTCACAGATTCAACAACACATTCCACTGTATCTATCAGTGCTTATCAAGCCCTTAGTATGGATATAATCCCTGAAGTCTTGCTCATTTAAATGCTTACTGACCCAGACTCACCCAGTGTGACTGACAGCATTCTGGCTGAGCTTTACTACATGGCCATATGTTAAAAATAGACTTCCAAAGAATGCCCCAGGCTAAAAGTACATGGCAGCAGCCATGCTAATTTTAAACCTTTTGGATGAAAGGGTATAAAAACCTACATACTCTCTCAAGGCAGTAAAAAAGCCAAGGTTGTAAAGGACAAAAATCATAGCAGGCCATCAAAAAGAACATTTACAGCTAAGGTAACAGACTAATATGAAACCTGAAACCTTTAGCCTGAGGCAAAACCAACGGGATAGAAACAGCATGGATGAAATGAGTTTGCGTACATTGTTGGATGTGTTAGATTTTTTCTTGGCCTTCCTGGCTTTGCATATCGCCTTTTGATCTGGGCCGCTGTCTTGTGTAGCAACCGTTTCTCCTCCTGCTCCTTTGGCCTGCATACTTGGCAGATCCACATTCCTGGGGGAGGTCCAGGGAGGGAAAAACAGAGAGGGAGAAACAAAAGAGAGCATTTCAAAGATGGCTCATCATGTCTGCAGATGTGACACTTTTCATATATTTCTTTATAGTGCTGAGCAGAGATGACCTGCTGTGCCTCTCCCTTCATTTCCACTTGCTTCAGAAGAGAAAGAATAGAGCAAAGAAAAACAAGCATCCTATAGGTAACTGTCAAACACAGAAATGACTTTACAGTTGCGTGGGTTTATTTTCTGACAGGGCTTCAGTATATTCATCCTCTGCAGATAAGAGAAACACAAATCGACTGATAAACCCCTTCATCTTCATGAGACAGCTGAATGTTTTAACACAATTTCAAAAATCGGCATGTCTATTGATTTTCCTATAGAACAGATATTTTTGGTGTACAAAAAGCTTCCTAAAACAGTACTGAGATTTTAAGTCTATAGTGCCAACAAACAGAACTGCAAAAATAAGGTTTATAAATATTTGGAACCCAGTAGAGTATTATTTTTAGCTGCATATTATTTTTTTCTGACCTTGACATCAATTACAAAAATTGTCAATGAAATGTGAAGTAGAATGTCAATAAAATACATGTGATACTTTGTTCAGAGAGTTAACATGCTCAATGTAGTACATATAGTGCAGAATCTTACATCTTTTCTGTTTATTTTTTTGTTTGTAAATACTAAAACTTTTCCTTCTTTATAAGGTATATATTACATTACATTTAAGCATTTGGCAGATGTTTTTATCAAAAGCGACTCACAATTGAAGTCATTTTACATCGACATTGAAGTTACATTTTATTAGTATGTGTGCTCCCCTGGGAATCGAACCCACAACCTTTGCCACCACTAAAGCAGTGCTCTATCTGTGCTTTATGCATTTGGACTCTACTTTTTTTTGTGTGTTTCTTATCATTGTGGCATTTGTTCCACCCATAAAATATAACTCAACTGGTAGAGCATTTCGTTAGCAGCGCAAAGGTTGTGGG
Organism: Chromobotia macracanthus; assembly: GCA_036877525.1. Lineage (NCBI taxonomy): Eukaryota > Metazoa > Chordata > Actinopteri > Cypriniformes > Botiidae > Chromobotia > Chromobotia macracanthus. Next base: position 697,940 of record JAZGTH010000137.1, on the reverse strand, counting down.
TTCGATTCCCAGGAAACACACACACACACAGATAAAATGTATAGCTTGAATGCACTGTACATTGGAAGTGTAATTCCCATATGGAATTTAACAGGACATCTCATGACACAATGTTGTCTCCCTGCAGAAGTTACAGACATTCAGAACTGTAGGATCTTGTAAACTCATGTCAAATGAACCCATTCTGCTCTATTGAAACACTTTATGATTTTGCTCCCTCTGTATCTTGGCACTTACATGCCTATTTCAGACAAACTGCCATTAACTGAAAAGGACAAGCACGTAATTTGCAAGCCAGAGGCGAAATCATTAACAGCAAGACAGCGAGAGAGAGAGAAGAGAGAGAGAGAGAGAGAGAGAGAGAGAGAACACACACACACACAAAACAGGGTACATATCATCTTACAGAACCCTTTGTATAATGGTACATTTAAACAGCTTCACCTTGAGAATGGAAAAGTCCACACAAAGCAAATCAAAGGCTTAATGTACCTTTTGGCATTCTGGAGAGCGGAGGGTCACAGCACTCCATATGAAAGCCTCTGTCACAGGAGTCGCAGAAGAGCATCTCATCCTGAATCCCCACAGACACATAACATGTCAGACACACAATCCACGCTATAACCACACCACACAAGCAAACCACATTCTGCAGTCAAACTGTCAGAACACAAGCAGAATTCTGACACTTTAAAGGATGTCAAAGTGGCACTCAGCAGGAACTGGGCCAAGGCCATCAATTTGAAAAGAAAAGAACTTACAGCATTCTTCCCCTGAATCTGACAGGAACTGCATGTTTTGCATTCAATGCATTGCCATCGCAGAGCCTTGACATTTGCAGTCAAATCAGCAGAGAACTTCAGACATGATGGATGGCCTTTGAGGAGAAATTTTTAGAATAAAAAAAGAAACAGAGAGAGTCTTAGAGCACGCTCAATTAAAAGTGCGACATTACCTAATCCTTTAACTCTGGCAGGAAACACAAAAACCCTTGCTGAAACATTACAGGATAAATGTTAACAGACTTAATCAAGCGCTGCAAGAACATTCTCAAGCACATCAAAACGAAACAAACGAAAGATTCCCCGACTGTGGAACGGTTAAATATTTACACATGGCATCAACAACGCGTTAAGACTTTCCAAAATCTGCGTCTAAAGGCACTGTATTATCAAACCCTTCAGAGCAGCTAATTAAAGATAATTTGATTCTAACGAGGCAGAAACGGTACGCGCGTACACTGTAATGGCAGTCAATCCGTTATAGTCATGTAAAAGCTTGCACTCCTGTCCCTCAGGGCTGCCAACCAGCTGTGGTTTACAGTGGCGGCACATTTTCTATACTTTCATGAACACTTAATGAAATCCACCTCTGCGTTGTTAAGTCAAACTCAGCCATAAAAATGTCACCGGAAGAACAATTCCTTGTGGCATTTTAAAATCACTGTTCAAAACAAATTACAACATAAGAGCAGGTAATTTAACATGAACATGCAATTCGGTTTGGAGGAGGAGGAGGAAATAAATAAATAAATGAGGGAGAAAGAAACAAGAGAATGTGAAGCAGGAGAGAAAAATGTTTTAGAAACTGCACGCCTTTCAGCAGAATCCATCAGTGATTGTGGAAAGCCCATCTGCCATTACTTTTACACAGTAGACAAATTTTATAGCTTTAACTCCAGCCTCCAAGCATCTTGAGATATTTTAGCACATTCTGAAACACATAGCTTTGAGGGAATAAAGTAAAATGGTATTCCCTAAACAAATATTCCCAAAAAAGACTCCACAAAAAACACCGTTCACTGAAGTATCAACAGTCTCATACTACACACATACATACTATATAGTGGATATCATTTGAGCTGGAAAAGCCCTCACCAGGGGGCATTTATTGACTATAACTCTGTCTTCACTAGTTTCTCCCTCTTGCAAAGTTTGACACTGGGGGTTTTACTAGCGGTTACTAGGGAATACAGAAATGGCATTTTCACACTTTCAAGCACAAGCAAAAAAAAGCAGACCAAGATGTGTTCAAGAATAAGGCTGTTTTTTATTCTGTAATACAGACATTTTCACATTATTAGTAGAGGGTTTAACAGACAAATGAAAGTTTATCCCAACAATGGGTGTCTGACAATATTCATATCTTCCTCCCGTCTCATAATATGTGTGGACATGTGAACATTTCCTGTCTCCTCATCCTACACAGTATTTTCATTCTTTTCTGACTCACTCCATTCTGGAACTGACTGAATCACATGACGCAAACAACCTACACTGTCTATGATTGAACAAAAATACTGTACTACTGAACAATCTGCTCCATTTGGGTCTTGCCTATAAAAAGCAGCACTTCGCAATAAAGAAAAGCATTAAGAAATCAAAATGAAACAATTCGGTAACCTCACGTTTATCCTATCAATGCGTGTACATACTGCAACTTCAATAACACGGAACTGCTCCACTTGTCATTATTGCATCACTCCCACAATTCCGAGCAATTATCCAAACATAGTCTCGAGTTTGATTTCAGCTGAACAGTTAGTTACGAACTCTGAGTCACACTTCAATAACAAGCAAAAACATTCCAAGCTAGACGATAAGTCGTTTTCAGCCAGTTGGCACACACATTAAGAAGATGCACTGCCCTTATATGGTTTCAAACCCAGTTCAAACACAGTAACTTACCACTGCTTCCACAATCAGCGCAGGACAGCAGCTCCTCCGGCCTCTTGTCTCGATTGGATTCCTTCGTGCCCAGACAGAAGCTGCATATGGGTATTGGGTCAGCGCGTGGCTAGAGAAAGAAATGACAAAAACGCTTATTTTTAAAACTGATGTAGACTTTATTTTGTTTGAATTCAACAAGCAACATAAGTGACTTCTTTAAAGCCTCCGACATCAAAGAAGCTGGTGAAGTTGTACCGTTTACAAAGTCTAGATGTTTGACAGGATAAAACACTAAAGAAGATATGCTGTAGCTAAACACTCGCACGCCACGTGAATAGCTTTGAAGCTAGGTGCTTTAAATGATATTTTTATAAACAAAACAAGATTTATAACACCAATTCGACTATTATTTTGAAGACAAGACATGCACAGGCATAGAAAGAGAGGGCAGATTGGAAAATAAAATGTTTGGCATGCGTTTGATTAGCTTTGTTTTAATACTGGGTGTCAAACTAGACAGGTGGTTACAAACCAATGGAGTCAGCTAGTTATTAGGCATGCAATTATAGAGGACAAATACATGGTGCCAGATCTAAAGCAGCTTTTGGCAGAGTCAGGGTATGAACACAAGGCCCCTCAAATCAATCTAACATCACTGCATTAGACAGTCAAATAAAAACGCAATTCTCCAGCACTCAGTATACACAGTATACAAACCCAGCTAACAGAGAGAGATATAAAACAGTGGGTAGTGTGGTCAGATCTTCAACAGGGGTGAAACCCAGCAGGGACCCCAGTGACAGAATATTACATAAATGTGTAGGTCATAACATGATAATATTGTGATTTTATTCTGTGTTTAGCGTGTAGTTATTTAAACTATAACCCATTTTTTAAAGTGATATAATCCATTTTTTTACTTCTTTGGTTTGGCTGTTTGTCAAACAGACATAATTGAGCGTGCTTTGATTTCTCCTGATCACACACTTGCTCTGAATAGTGCTTAAAACTTCCTATGTTACCCCTAAAATATTTATGTAAAAAAAGTTACTAAAAATATCAGTTCTTGGGCAAGAATATCAACATAGTATCATGAGGAGAACACTGCAATACTTTGAAATCTAACGCCACCCCCCACCGCCCAGTTTGCAAGATCTCTAGAGATTAGCAATCCAGAGGCAGAACCTATGACATGTGACACCACAAACAACAGGAAATTAAATCTACGTCGCCTGTGAATACAAGAGGCCTCGTGAGTTTGACTACAGTAATGATTACATTCCTGTGTTGAAGCCCACGAAAAAGGTTAAAGCCAAAACAGCAGATATCAAACAGACATTTTAACAATTAAACCAGTGCTGCTGATGAAGGATAAAGAATGGCCACCAGAATGTTTCCATAAGTCTGTACGTCACAACACGCCTCCTCACTATATCACCAGCCCCTGCGATACACAACTCTCAGCCTGTGTAAATATTGGCAATGGGACATTATACAGCGAGAGGTGTAGCCAGTGTCCTCTGAGCGAGGGTAACTCAAGGTGTTGATGCCAAGAGAAGATTAAAAGGAACTGAACAGGCTCAGGGAATAGCTCTCCAGATAAGACAGTATCTCTCTTCTTACAAAAGCCTGTGGCATGCAGGATTCATGTAGTGGAGATCAGAGAAAGGTTACGTGGAATCTACACAAAAAAAAAGTCAAGATTCACCCTCATGTCTCCAACAGTTTAAATCTCAGCACGGGTTGCATAAGCCTATTCAAGCCTGTGTCCTTAAACTCAAGCATCAGACGCTTGCGAAAAACACACCAGTCTCTTGAGAAGAGCAACCAGAAGAACTTGAGAGTAAACAAGCGAGCGATTCAGCTCAACTTTCTCCCAAAAGACTCGTCAACAAGAGAGAGCGATCCATCGGGATGGAGTATATCAAATGCAGATGGGGCATTAGAAGACGGAATAAAACTACATCTAGTGGGTGTGTTCTCTGTAGCATCTCAAGAGAACCACTCAGGCTGAGATCCCCGCTGTGGCGTGTTGATAAATATTGAGTGTCTGTTCTGGTGAGAAACCTGTTGAGAGTAATGCTAGACTAATTGTTTTCTGCAACAGGCAATCAATCCCTGGCCTATTAATCATTTTGGCAGACCATCAATTTGCAGATGGGTTCTTCATAAACACAGCAAGTTTTTATTTAAGTGCCAATCGAAAGGCTACAATCAATGGCCCCTGAATGACACACACGCCTCTTCATATAAATCAAGAGTTGTCTAGAGGAAAAATGAATCTGTACTCATAACCTATAAAGAGTTTCTCTTCCTTGGGGCAACGTAATCATAATATACAACAAAAATCCTACCATGCACATAACGCTTGACCTCAATTGCCTCCAAACAATACATCTGTGTTCACACACAGGAAGTGAAACACACCGGGACTGGGGTCTGATATAAATACAAATAAACCCTCTACCGCAGCTCGACATGCTTCATCATTCAACAGCATTAGTGGTAAATTGATTTCAATGGCAGAATTCCATAAATTCCATGATTTTTCCTGCACTTAAAAAAAAAAAAAACCCATTTACTCAAACAACACACGTAACACTTATGGCTGCGTATTGATGGGCACAATGAGGAATTAAAAAGCATAACTACTTGTAAAGCCTGGTTTACTTGACACTGAGTTGGCATGTAAGAGAAATAAACATGCCGGCAGATTCAAGATCATTTCTTTTTAAACACTCAAACATAAATATGACTAGTGAACAATTTAAGTGTCATATAAATCCAGCTAGACAAAACAAACTATTTATCTACCTGAACTACCACCATCATGCTTTCTACCCACTCTAACTCATATGGCTTGAGTTTACTACAAATCCCAAGGATATACTTAACACCTCCGTCAGTGGAAATTGTAAATAAATGGACATTTACCACTAACCTAGCACCAAAACTAATGTCTCTGCTTGCACATAAATTACACAAGGGCACATTCATGCCCCAGCATGAACACAAATGTGCTGATTGGTGAGTACACCCTGCTGAATACTGTGGCAAATATGTGATTCGGAATGTTTGCAAAGAAACATTGCCATCATTCCCATCTAAACTGGGAAATAAACGCATGTGATGTCAGCTCTAAAACAGGTCTGTTTCACTGAGGGACACGAGTCAGTTTTCCGCTCATTAATTTACAATCTCCATCTATTTAAAGTAACATCACAATAGCTGCACCTGACCATGCCCTTCTCAGATGTCCACTAAGTGGAGCTAGTGTATATCCACACCAATCTGAATTAAAACCTCATTTGAATTAAAACCTCATTTTGACAGCAGAGGCTGAACTGGGGGAACAAATGTTACAGGTGCAAGTGTGCAAAACATGCTGTGAAATGTGTGACCGTGACAACCATGAAGGCGCGTCTGAGTCTTGATTTGAATAATGGGAGGCATGAGGTTCTCTATGGTTTAAAATAACATCCATGGTATGTAAAGCTTCAAATTCACTGAAGTCTAAGCAGCCCAAGACTAATGAGAGAACTAAATAAAACTTCACTGTAAATGGGCTTACACTGTAGATTAGCCTACACAACAAACCACAAAAAAAATCTTTAAATGATGCTAAACCTGACATCTTTACTAGTTTAGACACACAGCAGTAGCCTTTAATAAAAACATTACAATATGTATTACACATGTTGATACTTGCATTATAACTGCAAACTATTACAATGTATCAATATTTTAAGAACATTGTCAGAACAATCATATGCACAATAATTAATAGAAAAAATAATGGAATTAGTGGAAATGATTAATAATGAAACAAACTTGTTCTCATCACTTTTGTAGTCTTAATCCTATAAAACGAAAGGATTTTAGGTATAAAAGAGGTAAACACTTTTTCAGCTGGTTAAAATTAACAGCCCGCATAGGTACGACTGTAGCAGCAGTGCTATTTGTATTTAGAAGCTGAATAAAAACATTTCAACAGGATTTTGCCAAGCAAACTAACAGCTAAAGCACAGAATGCTGTCAGCACATCGATTAAAGCACTGGTGCCGAAATATTTAAAACTGAAAAAAAATCAGTCAACCACACTAACTGACTAGTCAGTTGTTTTATCTTCTAATTCATGGTCGACCACAGTAACCCATCTATAAACATTACATATGTAAACTCTGTTGTACAGTTAACGTTCCAGGCTACGTGATCCATCACCTGTTACATACACTGTGAAAGAGTACTCATCTCTAAGAAACATCTGAGGCAGATTAAACATGCGCTTCAGCCCACATTAAACCCAAATGCTTCTGCTCTTATCTTCATACAGCTTTGAATTCAGAGATCTCCGCTTAGATAGACACAAGTAGGGGCACATCACTTCTAAATGCCCTCATCCCACAACCAGACACACATGCAGTAATTGATAGAATTGTGTTTCTCCTGGCTTGTTTTGTGTGATGCAATCCCCTGACACCCACATCAACATCATCTTCAAGAGCTTTGAGACCAAACGAAGAGAATTAAGATTTCTTCGAGCTTCAGCGTGAAAGAGGAATGTAGGGCAGATCCGTTCCGACGCTGACCCGTGTCTTGTCCCATTACATTTTCCAACAGCTCTATTAGCTCATACAGGCCTCTAAAGCCCAGAAACTTAACGAGGGTGGCAGGGCTATTACATTACCATTACTTCATTCAGGTCAGTCTGCCCGAGGAACAGCAGCACGGCACGCACTCAGGTATCTGACACGCAGGTTAACTGAGTGACAGTTACTCTAGCCCTAATTAAGTCATCTCCACTGCGAGCTGCGTCTGACCCTGTCATCATTATGCACATGTGATGGTGGTGGCAGCAGCTTAATAGTTAGGGACTTGTTAACACAAAGCAAAGATGTTCAATGACAACAACAACTGATCCAAGAACGCTGTAGAGTAACAGAGATCTCAATCGTGTTTCATCAACAATGACTGGAGGAAACCAACTTGCTCTGTGTCCGCTAGTAATGTTAAATCTACAAAACATGCAGCATTGCAGTACAGTAATACATAATACTGCAGCTGTTGAGTCCAACCATAAAACACAACAATAAAGATGGTCCTGTAACAATATGAAAGAAGTTGCATAAACAGCTTGGAAGCATCTTAACAGATTATATGAATTATATTTTGTTTTCCAGCAAAAGTGCATTTATGAATTTATATTCACACATGGTGTTACAAGCTGTTTGAAAGAAAGCATAATATTTAATAACATATGCAAGCCATCTCCTGACATGTAGAAACAGCTAAAAACACATAGCTAAAACAGATATTTATCTAATTTGCAACAGGGCAAATAATAATCTTGAACTACTGGTCCAGCAAACATAAAAACACTGAAAACTGTGCCCTGGTACTAATGCCTTAAAATGGCTCTCAAGAAACATTAGTGTATGTGTTTCTGTAAATAAGCCACAAGCTCTTCGAGTCTACTGTACAAACAGTAATGCTGGTTCAACGGTTACCAGTTACATGGAAAGAAAGTACTACTGCTTCAAAATGAGAAGTTAGCAGAAGTCAGAAAGGTTGGAATTGACATTAACACTCCTACACTGGACAAATGTAATGGCTCACAAACTCAAAAGACCTCTAATAAACATTCACCTATATAGGTTAGCTTAAATATATTAAGCTATTTGCAAACAGTTATGTAGCATCCAATTTGATACCTGAAATCATGCAGTGAGCACTGATCCAATACTTCAACTAATTCAAATGGGAAAAAAACATCAGTATATAAGGGGTATATAAAAAAGGGTAACTGCGTTGAACACTACAAAAGTAAATATTATATTAAATGTTATTATTATACAGGACAACATACAAACTGGAGATGTGCAGAACTCCAACCTTTCATAATGACAGATTTATATTTAACATGTAAATAGCTTAAGTATCTTTAACACCATATTGCACAAAGTAAAAAGAAATCTAATAGCACTAAAAAAATGTGCTTATATGCACCCTGGATGGAAAATTGTGTGTTCTAAAGCCAACTCAAAGTTAGGACTCATGGGGCGATCCTCGTTCCGCATTCATCATAGCAGTTATAACCCTAGGAAGAGATATCACACAGAGAATCACACAGAATCAGCGAGAGACTGCAGAAAAATACTTTCTCCTGACTCATTTTATATGAAAAACATACTTTAATCTACAGCTTATGCAAAATAATGAAAACAATGCTCCCTGCATTTAATGTAAAGGCTGTCTGTCTTTATTGTTTGAATAAGCTGAATGTAGAATGACATGCAACCTAAAGCGGAGACTCTCCTTGTGCAGTCTTACAAGCTACTTCTGTTCATGGTGTTTTCTAGATTTGGATCTATCACATCTGACCGATTTAAAAGATCAGTATCTGTGCTGATACAGATCCAGATATCAGATATCAAATTCAGGTTCAATGTAGTGTCAACTACACTATTTGATTGATTTTCTCATGATATTCCTGCACTTTTGCTTGTAGAATGTTTTAAGGCAAGATTTGTCAATTTCTTCAGGAGACAATAACGCTGTAATGACATTTCTAGAAAGTGAGCAAATTGCATCAGCCACAGCTGGTAAACAGCAGTCTAGCACTGTTTCGACACCATTACCAAAGAACAGATGTAATCAGCAAAGCTTTAACAGACCTTCATTGAATTACCATCTTTTAAGCTAAGCAAGAGTTTCAAAAACTAAAAAAAAAAAAAAAAAAAAAGAGGACAGCCATGAGATCTAATACAGCTTCAACACAATCTAATCCTGCCAGCTAATGGGACAAAAGAAAGCCAGATTTGGCCCTCTCTTTTCTCATAATTTAACCCCTTGCAGAATATGATAAAGAGGCCCGGAGCAGCTGCAGACTGACCAGTCCCCAAGCACACAATTAACAACAAAAGAGCCCTTTTAGCGCATTGAGCTAATCAGCGGCCAGCCCACCAATGCAGTCCCCTGAACCATCTGCAAGACGGCAGACCGTCTCTCTGATTGTAAAAAAAGACTGGCACCATGCTATCATGTCCTAGGGTCAATGAAGCACATTGCTTAGCAACAGTCAAGCCCCCGTGCCTGGAAACCAGAAGCTTTTCCTTTCAAAGAGCAACTTAATAAAGAGTGGACAAGGGAATGTGCTTGAAGATTTGATTACCAAACGGCCTCCAATTGTTAGCTGACCACTGCAGAAAAAGAGAGAATTACCTCTCTAGTATGGAACTTAAGTGACCAAGCAAGAGATAATGAAACACTTTCCTGACTTTTCACTTTATTTATAGACTAGGTCGAGGCTGAAGTAATCACACATTGTGTCTAACCAAACTTGACATGATGTACCTGAAGCATTCCACAGTGTAGCCCAATCTTAGAATCGGTGTTTCTATATGAATTGTGGAAAATACAATATGCAAAGGCATGAGACTTGTGCTGTATGTATTATATGAAGAATTGACTTGGGCAAATATTTACAGCAAAGACAAACAAGCTAAACAAACAAATAACTGGGATGCCACACAGTACTCTAGATGAAGGTGACTTGTGGGATCCTGTAACAGGGGAACTTGAGTTTTAACAGGCTGTTAGTATCAATGTCAGTAATGTTTTCCATCAGAGTATGGAGCATGACGCTGGGCTCAAACGCAGCCTCATTAATCTAACAAAGTCAACACAAAATCAAGAAAGACCTTACTTACATTAAAACACATCATTGCTTTTATTATGAACACTTCATCTGTGCACCTTATTCCAAACAAAATTGCTCCTAAAACACCTATCCTTTCCTGCAGACGTCACAAAATGTTCTTAGTTCATACACCCCTCCCCTGCAAGCACCTGACCTCCTTGACTATCCAGTTTTACTGTGAAATACGTCACATTACAATAGTAAAATGGGTTTCAAATGCCTTTTCATTTTGACTGATTTTAAACATGTAAATTACAGCTGTTCAAATTATTTAAGACGATCTGAATAACACAGCTTCAGCACTATATACAAGCTCTCTAACTCCAGCACAAAAGCTCCCTCATAAAGACAATGCAAAACTCTTGGTTATATAATCGCTATTCCAACATCTGTAGAGTATCAAGCTTTCATTTAGAGGACTATCTCAGAATAAAGCTTAAGATGATTTAGGAACAAAAACACAGTCTTCTCATTTTTCACAGAACATTTCAATCACACAATGTTAAAATCAAACCCATGCTCACTCATGTGGATGACAGAGTGGTTTGGGGAAATGGTGAAGAAACGATCTAAACAATGAGCTAGGGTATGGTTTCTTGATATTTCAACAATTTACGACAACAAACCTACCTTTGTATGGTTAAGCCCTAAAGAGCTAAATACACTGGTTATAAGCGACTAAACAACTGACTTCCTAGTTTTTACAAATTGGGTATAAACAAATTAGCATTCATACAGACAAAACCACTGACTGATATTGGTAGCTTTGGTATGATGGAGTTCATGTGATTTTATACATTTCAAAAAAAGTTCTTCTGTTTCTGACACTACTGAGGCCTGTTTTCTTGATCTGTACATCAGCATTTGTAACTCTGCTGAGGTCTCAAATCAACAGCCCACACTTACAGGCTAACCTGTGTCTAACTGAGTGTTCTGAATGAACAGGTGACCAAACATTCCTTAGGAAGTTCCAATAGTTGTTAGTGGGAAAACCACAAATAAAAAGGATTTTACAGAAGCATGCAAACCCTCAGGTGTGCAGAAACAACTGGTCAACAAAACAATATACCACAGCTATTTACATTTTGTAACAACCTGACTACAAAACAACAACCTGACTACAAAACAAGGCAAATAATGCCTCAGTGTTTCAGGGAATATATATACACAAGTCAACACGTACTTGTCGTACCTGGTCTTTCTCATGAGGGAGCAGCGTCACAGGTGGGAAGTCTACAGTAAAGGCACCCACACTCCTGAAGCAAGCCTTTCCTCCAAGCCCACCAGTGTTCATCCTGTAGAGGGGCCCATCCTTTAGCAGCCGCCCATTGTTAACCGCCCGCTTGGCGGCTAGCCTCAGCCTCTGCTGAAACCTGGGGTTCGCCACAACATTCACCAGGTCGCCCTGGCTTCGGAGAAATCTCTCGATGTTCCTTAGAGAAGAGCCAGCAGGGACACCCAGGCCCTCGATAGCCCTCCTAAGGATTTTATTCCAATCCACATGACGCAAATCTCCGGCAGGTAACACAGATCCAACTGAGACTGGGGCAGGGCCTCCAAGCTTAAGAGGCACGATCCTTCCTGGGTTATCCGGGTCTTTGTACGATGTACACCCTTTGCTAGTAACCTTAAGGATGGATCCATCCTTCACAGCTAGTTCCAGCTGCTGGAGTACGACACCCTTGTCTAGTCCATGTGAGGATGATACTGCATGGCAAATCCGCTCCTCTGAAGGCCGCTGCTTCTGCCTTTTGATCTTCTGAATAGCCTCAAGAATCCACTCTGTGTACAGGGGATTGGCCAGTTTCACCATGGTGAAATAAGTTGTTTCATCAAGGTGTGATCCATGAATACATTCCTTTCTTCTAAGAGCAAAACATACGCATCCACATACAGAAGCCAGCCATTAGTACATTATGCTAAGCAGGATATGGTATTGATGTAACTCCTCAAATACCAGACTGGCTATTCATTTCTTTTCCTCTTTGTCTGAATGTAGAAACAAAACCCTTGTGGTTGTAAATCCAAAGTCAGAGCACTTGCTGAAAAAAACCCTCTGAGTTACACCTGTGGATGCGAATACAGAAAAAAAGAGAAAAATCAATGTTATTTTGCAACAACATACTTCAGAACTAGTTACATGGGCATGGCAAATAATGGCAACTTGATCTGGAAGGTTAGACTAACCAACACCACTCCTCATTTACATTAGTGATACTTCTCCAACCAGTGCAGAGTAAGACAGGTTAACAAATACTGATTCTTACAAACCAGGCTTTAAAATAAAATTAGTTATTACGTTATAATCATAGATATAGCACAGCCTAATGTTTTCTACTGTTTTGGGAGTTCTTAACCTCATAAGATATTTACATATTAATTGGTAGCAATGTATTACTAAAATGAAAACAGTAAACCCCATTAATTTGCTGATAACACAAAGTTAGTATCCCAAAAGACACTTGTTTGCTTTCTCTTCAGCCCTGTGAAATAGGACACGTCGTCTGACTTTGTGTTAGGTGAACACATTCCATAAACTGAAAACATCACCAGACCAGCTTACAAACCAGACAGACCAGTACAACCATGAGATTTATACCGAACATTTCACATTTGATACAGATTAAACACGGGCCACACAGAACATTATGACCGTGTCAAAACGTGAATTAATACGCTCATCTTTAATCTTGTGGTTGTACTAACAGTACTGGTTGACTCAGAACCAACCTACATAGTCAGCGAAATAAACATGCATATGTCTATGATGCCTAAACAGGAGGCTTTATATTTAACTATGAGATTTAACATATGTGTACTTCAACAATTAATCACGTAAAAGACAATACTGGACAAACGTTTAATAAGCATTGGGACTGTGCATGGGTACAAACAGCAGGGGAAGACAGTGCTGCGAGCTGCCAGCAGGTGACATGCATTGAACAATTTCTACAGAATTCCTTCGCTTAACAGCAGCCCTGTAAACTCAACCACAACTTGTCTGTCATAATATTTTGTTTTAACGTGGTTACGTAAAATGCCTCAAACACATACACAGAGGAACAATTGATCCACTCCTCTAAGACATTAGATCCGGCCTAAACAGATCCAAGAAAAGCCACAGCGAATAATTGAACAACGTTGCACAAGCGCCACCAAATAACTCGAGTTTAATGGAGGAGGCATGACGGCAAATAAATCGTGTTAACCAGGCATATAAACACTCCACAAGTCTTGATAATAAACTCTCAATCAACTGACATTCACTCATCTGGGCTGTTGATAAACTTAAACACCTTAATGCATAAAACACCGAATACAGAGTTGTTTAGGATTTGACATTTACTTTTCCACCTTGAAATCTCATCTGCACTCTTATAGCTTTGGTCACAAACTAAGACTTGGCCGTGACATTTTACGTGAACAGTCTGACAACATCTCACTCGAATCATCACAGCTTAAATAACACACATCCCAAAACGTGCCCTGACAGTCGTACTTCAGCTCGAGTCATCTAAAGCCAACGATTAAACCCGAGATACTGAGCTAAAGTGAAGCGAATCTCAGAAGCATTGCGCTTCTTATCTCCAGCATCGGCTCCCCAAAGAGCCACAGAGCTCAAGTCTAGCACGCTAAGCTAAGGCTGGTTAAATTAGGTGATGCTTTATGACTACTTCCGACAGATGACTATCTATAATTTATGATGACAAAGTCAATGCGTCAATTAACCCGCGGTCACAATCGCGCCGAAACAAATTGCAAACCTTGTTTTCTGGACGCTTTAATACGGTGAAGAGGGTCAGGTGACTTCGACGCTTTGCCCGGTCGCGTTACTAAACAGACGCCATTTTGTTACAATGTTGTAGTTTACATGAATCCGACATGACACTGATTACAACCCAATGGAGTCTCATTAAACCTTACCTTCACAAAGACTGTCCCGCCCGAGAAACTTTAATATTGGTTAGAAAGGGCAAATACTTATCCCTGGTTTGATAACGCAAGTGTCAATCACAAGCAAACAGTTCGGCCTCTCGAGGAGTCGATTGGCTCCCTAATCTGTCAATAATGACTTGACCCTCCTCTTAAAGCGACGACCGCTCTTTAACGCTTACTGCGCATCGACCGCGATACCTCCATTTCCACCCGTAACAGCACTAAGCAGAGCAGCGATAGCGGGAACATTTTTATCACCATGTAATCTAATCGCTTTAAAACAACTTGATGGCTCTTTAACGTAAGATCACCCGAAACTCGGTCTGCACCTTTAAGAAGGCTCCCCCTTATGTGCATTGCACTACACTGCAATATGAGCAGATCGACCTAGTCGCACTTTTTTAGAGAATAATGTAATGGTGAATAATTAGTCGAAGTTATCCTCGCATTCCTCTTGCTGCATGCACTGTGATCTAATGCCATCTGTACTTTGCACTTTACAAAAGACACGGAAAGCCACGAACTCTCTCGCGCGCGCACATCCTAAGAAAAGCACCGTGCACGTAAATAGGCACATTTATAAATCCTGCAAATGTCTGACGGTACTAAGAGGATGATGGCATAACATTTCACCCGGTTATTCCGAAACACTGTAAATAAGATGCACCGATGACCGCCGATATTTACTTATGCACTTACATCTAAAACAAGCAAAACGCTAATGTCCTCATATTTCAAGATCAAGCAACTGGGAAAGAGATAGCATCTGGAAAATTCCATTTATGCAGGTCAGGCAGTAGCTTGCGATACTAATAGCCCGAATTAATTTCTCCAGTCGTGTCAAGTTACATCGCTCAAGGCAACTTAAACTTGGACGATTAAACCATGTTACCGATAACAATCCGCTGAAGACGATGCCGCGATATGCCCGACAGCGCTGGCGAAAGCGAACATTTACCTTGAAGTTCCTCGCGCGATCTCTCCGCGATCCTCGCATAAGCAATATAAACGCGTTTATTTGAACATATGATGATGTATGCTTGAAGCGGTCTAGTAAATCCAATGGGGTCCTGTTTGATTCAGAAGATGAACGCACGCCTAGGCAGAGGGAACCTGATAACAACTAATTGAAAGGTTAATCTACATAGGAGTCTGTGACAAAGTAGTACCCTCCCCTTTCGGCACTCCATCAGCCACAGAGGAGGACTAACTCGCTGTAACCGCTATGTGACATCACATCGCTCATTGGGGAACAATGTACATTGTTTCAGACTACATGGCATAGGTGGGAAAAAGAAAAGACATGATGTGCCCTGTTTTTAAAGAGGAAAGTTTTAAGATCAGTTATGCATTCACGTGAAATGAATATATGCACGGATTATGCAAAAACGAACACCCTGTTTAATTATTCCAGATATTTTAAATGGTCAAACTAAATGGTTCATTATACGTCCTGACTTTAAAGAGGAAAGAAAACTTTTTGCATCACCTTGCCAGCATGGCACGATTCATTTGGTAGGGATGGGGATAACCATTTGATAGGAATTATAATACAATCGTAATTTTGTTTCTAATTTCTAATTATATTTTTGTAAATAATTTTGTTGTTGTATGCTATTTTGTAGTTGCTTACAGGAGGAAAACCTAGGTGTTGCACATTTAACTGACTCGTGTTTGCATAACAAAACAGAAAAAAAATGCTGCAAACCATCACTATACTGCTGCAGCATCAATGATTATTAACAATAATTGTGCAATGACATAATCAGAGTAAATCTAAACCATATCCATTTCTGCAACAGCACCTAGGACAAATACAGTCCTACATACAAACTCACCCGATTACCCATGGCTTTTCACTGTGGTGAAAAACTAGTATAGCACTGGGCAATTTGAACCATTGCCAGGCTATGGATGTGCCACATTTTAACGTGCCTGAAGGGAAAACAAATTGCACACTAAATAAAACTTGAGCCAGGCGGCATGTGGTTACAGGTTGGCAATAGCATTCATACTGGCTTCCAGCAAAGCTTGATCAAGGTGATCTGACACCAAACTGTTGTATGAGCTTTTTTAACATATCAAACCACTTGAGCTACTTATAGCAGCTTGTCTAAGCGAGATATACTAACACTCTACAATGTGGCAAAGTAATTACACTGCTTTTAATCAGATCCACTTTTATTTTGAAACTGAATAAAAATGACTAAAACTGACTTAAAGTTTTTTTATAATGAATTTGTGTGATTGACAGACCTGCTGAAGGGTTTCTTAAAACTGATAAGTGTTATTTAATTAAAGTTACAGTTAGCCATTCATTATTTATTTAATTTTTTTCCAAACACGTTGTATTGTAAAAATAAGGTCATTACCGGGTTATAATTGGCTGTATTTCGACCCATAGACCCTTTTTGTGCCAGTGTAATCTGTATGGCTATTGAAAGTCAGTTTTACTTATTTGTATGCCAAAAGGAAAAGCACATTTGTTTACGGTTTACACAGGTACATTGGAATTATTCATGTTTGCATATTTTACCCACTGGCTTGTGAGCAGATACATTTAAATTCACATGCAGAAAGAGGGAAATATCAGAGCAGTCCCTGAGCAGAAAGGATAAGTGCCTTGCACAGGGGTATAACAGTAGTAAGTACAGTAGATTAGACTGGTAAGCACAACTAACACTAGACTAAAACGGCTGACCTTACATACACTACCCGACTTTACTAACAATACAGGTACAGCTGCTTTGCAAAGATTGTAATTTCAATAGATTGTACTTGGTGTTGTTATTTATAACATTTGTTTGTATTTATATAGATAACTACAGTTGTTGTACACAGAATGCTGTAATAAATGCGCTGATTGCTCCTCCAAGGCAATGAACCGATATGAGAATTATTGCAGGATAACACTTTCATCACAGTGGCTGTTAAACATTCACAGTGTATTCGCACCTGTCAACCCTTTTTAGACAAAGCTACAGGTCCTGGGAAAGAGTATAAGGTGTACAGAACAAATTCAGCAATAACTATTATAAATTCATAAATAAACACTACAAGTGGTTACACTAGCTGAACTTGCTTAACCTGAACAATGAAAATAAAATTTGCCATTTTAAAATAAGCTACCGTAGTCAAATGTTGACAACATCAAGTAGTGTTTTTTCAGTCTTTCTGAAAGATTTTTATCCATTAAGGAAATAGTACAGCACTCAAAGCCCTAGATCAAAGACAATGTGTTCATATTTCTGTAGGCAAATATGTTTCTAACAATTTCCCATAAATCCACGCCAACATTCAAATGAACTATTAGAATAAGACAGATCAGAAATATAGAACCTTAAAACTGTACCTTGTGAAATTGACTTGGCCATCACACTCCCAAAAAAGTTTGTCCTTCAGTAATGTCCTCTGTATATACTAATGTACTAAAAAGTTGACACTTGCAAATTGACTTTTCATAAGCCTCACAGGCAACTTTCACAGGTCTTAAAAAACCCAGCATCATTGTTAAACACAGCAGGAGAATTCGAGAGGTAAGAAAACATGAGCGAGAGTCTGTGTGGACAGGTTCTGGTAAAGCTGAACATGTGAAATAGTGCCCAAGGATGTCATCTTCTGCTGTCATTACAGGCTTCACATGGACTTACAGGTAGTTTAAAACCATGTGCTGAGTGATGCCAATCTAGAGCCAGAGAGAAAGGTCCAAACATCTTTTTGAGTGACAGAACCTGAATCTGCTATGATTGGAGTCATACACTGGGACACAAGGGCAGCTGTACTTTGAGTCTCTCTAATATTACAAATAGCAACTCCTCAACCTGTATCACAAAGATCCACTGTAGAAATGTCACTGTCATCAAAGAGACAGGTAGAGGTTTAAGGCCCGCTAACTATTCAATAAGAAACAGACTTAAGATGTTGGTAGAGTAAAACAATTTGCTGATTCCATATTAAGCAAAAAGGACTTTGATAAATGAACACCCAGCTAACAGGGAACATTTTCAGAACATTGACTAACGTTCTATAAAAGCTCTCTCAAATTTATCAATAAGTTCTTGCAGCTGCTTTAGTAGAATGTTTATACAATGTTATATATCATATATGAAAAACATTATTCTTATGTTGTTAATGGAACGTCTTAAAAATTGACAGAATTTAAAAGTTTGGATACCGCTCTCATAACCAGGCAATAACGTTAATAGTGTCTGATTGAAGACACTATTAACTATTGTTAGCTAGGCATTCTCTGAAATCAAGTGCCAGTTTATCTTGTCACAAAATAACTTTAAGCAGCATAATACCTAGTCTACATATCAACTAATTACAATGTCAGAAAGAGAATAAAAGTAACATTACCAGTAAATACAGCCTTTATTTTCATTTTGGCAGAGGTATGGTAGTCAACAGGACTGCGTGCTTAATCACGTTACTCTGACTCAGTCACAGGTTTCAACCTGATCATGACACATTCAAGTGTGCGTTTAACAAAGAGATTTGGTTTACAACAGCAAAACTTGCCAACAAAATTCCTATTGATATAACAATTCCTATTGATGAGATATAATAAGTCCTTGATTTTGATAGTTGAAATTAATTTGACACATCTGACTTCTGTAAGGACTTACAGCAGTATCATTATATCATGAAGGTAATTTTGTTAATCTATCAAACACCGCACCTGGAGAGATGTTGGTTATTATAATCACCGCTCTTACAATGCAGGGGAGAGCATGACTTAAATTGCTTTTTAAGAACAAATCAATATTTGCAGCAAAGGAATTCCTCTTTTGTAAACAGTTTTTAATGTGAAATATGTCTCCATTATCACATTAGGATGTGGGACTGTTAAAAACAGGCACAGACGAATACAGGCATTGAACAAAAGAGAAACAGGAAGATAAAAAGTCAGTTAAAAAAGGTATTAGTCCTTTAAAACATTTGTGTGGCTATTCTCCTGGTCTCCGAGTGGCCCATCAGTGGAAGTGTGGAAGTCAGGCTTTCCTGGGAATGTGCAGCCCGCGTGCTGAATAATCACGTTAGCAGCGTAGTGTCCAGCCCGGATACACTGCTCAAAGGTCTTATCCTGCACCAGTTGTGACAGGAAACCTGCACAGGCATGCAAACAGATATTAAGAAAGACGAATCAGATAGTACATTTACATTTAAGCATTTGGCAGACATTTTTATCCAAAGAGACTTACAATGCATTCAAGCTATACATCTGATCAGTATGTGTGTTCTGATATCCACAACCTTTGTGCTGTTAATGTAATGCTCTTCCAACTGAGCTACAGAAAGTACCATCAACAACACTGCTTGAGGAGGTGCTCGCTGTCATAGCTCTGCAAGAGGTGGCCAGATTTGATCCTTACTGAAGCGCATGGACGCACAGTCGTGCTCACAAACATATGTACACACACAAACATATGTTTAATGAATGCACACATGAACACACTTCCCCTCACATCTGCACGCTCAGAGTGGTAAGCACACATAAACACATTCATATACAGTGTATGCCACCAAATATTAGCTGTGAAAATACAGTTGCTTATTGATTTTCTCTTGCATGTATTTTCTCTTTTAAAAAATTAAGTAAATCAGGCTTAGGGTGGAAAGGTGATAGAAAAGGGCCCCTTTAGTGATGTGCGATACAGAATTCCCCCAGCTGCCCTCGGGCTCTGAACCCTCCCACCTAGATCTCGTCTCTCCGCGTTAGCGCTGGCGCGCATTGAAAAACAGCTGGCAAATTCATTTTCCAATGTGGTAGAGCACTGGCCTCCAACCTCTTGTTGGAACGGATAAAGGAGTTTAAAAAATCAATATGGTGTTTGAGCAAACACGCTCACAGCTCTATTAGTTGCAAGGTTGTCCTGGAAGAGCCACAGGAAGACATGTTAGCAAATCAGGATCATGGCCATTGAAAAGCAGAGGATGGCAAAAGAGGAATCATATGAAGATAAATTATGGAAACTACAAGACCTGTGCAATTAGAATGATCAACATCAATATTTGTGGGGAAACGGTGTCATACTTTGTAAGCTTAATGGATGACTTTACAGTTCAGATCCGAGCAGACACACACTGGCTATTTGAAAGCACAGTTATTAGTGAAACCCACAGATTACAGATAATGGCTGCAGGGAGTCTGGAAACTCCACTAATCCATCATGAAAGTAGATCTACTTCCCCTTAACTGTGTTATCTGCACTTCTCTGCATATCTGCACTGAAGTTAAATATTACAACACCATTGGCAGCTTCGTATGACTAAACTAAGCCCCATGCAAATCACCTGTATCAGGCATACATCTACAAATTCAAAATCATTCAAAACAAGCTGTGCAAGAAACAAATAAGCACTGTGTATCAGAAGTTGGGCACCATGGTCTATATTCCCAGAGGTATATACAGATCAAGCCTTATCCTGGATTTACATTTACATTTAGCAGACGCTTTTATCCAAAGTGACTTAATTAATATATAGGATTAAATAATCCTATCACTGAAAATTTACTTATGTATGAAACAACAATTCAGTCAAGGTGTGTTTTATGAAGTCAGTTCAACTTCTTCATCCTTTGAAACTGTAGTTGATATAGTAGTTGATAGTACAGTACCTCCAACAAAGGCATCTCCAGCACCATTGGTGTCCACTATCTCACTCTGGTCGATCTCCAGGACAGGGAACGTCTCCACCTTATCATCTGTGGAAAAGAAGGTCTACAGTAAGTTTTAATTATTGTTGAGCTATAAATGAGGCCCATTCACAAACCAGCTGTCTGGTTTATCTGGTACTTGACTTCCTGCTGTCAAAAATGGTTGTTTTTTTTAATTAAAGACTACATTTCCACAAAAGAACAAAGCACTTCTTTAATTTACAATCATCTCATTTATAGGCATAACCTAGCCAACAGGGAATGTTTTTAGAAAGTTGGCTAACATTTTCTAAAAGGTCTTTTAAAAAAGTTCCCACAAGACAGAAAGAAAATGAGGGATGTGGCATGCTCACTTGAATTATAAGAGCCCCGCTTAGGCCTTGAATTAAGGAGAAGCAATTACACCATTTGGCACTTCTTCAGTGTGATAATTCTTGGGCAGGAATAGATCAGCTCTCTAAAATATCATTTGAAAGACAGTGTCAGTCTATTTTCAGTATTCAGTCTGAATGACCTTTCAGACTATATAAATGCGGTACACTGCTTTATTTATAGCAGTAGCCTCCATTAGGACTGAATGAGGCTGATATAACTTTGTTTTGGAGTACGGAGAGCCCTTCAGCAAAGCCAGTAGTAGACTCCAGCATCTCATGAACATTCTGAACATTCTGTAGAAGGCAATGGCAGTCCACTCCAACGCCACAATTTACCATCTGAAACGCAACTGTTGCTGTTTTCAAGTGCACCTTGTAAGCTCATACTTTGATATTACTACGTTATACAGCGTTCTGGAATAGTCTATTCTGATTGGTTTTCTGCATTCAATTTTGACTGCCAAGCTGTATTTGTCCACAGCAACAAACTTCCTACAGTTTGTTTCATGTTTCTTGCAGCACTACACAGTCTCTTTCTTAAATCAATATTCTGTGCCTGTTTATATTTACTTATTTGGTAAGTAGCAACATAACAAGCGGGATAATGCACAAAGCCAGTCAGGATGATACACGGCTGTATGCTTCACATCAGGGCTCTGGGTTTATTTTTCAATAATGACCAGTTGGCTGCACATTATCCTTCACGTGTCACGCATTTAATACGGATACAAAATATGGTATTAGCCAAAACAAATCAAGAAAACAACAGACGGCCAGAAAAGAAGCTTCTGTTGTACCAGTGCATAGGGTGAATACACCTACATCACTTTCACAGAAACCTAAATGCATGTTAACAAATAATTAATTTGCATAAAGCAAGCCACAAAGGAAGTGTCATTAGTTTTACATTAGCTGGCTACAAGCTCTGTCACACACAACACCACAGTAGTGCTAAAATAGATGGATGAAAACTGAATGAACTTAATATACATACACATCATTCAAAATTGCAATATTTTTAACTCCAAGGTTTTAAAGGTTTTATGAACCTTCGTATTTGCTGACACCAACAAGTGGACCTCAGGGGGAAAAATGGAAGGGACTTCCACACTGATTTTTTAACCAAGACACCAAGCAATCTTGAACAACAGTGTGTACCTGCTAATTGTTCTGGAAGGTGTCAAAGTCCGTGTGTGCAGAACTTGAGAGGAAACCTTCACAGACACACAGTAAACAACAGAACTGGAGCGAAGGCTTTTAACTGACGCAACAATGAGAACTCAAGACACGTCTGCTGCATGTGTGAGCATTTTCTCCCTAAACGAGGCAGCCGATTGTGTCTTTGATAATTAATTACACAAAAAGCAGATCCTTTTAGGATCAGCTAATTAGCAGCAAAACGACTATGCTTAATTAATACAGGCAATGAAGCATGCTCACCCGCCTTCCTCTTGAAATGATTAACTAGAGGATCTTCCGTGTGAATTAAGTTAACAAAAACTCATGATCTATTATTTTGCAATTAAAGATTTAAACGTTAGGTATGCTTTCTCCGACTTGTCAAACCACAAAAGGAACAGACCACACGCTGTATTAAATCTATAGGACAAATTTGTTTTCTTCAAATTAAAAAAATTACCGGGAGGGGGAAAATGACCAGACGCAAATGAATTGGATCAAAATGAAACTGTATGTGGTTCATTCCTTCCTTCCTACACAGGCTGACCTGATTCTACTTCCTTTTATGACTCAGAAACTGCACAGCTTAAGAGTGAGAGAAAAATAGCCATTAGCACTTTTCCCTTTGATACCCGTGACTGAACTGAAGTGGTTCTATACAATAAATGGACATCAAACTAATGATAAAGGCTCACATTAAACAACAAGGCCCTGCTTTTTAGAGTTATGAGAGAATAAGCGATAAAAATCAGCATGGAGAGCATGTAGGTACTAGCAAACCTTTTTGCCCTTAGATGACAGGTCATGCACCAGAGGCATGCTGGGAAATGTCCAAACATCCCAGCCGTGGTGACTCACCAGGAAAAAAAATTATGAGGTGATTCTTGGAAGTACATGGTACAACATTGGGTCACATCCAGAGGTCAGAGTCCACAATAAAAAAAGAAAAAGAAACTCTTTAAACAAAACAGCACAACACCAACTAAACCCATGCAGATGGAACAAATGTCAATACAAAAAAATCATGGTGTAAAACAGATTTAAACTTAAATTAGGGTTCATTGGGAGGGACATGATTTAAGAAGCATATCTGCCAGTCTTCCATCTTGGTAAACAAGATTGAACTTGCATATGTGCTAGTCCCCTTGCATTGATGTTTAATGGTGCATGTTGCTCTAGGTGGTTCCCATAACCTCTCTTTGTCTCCAACAAGCTGCATCAATTGATATGATAATGCAGGGAGGACGTGTGAAATGAGTGGGGCTGCACTGAAGGACGAGGCATCCAACCACTTGGTTGCCAAATGGTGTCCAGGACCTCTCAATGGGGACAATAGCAAGAGTTTCAAGGAAAGAGGCAGATGCTTAGAAAAAAGAAAGCTCTCCAGTTTCACACTACTAATTGGTCCAATAGGATGTTTTCATTAGTGTCCTGGGTGTCATAGTTAACCAACATGCACAGTGAAAATAATGTAATAATTGAGTAGGGGTACTGAAGTAAGATGTGTCAGTAGGTGTGGGTAAGATGTGTCACCCCTTCTGGCAAACTGTGCCCAATTATAGTCATGTGACCATATATTTGGGACCATCATAAACAGCTGTCTGTGACTGAGAGCTGCACATGAAAAGTTATATGCATTTCTCATGCTAAATTGTTTTTTGCATATTAAAACTAATTTTCAAGTAAAATGTCAAAGCAAACTTATCTACATCTAAACAAATACACATGGCCAATGTAAATGATTTGGCTGGATTTTAGCCATAAAGTATTTTCCCACAAATTGTAGCTGTGGGTAAAGTGTGCCAGATGCATGTTGGTTGTCAGTGACTCTACTAATAGCACTAGTAGGCTTTGCCTCCAAATACAGGTAATGCTATTACAAAATATTGATTTTCTTCCCACCACATTCAAGTATTATAGCTATCAAACTTTCCCTGTCTGCCTATTTTTTATTAGAAATGTAATTCATTCCCATATTCCCTATTGATATTATTCCCTTTGAAATGGCAGCTTTCCCCTAGTGTTGTCCCCTAAGTCATATATCTATACTCCAGTGTTACAGACATTTCTTTATATTTTAGGAAGTACAATCAAATTTGAGGACAACCTGTGTACCAAGTGGCACAGTGTACCCCACTCCCCTCTGTTATGTTCCAAGTGGGTTTGAGCGTGGTATACACACAAGGGATGAAACAGTATAACTGCAGGTATGAAGGGAGGAAAAGTTCACTAAACCAGGGAAATTAAACAATTTAAACAGTAAAAATGAATCACTTGTGAATTAAGGTTTTACTAGAGGTTCTGGTCCAATGTGAATGAGGGCAGTTTATACAAGCACGCAAGAGCAAACTAGGGCAAATAAAAACATAGAAATGAAATTCCAAAATGTGCGCTGCCTTCATTCCATCGAAACCCACTTCATCTCCCTCCACTTCATCAAACTAGAGAGAACACATCACATCTTTCTTCTAAACATATTATTGAACTTGGCCATGAACATGCTGCTTTGGTTAATCTGAGACCGTTCCAGGACCAATTTCATGTTAATGTATAACACAAAAGAGGCCATTGGCAGGGCTCTGTAATAGGCATGGCAATTAAAACTTTGCTGCCAAAACCTGTCTTTGTTGTTACTGGCTTGTGGCAGTGCCTGTAAACATAGACTCCAGGCAGTTCACAGGGAGTTCCATCGCTTTCGTGGTTTTGCTATTCCGTGCTTCACATGCTCATGTATAAAGTGAAATTACTTTCCTTTCTGTAACTATCTAGGGAACGTTGAAAAAAATGACACAAAATGACACCTTCTTAGCTGTGAGGTTATATTAATAGCTCTTGTACAGCTGTTTCGTTTTGGTGCTGTGTTTGACACTGGTGTGCTTAGATCAGAAGCGAGATGTTGCTTTCAGAGTTCTCTATCCTTCTGGCATGGGCTCTTATGGGGGAAGAGGAAACCGCAGTTCTGCTCTCACAGGCACTCCAGGAACAAGCAGCACTATAAACATGTATGAGACTGGCTCAAAATAAATCAGGCCTGCACAGACAAAAACATGCATGGCAGTCTCTTGTTCTTGACTATTTATAGTTCCTGGGCATCAGAAAGAGCCATCATAACATTTACAGCACTGTGGAGTCACGCAAATTAAGTGTAATAAATTCTCTTGTTATCACTAGTTATATATACAGCATAATATGATTACACTCATAATGTGACAAGCCAAAACCGTGAATGCCTTGGGTCACACGATAATTACTCTTTTACTGTAGCATTGTCATTTTGACAAATCTCAAATACATGATTGCGGCTTTAGAAAAGTGAAGCTTGATAAATTGCACAGTGAGTTATTGTTCGGTTTCTCAGACAGTGAAGCAGAAATGTTTAATGCTTTCAATAGACACCTGAGCAACAGAATGACAAGCAATTCACTACACAACAAGACGTGACACAAAACCAATGAGCAGGAGAGAGATTCAAGGCCTTCAGACAGCTGCGGAATGGTGAGCGATTACTCCTCTCAAATCCACTTCTCGTCGGCTCCATAGCCAAAACGAAAGCTCTGAGGAGTAAACAAGGATGGTCCTCCTCTTGGCAAACAAAATGAGGAAACATCTCTCACTTGCCTTCTTTTCTACGACCCACTATCTTCGGTCAGAGAAACATGAGCGTGACAAACACATTTAGCTAATAAAGGGCAACCACCATGCAGAGAATGGCAGGAGATAACCAGCACAAATAATCAGAGTCTGGGACACAGAGAGCTTTAAGAGGCAGTTTTGCCCTTTTCAAAGTGAGACATTGATCAGATCCCCTCGTCTCTGTGCCATGCTAATTAGCTGAAGACGAGAAGTGATGATGTCACAATTGATTTGGGGTGGGTGTGAGGAGGACTTCTCTATCCTATTTCTTTCCTATCAAAGCGAGATACTGAGAAGCTGAAAATAAATGCAATATGCAGAAATGAAATACAAGAAGTGAACTCTTGAAAGCTACATTTAAAATGTATAAACAGTACAAAAATTAAGCCCTATGGTGTCTATAAACAGTGAAGTTCAGACCACTTCCTCATGTCTTTAAAGGCATTACAGAGGCTATTTATGTAATTAATCAACTCTACTTCTCTCCTAACGCTAAGCTCTTTGCTTTGGCTTTTTAAGCCTATCAAAATAAGCAGCCACTAACTGACTGTTTACAGGGTTTTTGGTTTAGCTCAGCTGTGTTGAAGGTGCACTGCATTAATGAGACACAAACAAGGACGGGCAAACATTACAGAATAACAGCCCTAACATAACATGAGAAAAATGTGAGGGAGAGTGTGAACACACACACACACACACACACACACACAAACACACACAAACACACACAGAAAGAGCGTGTGTGTTTATAAGTGCATAATGACCTTTGCTGAGGGCTCACGGAAATGGAGGAAAACAGAGTGAAATGCAAAGGCCCCTCTAGGGAGTTCATTATGTGCAGGTAAATCTGACAGCACATTGGACGCATTTCTCTAGAAAAAGTTTAAGATGAGCAGAACCTCTCTAAGTGCAGGACTGAAAATGTTCCTCTTTAGTGGGAAAACAAATTAAAAACGGATCACAATGAACAGAGTCTTTAAAAAGTATTTCCAATTAGTTACTGATGACTCATCTTTATCATTTATTAGTCTCACCCTAAATAAGACTGAAAAGGGGAGCATAATTGTGTGACCTTTTGAGAAACCATTGTGAGCTTTAAATCATATGATGTGCTTGAGTTGGGGACAATCACATCCATGGTCTGTGTACTCCAGTCTAGATAAGATAAGGATTTCACCACAACTACCCAGAACTGAACTGCGAAGCGAAGAAGTCCACTGGACATACTCCAAGAGCTGCAGAGTCTCACTCTCGGCAGAAATGCAAAAGATACCCCTCCTGTTATAGTGTTAGTTTTATTTCTTGTGATATTTAAAGGAACACAACAAAGGTTATCTTTCTGGAACCTTGGTTCCAGGAAGTTCAAGTGAAGAACAACAATTATGAGTTATGAGAAGGGTAGGCTCTGCCTGAAACTGCCAGCCTGCCCTTGTTGAGCTACATTCTCACACATAAAGCAGTTTGGGTTTAAATAGAACACTCTACTTTGAAAATGTTCACCAAGAGCATTTGTAAGCATAATTTATAAGTTAGTTTAACACTTAAGCCTACAGAAAAGGAACAAAACTAATGTAGAAGAACACCGACTCTCTTCCTCTTTTTTGACACTTTTGTCAGCTGTTCCATCCGCATTGGACCCACAAGCGACCCTACGCACTCAGCTATCATTAGATCAAAGACCGTGGGCGCTGAGCTCTTAATATGAGCCTGTATTAGGTGCGTCAACAGGGCCGCGCTCTGTTCAGCGATGTCACAAAGGTGCTTCATTAAGGACTCTTCTTCTGGCAGCTTTCATTAAGGAAATTAATGTGGAGGGGTGAGGACAGCCTGCGGTTATGCCGCAAGAGAAAGACGGCATGCACAAAGAGGAACTACATAATAACAAATTTGCATCTCTTTGGAGCTTCGCCCCCAGGGCCTATCATCCCAGCCTTCTTAATCACCATTAAAACAACTTCACTGTGACATTCAGAGCCTGCTGAATGATCACATCCCCGCGTAAAGAGCAAATTGCGAATGAAATGCGAAGATCAGACAGTATCAGAACACAGCCTCTGGGAGGCTGAACAAATCTTTAATTCTCTTTTATATTGATGTTTATTGGTGGAGGCGGCGGGGAGCAATAACGTCCCTCTATTCGCTGTCACCCCTGCTATTTGAACCCACTTCTTCTGTGCGCATTGCCTGACATTTGGGCAACTAGCTTGTATGCTGCGTCCTTGTTCACTTTGCGCTCATCGCACGCTTCATATATGTTTCGCAGGGGGGTGCCGCTAACCCCACAGTTCCTTATGAAAGGGCTGTAGGAGGTTAGTCGAAACCGCCTTTTTCTCCAGCGCAGTGTAAAATGCCTCCAGGAGAGTATTTTCTCTAAAGCTTATGCTTAGGTTGAAGTTAGTTGGAACGTTTTCCAGAACAAGAGGAAGCGCAGCGGTTCTGTGGCAAAAGGGAAGGATTGTCTTGTAGCATTTTTCTCTGATGAGGCTTTACAGGAGTAGCAATTGCCTGAGCAGTCTTATCAGCCCAAGGGGACTAATGCTATTAGTGTCTGTGTGATAAGCGCAGTGCAGTGGAACCAATGCAGCCAGCTTTGCCGCGTTACTCTGGTAACATGTTGTGTAAATTATATAATACAGAGTTCTGCAACAGCTCTGTTTAACACATCAATCCTGTAGTAGACTCCTGAATAGGATTAGACTTAAAAGCTAACAGGGACGAAGAGGCCTTTCAGATTGCTACGATGTGTCACAAGTCACCTCAGAATGACAGGGTGAGGGATATAAAATCAAAAATAAAATGTTATTGTGACACTATATGATATATAATCTTCCAGGATTTTTTTCTTGACATTCCTGAAGAGCAGCAGAGATATTACAGGAAATAACTTATAAAGCAAGGGACAAATTGCAGGTCAAATTCAAACCCCCGTCCTCTACAAGAGCACCAAGGCTCAGCTTGCTCAAGCATGTTTGCTAACCACTAGGCCACAACTCTGTCAGACACACACATTATAATAGGGATAATAGTAGTTTTTTCTGTCCAGGTAGGGTCCAAAGTTCATATAATCATGTACTATATTTACCTCATTGTTTTTGTTCACAGCCTCCAGCGTATTGCAAGGTAGGACTCATTTTATCCTCGAGAGGTTTAAATAATGTCCAATTCTCAACAGAACTCTTGTAAGGACACTGTGAAATTCAATGACTCAAAATACAAAAGGCAATAAAAGCCAAATTATCCCGAACAAATGGAATTTAGCCGAGACTGGGCACTGGTGGACTGTAAAGTGAAGAATGCCGCACTGGCAGGTGCAAAAGAAGCACAGCACACAGACAAACAGCAGAAGAAGAGCATACACAGCTCAGCCTATCCCCTTACAATCCAGCCACCTCCCTGCTTTCAACTTCAAACACTGCTGGCTTAATCAGCTACAACTGTTATGCTTTCCCCACTATTCAGTTAAACTTATCCACTCCACAGAAAGATCCCCCACCACTCTGTTACCATAGCAATGTGACTGCAACAGCCCTTTGGATTGAAATTCTGCATCTGAGAGATAGGAGGTCATTGCCAAGGGCGAATTCATTTCACACTGAGCAACATCGAAAGCCGCCAGAGAGAACGGCATTCTATTCTTAAGATGACCTTGTTTGAGGCTATTCACTAATGTTTACAGAGGAAATCTATCAACATCACTCCAAATGTAAATAACTAAAAGTGTGAAAGTATATTAGATGCTTTTCTTTTTCTTCTGAGGGTTCTGCTATTTGTTTTAAACATACAACTGTCCTGATATGAAAGCAATAATTGTAAAAACCTAATTCTAAAGGGTAAATGGACCCTACACACCTTTGGTCATTACAGTCCCGTTTTTGCCCTGGGTAAAGACAACAATCCTTTGCCTTTTCTTGTTCTCCTTGGGTAAGCACTGGGCCTTCTTAGCAATCTCTGCAATGTCCTCTGTCTGTAGAAGGAATAAAATACAAAAATGTTCAAATAAAGACAATATACAGAGTTTATGAAGCAAGTAGATAATAAAACAAACAGATATTTTAAATCATGCACAGCTAGGAATTTTAGGTTCTAAGAACATTTCCCTAACATTTAGTAAGTAACAAAATTAAACATGTAATTCTAGGAACATTTTTAACCAATTAGATGTTGTATTACCGTTGTTTGGTTTTAAGAACATTATTCAAAAAAAAAATTTTTTAAAACGTTCCACTAACTACTTAAGAATAACGGTTTTGATATATGATATACTACATTTAAAAAAAACGTTCTACTAACGTTACTGCAAGAAACTTTTTGATAACTTTAAGGGAACTTTTAGAGAACGTTAGCCAATGTTCTGAGAACATTACCTGTTAGCTGAGTATCTAATTGATAAGAAACACATTAGATGTTTCACCTAGAAAAACTTGAAATTGTCTGAATCATAATCTTCCTGCTGATCCTACTGATCATGTGACTCAGTGACTAGATTGCAGAATTGCTGTTGTGTTGAAATGTTAAATGTCATTTGAAATCACATCACTGACTCATATTCATCGTAATGAAATGTTTCAATGCTAACAGGATACTATAAATAATGGATGTACCAGTAAGTGGCTTTAAAGCAATATATAAATGTATTCAGTCTTCCGGCTTTGGAATGGTTACATTTGCAATATGCTGAAAACACAATTTTCTTGAAAGAAAAATATGTTGTTGGACAAATACTACACACAGACAATCTTACAATTGTCTCAAATAACAGGAGAGCCAATGCTTGAATGAACAAGTTGAAAAGTAACGTGATTGTCTTTCAAACAAAAACAGAAAAAATGACAAAATTGATGTTGTTCTGAAAATTAGGTCTGGCAGAGGAACAGCGAGCTACTGAGATTATACATATGTAAGATCTCTCCATCATTCAAACATATCTTTAAGACTAAATAAGGAAGGCTGAAATTCAGCAAAAGATTTATTCTGGAGAAGATGCCAAAAGCTTTGAAAAACTACATACAAAGGCACAAAAATGTATTTTTAAACAGGGCTGTCAAATGAACATTTATTTAGTGTAACTAGCAAACAAACTAAATTAAAAAATGTATATGCCAGTGATAAGTTTGTTCAATTACACGAAAATACAACAATATAATATATGCAATAAGCAATTTTTTTCCATACAATCCTTTTGGCAGCCACAATATTATACCAAGTTATAATTAATTAATGGTCATTTGAGGAATGAAATAGACAGAAAGTTTTTTCACTGATTGTGAAAAAAAACCCCTTTGCTGCACATTATCATTAAATATTCATACACGTCCAAAAAAGCAACTTCAGTTGCAAAATAGCAGTCAAACACACCCATGCACAACAATACAAACAGAAAGAGCAAAACAACGGACATCTGGGAGATGTTACACAGACTAATGGCAGCAGAAACATCCCAGATCAGAATATTGTGGTGGATTAAGTCAGTGCCTCAAGACACAGCAGTGGTGAAAAGAATTGTACAAAATTGTTTTTTATGAACTCCAAATTTGCCAACTTCCTCTCCTCTCCTCAAGTGAATCCAGACAGAGAGTTGGCCTACATTCTTCACCAGGAGAAAAGCAGTGGATTGCCAGTACAGACTGGTAGCAGCAGTCACACTGAAAACCTGTACAGCGTGTTCTTCACTTCTTTAGTGCTGTACATCTTATTGTTTGTCCAGAACAGTCTGCTGTTTAAGTGGACTCTAAGCAACCTGTAGGATTCCACCACCTCCACACTCTCTCCCTGAAGCCTGTAAACTTCTTCCTGCTGGTAAAATAGTCTATGATTTAGGAGATTGCGGAGGTGTTCACAGGTACCGCGCTGAGCTTGTTATCAAGCCAGAGAGATATGACGGTGTCGAGGGTGCGGGAAGAAGTCAAAGAACAAGATCCTGACTGGGGTGCCAACTTTGACTGGGTGGGAGTGTGCAGCATGTAGATCGGAGCTTGTCTGCATCTATGTGGGCAAACTTCAGCATGCCCAGATGGTCTGTGATCAGAGGCTGGAGCTGTTTCAGGATCAGCCTTTATGAGGTCTTTATAGCATGTGATCGTTTCACCCCTGAAAGAATAGTTTACCCAAAAAATGAAAATTCTGTCATTATTTATATAGTGTTTAAGGTGAAGTATGGCTTCAGATGGCCTTAAACATAGCACATGACCTAAATGGCCTACTTTTATTATAGCTTTGTCTCTTACTATATCAGAAGGATACAGTCAAGATATACAAAAATATACTTTTGTGTTTCACTGAAAAAATAAGCATAAGAGTGAGAACAGCATAAGGATGGGAAAACAATGACAGGATTTTCATTTTTTGATGAACTGTTCCTTTAAACCGCACTCATAAAGCCTAAGCAGATATTGCTTTGCCCTGCACATATTTAACATATAAAACTGTCAAGGCTGAAAATGGCATACCAAACAAACTGAAACACAGTGATGAGGACGAAAGCAGTTGAAGAAGTATGCCCTTAGATGCATGTGAGTGCTTGATGTTTTGGAAAAAATGACTGATATCATCTGAGTTTCCTAGTCCTCACACCTCCCAGCTGACACTGGACAGAAGGAGCTGAGGTGGGGCAGTGTGCAGAATGGGTGGTGCTGATTGGGGGTTACTAAGGGGTTGAGTGCTGGTGGTTACCAGGATACCATTCCCCACCCCCAGTCCCACACAAAGCCCCAGTCAGAGGGGCTCAGGCAATGCAATCCTGCCAAAGTGTTGAGTCTGTCACATGTCCACCAGTCCCCCTGCCAAAACCAGTCTAGAGAGGCTGCTTGGCCACAGCAGCCACCAGCCCTTGACAGTTTTGTTAATGGCGAAGTAGCTCTGTGTCCCAGACGGGCTCAGCTGCCTCATCACCTCTGCTTCCCTCCCGCACCTCCATGCTCCACTGGAAGGGTCTGCAGGGTTTCCTGCAGCCTGGCCAATTTCAATCAACACAGCAAAGAAACAGATTCAATCAGCTTACAACAGCATTCCCCATTCAAGATATTGCCACAGCAGCCGATTATTGAATTCAGAGTGGGTTTACACTGCCAGACAGTTGTTTTCATATTCATTTGTATTGGAAGCGAGACTGAATTGGTGATTCACAAGATTTTGAGAAAGACTGTTTTTACAAAATTGAATCCGACAGCAAAAAGCTTAAGTGCGCTGTCAAACATCAGGCCGAATTCTCCTAATGATCTGTTTTTTAATTGAAACCAAACAAAAAGGTTTTTCTTGTTTTTGTCTGCCAAGTTTAAAGCCACTTCATAAATATGGATGAATCCATTAATACAGTCTGCTTTGGGGAAGGTTAACAAAGTGTTCCGATCGGAACCGACACCAGTGTGTGGAGAATACAAAACAAAGTAGATAATCACAACCTCTGCGGAAAACTTAACCACAGACAGAACATGCCCAAGGCTAGACCCAGGAAGCAGGCAAGTATTAATTTGGTGGTGATTTTTTTAGGCTGAGGCATGCAGGAGTTTAATAAAAAAGTTACTGTTTTACAGTATCAGCTGACTGCATGCTGTAAATCTGTCAGTAGCTCTGAGTCTATAGGTATCCTGTGACATGAGGTGGCCGGGTACAAGCGTGCTATTATTCCAACATTTTTTCTATCATACACATGATAGCCATGAGAGAGTGTAGCTACATATGTTCATGGAATACATAATTGCCAGTGGGTGGGGGGGTGGGCGCTATACAGGCACCTATGGAGTCATATACGCTGAGAGCATATTCATATGGAACTTTTCTGTCAGTTCCATTCAACACAAACTTCAGTCCTCGCTGACTGCGCAACCCCTGCGAATTCAGATTAAATGTCTGACACGCACGGATAGCATTACTCATTCATAATTTACTCTCTTTTTCTGGCCTTGAACAATGCAAATCAGAAATGCAAAAACTCTTCATGTCTACCAGCTTTTTTCCTCAAGAGCGAGTTAAAGACAGTAGGTGTTTCATTTCAGACGTTTGGGAGTTTGAGGCAGAAACATATGCAGTGCAACTCCTCGCTTGTTAACGTAGAGGAGTCTGTTATATGTATTCAGAAAACAGCAATAGCCCATTGAAAAACAGATGTTTAGCTGGAATGCGAGGACCCTGAGCTCTGAATAAAAGCCCCCAGCAGCCACTGCCTACTTGATTTTTTTTATACATATACTTTATATGTCTCCTCTCTGCAACATCTGCGATCACAGTTTGTCTTTAACCCTGCTTGGCATTTCAATTATGATTACAGTGTATGCCTGTGACTTATTAGAATGCAAGGCTTCATTAGCAGAACTAGAACAGCAGAACACCTCTACAGCATCATTAGATTAATCATTCACTTCTAAAGAGTCATTTCATTTTAGGAGCATGATGGTTTTTTTTGGAGGGGGGGGTGAGAGATAGAGAGAGACAGAGAGAGGGGGGACTTCCAGAAAAAGAAATTTGGGAGGGTTTGGGGTACATAAATTAGCCTTCCCTCCTCACTCTTAGGCACTTATCTCTGCATAGCTATCTGCTGGTGTGAATACATATATGCCTGAGGGAGCAGCTTGTACCCTGTTCGCTTAGATCTGAATATCAACTGTCAAAGCTCCTCTCATAATTAACCCATCAAGACACATCACAACTGGATCCTTCAGACCAGATAGAGAAAGGCAAGAGCCCTTCTGGGAATAAAGAGGCTTTCCATATCCATGCTCTTTCTCCTGCACACAGGTGCTGTGGTTGGGCAGAGGGACTCTTAGGAGCAGCTGCTGTGGGATGCAGGCTCCCATGTTGCTGTTTTCTCTATTGGTGCTAACTTGCTCCAACTAAATTGCGTAGGGGGCTTTTAATCACTTCCCCAAACACAGCCTCTAATCACCACTAAAAGGTTGATAGCTCCCAAGGAGAAGGGAAAGAGAGAGACATTGTGGGAGTCTACAGAGGTGCTAATAGAGAGCTTAATACTGCGACTTCTGCAATTTGTCACTGAGAAGGAACTTAAAAGCGAGAAGAGTCAAGTCTGTGGTTCAGAGGTGCTGCCCAGACTCATCAACAAACACTGTATTTCCCTATTAACACTTTATTATAGGGGGCAGAAATAATCATGTACTGGTGTCTGAACTAATGTACTAATGGTCAATAAAGGCATGGACTAATCAGGAATATAACTATGTTTAAATCTATAACTATACAGTATTATGACATATAATAGCCTACTAAAAATATTTAAACACTGTGACTTCATAGTTAAGGTGAATATTTTTCTGAATATTTTAAAGTTTCTGATTAGTCGATGCCTTTATACACCATTAGTTCATGTTGAGGCTTGTATTAGCTTGTATACACAAGTGCATGATTATTTGTGCCCCTATAGTAAAGTTTTACTCTTTATTGTCTTAATGTAAAAAGACAACAGTGCTGTAGCCAAGTGTTTCCCAACATTTTATTGTCTCATGTACACCCACAGTCCAATGAGTAAACTAGAAATGAATTCCTTTTAACTAGCTTCCTTTTAATTATAATGGATATAATTTAACATTATTCCTTCAATGATTCACTTGTTTCCCCTGGTTGGAATGAATTCTGTAGACCACAGAGCCCTGAACTACAGTCCCTCCCTGAGGTCTCAGACACACATTAGCATACACACCCATCCACTCTGTGCTACTCGATAACTGCGTTTGATTCATTAGATCAGAGGGGTGTGTAATGAAGGTTTTAAGCTTAAAAAAAACATTTTGCAGGACAATAGCACAAGCTTAATTAAGCTTAAGCATAATATCCTGCTATTCAGCGAAAGCCATCAGTTCATGAAAGCCATAATGTAGCTGTCAGTGATTATCATAAGAGATGTTCTCTCTTAATAATCATGAAAGCATGCGAAAAAAGCCTGCCTTATTAGGGTGTTCAATTTTGTGTCCATATTAAAGCTAATAAAACAGCTCCTTCATTGTACTCTGTAGGAAGAACAGCAGCCAATAGAACATCAATTACCCTGCGGCAGATTCAACATCTAAGGGTATTTAAGTAAAACAGATGAGAATCGGATCGCACTGTGAGCCAGATTTAATGCCGACTCAATACAGAGAGAAAATAACACACTCTTATCTACCTTCTTGAGATGTAAATTGATTTATTAACAAGGCATCTCTTTGAAGCGAATGGAAATGGATTGATGCTAAGCAGATGTGTTTGATTTTCACTTTTTAAAAGCAGCTCATGCAGATTTTCACAAGATGTAGATCTGTATCGTAAAAACACTCTTCTTTCACACCTGTGAATGTTGCCACATTGTTTAAGACGTGAGGAAAATATTATCGTTATGAAGGTTTGCTCTGTCTAGCGATGTTCTTGGGATAATCATCTAGTTTATTGGGCGTCTGTATTAAAGAATGTGCCGCCTATGTGACTTTGCTGGGAAGGCAATAATATTCAGTGCCTACAACCGCAATAATGCATATTGTTGTGGCTTTATTGTTTTATAATCAAACCCAGAAATAAAACCAATCCTGTTTTGCTCTAGGTACGAGGGGGCACAGGTTTATTGCTGATAAATGAAGGGGGCACGTCTGTGCTGGTTTGGAGGGCAGCTCATGTGGAAAATAAGCTGATGTGTGGAGGCTCCTCTGAATTAGATCTAAAGCAAACGCCTCCGCCAACACAAACTTTTCACTATGTCTGGACCTAAAATTCAAGAGTTGATTTTTCTCAACTGGATGAATTCTGTCACTAAATGCCTACATTTCAGCTACACTTTTCAACTGTGCTACCATACCCTCCGTTGAGATATTTATGAAATAAAATCAGAGTAAAGACTTATATGTCAAAGATTCGTTTTCTCTCAGCCTTAAATTAACATGACGTGTGTGAAATCAGTGAAGAGGTACTCTCAGTGTGTGACAGTGCTTGCCATTTATATATTTACACTGCCATGCAAGCTCTGCCCCCCCCCTTCCTCTATCTCCCTGGCTCACGAACTACTCCTCCTCTCTCTCTCTCTCTCACCCCCTGCACACTCTCCATCTCTCTTTCTCCCTCTCTCTCTAACTTACTCTGCTGCCAAAATCTGCTTTGCATTCCAGTCACGTCGATCGCACCTTGAGTGATCCTGGAAGACAATTATTCATACTGAGACGAAACACATTCAGGCGGATAGCTCTGCATTTGAAAAAAGACAAGCCACTTCAATTATTTAAGCATACTGTT
Source organism: Chromobotia macracanthus (assembly GCA_036877525.1). Lineage (NCBI taxonomy): Eukaryota > Metazoa > Chordata > Actinopteri > Cypriniformes > Botiidae > Chromobotia > Chromobotia macracanthus. The sequence continues at coordinate 660,584 of JAZGTH010000137.1, read as the reverse complement.
TCTAAACTCACATTTACTTTGCTTATGAATTCACATTTAACAGTAATAGCAACCCCCCCACACCTTCACCCCGTTTACACTTGTAAAATATAAGAGAAGAAACAGTACTATTACATTTGCATTTTCCTGCTATTCAGAGATTATTTTGATATGTTATGTGCAAACAAGGTCAATCAGTGTTTCCACTTTCCCAGACTAGAGGGAGAGGTGATTTAGTGGTGAGGTGACTAGTATTTATAAAGGGATACGGCACTGTATAATTGGGGATAATACCACAGTGAATACTCAGCATGGTGTAATGAAGCTAACAAGGTGGGTTCTTCAACAAAGGCACCTGCCAGCCCTGCCCTGTACACTGGCAGGATTGAAAGCAGCCCCTAAGGGTTTCTTTCACTCCTCCCAAGAGCCTTTTCAAAATTCAATAAATAACATCTGTAGGCGATGTTGGGTGCAGACCTGGGTGGAATGCGTCATAACAGAAAAGGAGGGGGACGAGAGAGAGGAGAATGTGTGAGAGTAGGGGAGAAAATGTGTTTGTGTGTGTGTGTGTGTGTAAATGTGTGTGTGTGAAAGAGAGAGAGTGTGTGAGCTGGAGTGCTGGCTGAACAAAGAAACCATGACGACTGCCAGGTTGCTATGGCGACCACTGCAAGGGGCCAAGAGAGTATAATAGCACATCAATCACTGTCCGAAAAAGAACTTCATTATCAGCTGAAAAATAATCCTTTAGGATCTGTTTAGTGTGTGATCCTCCAGCCACTCACCTCAAAGCCCTGTTCTCGTGCAAACGCTGCGGCCTCCTGCAAAACAAAGCACAAATGCATCCTTAATTAATGAGAGCTTAGTGTGGTAATAATATTATTTCATTTAGACCACCTTTCAAAAGCCCTGTGCAGACTATGTAGCACATGATAAGCATTATATAATCTTTATTTTCCCTATCCAAAACCAATAAAATACATTTTTAATTTCTAATATAAATGTATATACTGCTGTTATAAATATATCTTTTCTATTAATTCTATTAATATATATATATATACTCTCTCTCTTTCACCTATATATATATATATATATATATATATATATATATATATATATATATATATATATATTGAAACATGTATGTGGGGTGAAAGAGAGAGAGCAGATATGTGTTCAAATTTGTGCAGCCAAATATTGGCTTTATTATTTGGCCATTCTAGATAATAAAAGGTTTTTTTTGAGGGTTAAAAGATTCCAATTATGTGTGCTGGGTTTCGCCCTTTGCCTGGCTGAATGACTCCAGGGAGCAGTTGTGACAACCTCGGCCTTTAGAAAAGAAGGGGGGGAGGTTGGAAGAAAACAGAGCTTCATGATGTAAGGGGCAGAGGCCACCTACAGCCTGCCTGTCACACGCACTGCATAATAGACCCTAGACATGTACATTAATCCATAATACACCATCTGACATCCATCAGGCACTCAGAGCTGGCATTTAGTTGTTTGTATGTGGTTGCAGTCACAAGATTTTCCTCTTCAGGGTCACAGAGTTGTAGATATAACTGTGTTTGTGCTCACTGCATGGAGGTCAAACGCTCCAAGGTTAATCTTTACACCATAAAGTTGGGGAGAAACTCCAGCAGTCCCCATGGAGATAACCCAGCACCAGGTTTCATGACACCAATTACAGCTCAATGATCTGATAATGCAGCTATCCAACAGCGAACGTGAGCCACTCTTTTATTAAGAGTGATTAAACAGAATTATTTCAAGATTAGCTTCAGGAATTAGAGTTAATGCAACCCCTCTGGGAAACTGTAATTGACACTCTTTACTAGCACAGGCTAGGAAAACACTAGAATAGAAAAAAATGGCACTTTCCCTTTTCCAAGTGCCGTAATTATGCAAGGACAAGTATATTAAGATACATGTGCAACAATAGTAGCCAATCTCATGAAGACTCAAAGAGGGTATTCTACATGAAGATTCTGTACTTTTTTATAAATAGTTAGTTTTATGTTACCAGTAAATTAAAAAACATAAAGGCAGATTTCAAAACATTCACCCTTGTCTGCCATTGGCAGGTCAAACAGGTCTTCTCATGTCATTGGTTAAGCCAAAATATTCTAGAGACTTCAAGAAAGCTTTGCGTTCAGGAAATCAAGCTACAAGTGGTTTACAGTTTTCTTTGCACATTTAACTGGCATAAGAAAATATTATAACATAAAAACTTCTCAGCTTTAACCTGTGGTGTATAATGAATGTGTTTTTAATTTGTGGTGTAAGAAATTCTTGTATTTGACAGTCTTGGGAATAGCAGTAAAGCAGAAAGATAATGAAAGAAGGCTGAAGAAGAATGAAGGTGGTTTTACAGTTGAGGTGAAGAGTGTGGTTTCGAATAGAGGCTGAGTGCACACTGACATCTGGTCTGGCTTAGTAATATGGCTCTGACAGGCTGGGAAGCTCAGCTCATAAGGGCCAACCTCACTGGTTATTTACTTCACTGGCTACTTTCATCTCAGGTCCTGTGTGGTTTCCGTGTTGTGATGAAGCTCAAAGCAGAAAATGAAGACAGCATTTCCCTACCTAAACAGGGCCAGCAATAGTAGCTTCAAGCACAGGGGCCAACAAAGACGAAGTTTAACGGAATGCAAAAAAAGAAACTTACAGCCTGAAGGAAGGGCTGAGCTCTTAAATCATCAGCTAACTAAAGTCAGAAAGAAAAAAATAACAGCAGCACCAACAAAAAAAAAGAGAACCATTTTGACCACAAAGTCATAAGATGTTATTTTTCCCACATTGTTTTTGCACTGGTGACATAAATACTGGTAAACCAGAGGCAGCCCAGACGGAAAGAAAAACAAAGATGCGACTGTTGGTTACTGATCACAATGTCATTGTTTTACGGTGTCCCAAAAGTCCCACATATTCCTGCATAAGTCAGAGGACTGTACAGCCATGGGCTGCGTGTGACTAGTGACTGTACAGGGGGCAATGCTGTCTGAAGGGGCTGGCAGATGGTTATTGATACAGTAATCTGGGCAGGGGAAGAGGAAGATTAGAGGGACGAAAGCCAGCACTGCTGAGGTGTTAAGATACTCCCATGAGAATGCACCAGGCCAACTGGAGCGTGATGCACCACAAACAACAAAACCAATAGAGAGAGACAGAGCGAGAGACACTGGGAAGCACAGGATGGAGAAAGAGAGAGAGACAGAGAGAAGACATGCTCTTTCAGTGGAAATTTATCCAAAGCCACTAATCCTGCACTCAACGCCACCAGATGCAATTACTGCTAAAGAGCTGAAAGTGAGCAAAGCATGTCTGAGACATCACCTTCATACTGAGACATGTCACCCAGATATAGTCTTAAAATTACGTAGTAAGCGAGCAAACCTTAGGAAGTAAGCAAAGCTTAAAATTACAGCAGGAAATGACAGATTGGCAGCGAATAACAGACGTGATGGTTAAATCACCCAAAGGTCATGGTCTGAGGTAACAGACCAAAGGGAGCAATATGTAAACTCTGAAATTTACTCAGACTCTTGCAACCATTGTGACAGGAAACCATAAACTCACTGTTGTTAGTCAGTGGCAGGTGAAGGAGGGACATTCTCATTTTAGAAAGCATTTAATTGGATGACTAGATGAGTACAAGATGAGTCATCAGTTTTGTTGGCCTCTTTTATGCTAAGAGAGAAAGACTGCAAATAGTAAAGTAGCGTTTCTACTAAAAGTTATTTTTCCAACTAGGTACACTATACAGAAGCCAACAAAGCTAATGAACTTAGACTAACTAAACTAATCCAGACTGCCCTAAGAGAAGTGTTACCTGCAGTAATTGTAGCGTGACAGTAAAACATTCCAGATCTGCTAAATCACAAATAACAAGCTCCTGAACAAAGGTTCACTGTATTACTGTCACTCTTAGCTTTATGAACCTTCACTTTAGCTACCAAAGGGATCTAGAAGGCTGAGAAATGTGTCTGTAATTCACCGTGAGATGTGTTCTGGTACTCTGGATGCGAGCGTGTGCTGATGTTGTTTAATGCGTGTGGAATGATGGATGCTGATGTGACTGCAGATGGCGGCTGTCCAGGTGGACTGCAGACTGCAGAGGAACCTCTGCTAACTGCTACACTCCCACAGACATGAGTACAGAAGGTATGTGACAATTTAGAAAGAAGAAATCCACAGGGTACATCTCAAAGGAAACACTCTGCAGCCAGAATAATAACTATATTTATTCCTGGGATGGGAAAATCTATACCCCCAATACTGATGTTGTATTGAGCATCAATCCTCACATAAAAATATTCTCAGTGTTGTTTTAAACTAGTGACTATTTATTTCACATAGGAATGAAAGTGTATTTTAACATTTAAGTAAAAAAACTTTGTTAACCAATAGTGCAAAGATAAACATCATCTGTAGTAATTTCACACATAATAACTTTAACTAAAGGTTACATTAACCATAATGGTTTTATGTTCCGTATGTGGCCTACTGGTTGGGCTTGTAATCAGAAGGTTGCTCGTTCATTTCCAGCACTGGCAGGTAGCAACTGATGTGTGTGGTAGTGTGTTGTGTACATTTCAGGTATGGGTTACCATATCTGACAAAATGTCACTTTCACTTTCTTGGGGTGCCTGCTGTCATTTTGGGACATTAGTGTAACATTCTTCTTTTTGGCAAAGTGAGTGGAGAGCTAAAACATTGTCTCATGCTCTTGATCTGCTCTCCGCCTTTTGATTCAGCTTGCAAGCTGAGAAAACTGTCTGAGGTTTCAGCTGAGCACTTCAAACATGTCTTTGTTAAACAATGCATGAGAAGCAATAACCAGTTGTAATGATATCATTACCAGAATCATGAGTGCTGACTGCAGTCTTTCCTGGTTTAAACAGGAGGTGGAAAAAATTCACCCCGCCCTTGGCGCATGACATCTCTCTCAATGATAGCCTTATTAGCGCAATCCGAGAGCGTTGCGATTGCTGTCAAAGCCTGCCATTGTCCGCACTTCGTCACAGAAATGCAAGTTAGCACGTAAACAAGGTTGTGGTATTGTGGGGAGGCTATTGCAGGATGAATGCAAGCTTACGAAACTGGGTAAATACTTAGACATTTATAACTCAGGCTACATAGTTACAGACTTGTCTGATTGACACACACACCCAGATGAGGTATGAGCATCTGCTTTACATGAGTCAGCGGTGCTTATTCTCATGTAGTCATGTCCACAACTAGGGCAACAAAAACTACATACTGTAGAAGGTAAAGACTCTCTAAACATTACATTTTTACATCACATACTTTCAACGCATTACATCTGTTTTTACATTGTACCCATTACCTCATACACTTCTCTATCTTTAAGGTTTTTTTAGTCTTGGTCTGCTCCTACAAACTTTTAACAGCAGTAAACCTAAACCAATGATGGACCAGTTAATCAGCAAATTTTTTTAGCTAATTTGATATTATCAGCACTGGAAGCCTAACTGTAGGCTATTTACAGTTGTCACACAAGATAGCAACTTGGTGAATTACCATAGACTGTGATGTCGCAAGTGTTAATAGGCATTTTGCAATGGCTTTAAATGAGACTCACACAGTCAGAATGTAGAAATTTAAAATCTGAATTTAAAAATATCAGTTTCAAAAATCACCTTATACAGCTTGTACAAATGGTGTCAGCTAAACAAAATAGCATTTGACCAATGACAGGTACTTCATTGCAGACAACATAAGGACCTCATGCACGGGATATGATCAATATATGATACACACACACACACACACATATAAACACACGTACACACACACACACACACACACACTATGTGAGTCTCTCTTTGCGGCAGAGGTGAGTGTTAACCAAACTGACTGATGTGTAGAGCATCAAAACAAGCTGGTGTTAAACTTTCCAACATCATTCTGGCAACAGCCAACTGACATTCAACACTCAAGCCCACAGTGACAGAAATACACTGGGCTCGGTGGCAGCTATTGATCGGCCCTCAACACAATGCCTTCTCTTCCATCCATCATTGCTCTCCGTCTCCAAAGAGAGGCAGGCGTCTCAGCCACCGCACTTATTAAAGACAGGCCCTCTCACCCTCAAATCTGTGTTATGGAACTCCCCATCAAGCTGAAGACAGCCTGTGCGACTCAATGTGAAGGAGATTCTGGGTAAAGCCTTCCAAGCTCTCAGATTATAGTTGTTAGCTGAACTACCCTGTTGTGACCCTGATCTGAGCCCACAGTGCACACAAACCTACTACTACTGTATCAACTGAGTTACAAAAAGAGGACAGGAAATCAGTGTGTATTTTTTAATGTAAAAAACATTCACAAATAGTTATTTATGGGCCTTTAATACATATACATATATCATTATATAAATATGATCATATTTAACTATATGGGCTGGGGACAAAGAGGAATAATAAGTGTAATAAAAATGAATATAACAATGTAAACCATAAAATATCAAATATATAGTAAATCTTAAATTATATAGTGATTAACCATAAATATACTATATAGTTGACATATATTTACAAATTTATAATTGTAAATTTATAATTGTGTTTTGTGTTTCATGATTTAATAACAGGACACATGCCTATATACATTAGTAATAGTAAACACTATAAAATCACAGTGGACCAGCTTTCAAAATATGAGCTTGGAGAAAAATGGAGAATTACTCCATTAAGGCATGTATTAAGGCTACTTCTGATTTCATATTATATATTGCGTTTTATATAATTATTTCTTGTTTGCCATCCCAATTAACGCAAATATTTAAAAAAATCTATCAAATCACATTAACTATTAATTATATACAATATACAACATATACAATGGTGCTTGTATATGTGCACACAGTGCTGTCTTGCAGGTCGTTCCACAGGGGTCGTGTGTAGACAGACACCTTTAATTGATAACAGTGAGTGATGCTGTAGGAAAACACTCTTGTGTAGACTGTGCTTTGCATGAGTTCCCCTGACAGCATCCGGCACTTGCACATTTTTTAATTACCTCACCTTGTATCTTCCCTCTCATTTTCACTCCCTGTCCTTGTTTCCTTCTGCTCTAAATTCAGCCAGCTGCTTCTAAACTACTTTACCATTTTTTGTTAACCATGTAAAACATCACCAAATGTCTCAGAAAAACTTCCAAGCACCTCAGAGGGGGCTCACCACAGCTCAAAGCTCTGGAAATGTCCATCTATGATTGTCAACATGATCTTTGAAACTTGACATCTGTCTCTCAATATGTATGTGTGTGTATGTGTGTGTGCAGCTGTTTGAATAAGCTGGGAGGTGGGGGGCCTGATGGCAGAATTATCCCTCATTGCCTCAGGCGTCCTCTGTGAACTGTCCCTCATCTACACGCAATCATCGGGGGAGGACACACACTTGAGTGCAAGAAAACATAACTACCTAAACCGTTACACAAACATGCACAAAAAGAAAGCACAGTGGTTATTGTCAGTGGATGTGAACACCAGACAAAGTTATAATTAGGCCCAGACACAATCTGTAGGGTTTTTTCTACACTGGGTTTGTAAGAAAAATTGTGAAATGGATTAGAATAGGTGACATTATGAAACACAGACCTGAGAATGCTACGGTCTTATTGCTAACTGAATGTATAATGAAATTAGTCTCATTATTTTATAAATGAAGATGCAAATAATGAGGGATTTGAAGAACTTGTGACAACAGTTCTATAAATGACAGTTAAAAAAATGTAACGCTGTGAATACAGAATAGCAGACTGACACAACCAGAAAATCTACTCGATACAGTTATAGTAAATATCAACGCTACTGAATTGGCACTTGTTCAATCAGATTAAAGGTCCGGAACTTTTGTTCAGGAATCATTAACACACCAGACAGGCAAACAGCAGATCTTCTTAAGAGAAGATTATCTATATGTTTGCTATAGTTCTGGTGCAAAAAGCCTCCAACTACCTTGTCTGTCTCTGTGCTTTTGAGAACAACATTATTCAAGTCAGGCCTATGGGTAGATCTTCACAATGAGTCAACTCTTCCAAGCCTTGTCCTTCTTCTCCCTCCATCTCTTTTTCTTCCTTGCCTCTCCTTCTCTCCTTTTCTCTCTCTCTCTCATAGGCAGCAGTGAAATAATTTCAATCACTTCGTAACCTCCTAGCAATCATGGCTTTAACTCCCCTGTTATTTAAAACAATCTGAGCTCTGAACGCGAGTTAATCACTGCTTATACAACATCAGTCAGGGTTATTCATTCTGTTCCAATTAATCATGCCATTTATCTACATTGTCTGAGCCTTCTGCTCAACAAATACATCTGTAATGACACAGACAATTCACATTGTTGAATTTTATCATGTATGTGGCAAATGGAGGGCAAATTGTTTGCGATTATGCGCGCGTTTGTGTACGTGCCGTTGTGTGTGGCAATTTCCATAAATTTTAGCGCCATCTGGTTTTGGCTCTTACTGCACGGCTCTCTCACTTAATTAACTGGAGGCCATTACATTTCCTGAAATGTTTCACTTTTCTCTGGTTCATGTCATGCAGGCAGGCAGGAGGGGAACAGGGAAGGACTCAATTAGACTAACGGTGCTCCCTGGATGTTACACACTTCATGTGTGCCAGTTAAGGGGGCGTGAGGTGGTGCAGGGCCTGGACGTCTCTTGCTGCGCCTACCCTGTCAGCACAGATAAAGGCCTGCCTGTCTGCGTTAGGTCCCACCCACACACACACGACTGCATTCAGACAAGCTCCAGCTGCCAAAGCACTTCATACCTACCAGCAGAGAGCTGAGCATACATAAAGGCTAACACAAATTAATAGCGCTCAACTCAAAGACTGCAGCTACTTGCCATATATACAGCATTTAATTAGTCCGGGAAACAGGAAACTGCTCCAGCTACAGTACTTCATATAGTTTTTGTGATTCTGACAGCCATTTGTGTTTAATTACCCGACAGTAGCTAGTATTATTTGCTTTTAATGGTGATGCTATAAACTTGGGCGGTATGACTGTATTTACTGTTTGCATCCACCAAATTTCAAATAAAATGAGAAAATACAAATGAACACTGAATCATCCAAACATATTCAGGACCATATGGTTATTTATTATACAAATCGTTTTACAGTAAATATCTGACTGTCAGAAATGGCAGAGAAAGCCTGCCATAAAGATGCCATAAAGACATTCAGATGTAGAAATAATGCTTTAGCTTGTTGGGTCTGTCTCTGCACATGCCAAACATGTATAAGCCACACTGACTGTCTGTGACAGCTCACAAGTGAGGACCCAAAACCACAATGAGTCAGAACAACCCCAGAGTCTGAGTCTCTTAGGCAGATAACAGGCAGACCCAGTCTGCGGCGTGTCTTAATGGTGTTACTTTCACAATGAGTACAGTCAGTGCTGGACAAAAACAAGATCAGAAGTGAAATGTCTATTTATTATCTATAATTACCAAAAACAAATCCAGTACTTTATTCAAAACGCAATTTAAGTATTTATTTGTGATGCTGTTTCAGGATAACTGACTGCCCACCTCAAAACTTGTTGCATTATAGTCTTTATAGTGAACCGCTGTTGTTTTTACTCTGCATTATACATAAAACTGGACTGACAGATAAACTGTTTCTCCCGATAGGAGGAACTACTGTGCAATTGTTTACATAACTACAGCACCATGTGAGGATGTCCATATATATAATAACTCACCATCTCATTGCCAAAAAGGATATCCACATAGGGCATGACCTTCATCAAGGCCTCCTTGAAGAACTGACAGATGAAGGGAGCCGACAGGTTCAAGCAGAAGATCTTGTTGTTCTCTGAGGCGTGTTTGGCCACCTTCAGGATAGACTCCACAGAAACAGTCAGGAAAAAACCCTGTCAATGTGAGACAACACAGTCAAAACTTCTGCAGTTAGTTAAACCTAAAGATTATCTCTCATGTGTGCAGTTCATGTGCGCAGCACAAACTGGGAAGCTCAACATTTTTTTGATTTTAAACTAATGATAAAGGCAAGAAATCCAAGCAGCTGTTGGCTGTCATACATGGTTTGAATTGCATTTAAAGAAAACTAGGTGCAGCAAAGAAATTATCAGTAAATCTTTATAAACACTTAAATGGAACAGGAGGAGCTGAGAAATGTTGCGTTTCTCCTCCGTGTGGAGCAAAAATGGCTAAGCTTGATATAATGGAGAGTGTGATGAGGCACAAACAAGATTAAGGTTTTAGGAGATGAGAATGAATGATGACAAACTGAGTCCATAATTGTACTGCAGTTCCTATCAGAGTGCAGGAGAGTTCACAGAGACAATCTAATACAACAAAGGGCACCTTGGCCCACCACCTCACACAGGAATAACTGCAAGGTCACACACCTCTCTGAGGAGCACATCTGCATCTCACTCATACCTCTGCTGGTTTTTCAGCACAGATGAAAATATAGAACATATAACAGTATATAAACAGTATATATATATATATATAATATATATATATATATATATATATATATATATATATATATATATATATATATATATATATATATATATATATATATATATAAATAACAGTGGAAACAGATGTCGTGGGTAGAATTTCAGCCAACATTGCAACATTGCTTGTTTTCAATTCTTAAAAAATGCAGTAGTCACAGAGGTGCATGCAATGCTCCTTGCAGCTTAAACTGACCCAGTTTTTTCAAAACATGACAACATAACTGACTTCAAGTCTGAACAGAAAATAGCATCACACTCATTTTCTGTTTTATTTACATATAAGTTACGTTCAAAAGTGAAAGTTTTGTCTGACTTTGCACTTTTGCTAAAATATGTTCATGCTTGGTAATAATAAAAAAAGTGGTAAGTCACTTTTCTGTAAGTGTGGCTAACAACAATATATTCTTTTTGCACAAATTGTGACATTTGTAAAGCGTTCTTCTTATGTTTTGCCAAGTGCTTCAGGCTTCCAGAGAGGCGATCTGAATACATGGTGTAAATTTCCTCTTGCTTACGTAGCGTGGCCTAAGAGAGCCGACAGAGCCCAGTGTGATGGCTGCTCTCCAGTCTTCCAGGGGTAAAATACCCATGCTTGCATCTGATGAAGTGGAAAACAAAGGTCTTGTCTGGACTCTTCTTACCGAGAAACAAGAGAGGCTCCTCAGTTCATTGTGTGAATGAATACACAGTTGGTAAGGAAACACCTCTGCGTTTAAACCTGAAACCCTAGGCTGGGCCTATTCCTTTCATACAGTTCTTCTTGCACTGAGGGAACAATTCAGATATACAGGGTAGGTGAGATGAGGGGATTTGGAGGACACGGAGAAAGAAAACAGAAAATAGAGAGAGAGAAACACAACAGAGTGTGAGAACACGGTGCTGCTAGAGGACCGGTGGCTTTTACCGACGCTCAGACACTCTCCATTAAAACAGAAGAGGCTTTTGTAGCTGAGAGTGGAGAGAAGTGACCTTCATGTGTTTAGTGTGACTGTGTCAGCTATTACACTGTTCACAGAGGGAATCCGAGAGGCCTGTCACAGGCGTACAGTACATTGTTCCTATGTGGGCGTACGAAACGTTCATCCTCTACTGACAGTAATGACAGATGCCATCATTTCCCCCTCTCTGAGAAACAACACATGACGAAACTTTCTAAAAAAATATTGCAGAGAGTTAGTTTCTGATACCTGCTGTATGGCAAACAAACTCTGCAAAGAAAGACTTGATAAAACCATGTCTTTTTTTATATAAGAAATGTAATCTGTAACGTCCTAGTTCACCACACAATGCAAACACTGCAATAAACTTTGAATATCAAAATAAAAAAAGAAACCGGGGTGAAACAATTCTGTCATTTAAAACATGGTAATGAAATTGACTTTGAAAATGTCATGTTTTCTAAACAAACAAACAAACAAACAAACTGGCTGACTGGTGCAACACAATCTGAAATTAATCAAAGGCTTGTTGTCATTTGCATCACATTAAAATGCTGTATAAATTAGTCAAGCTCTTGTCTCTTTGATAAATAAAATGCCTTTGAAAACAAACATTATAGTGGTTAGACTGGCCCAAACACAACAGCATCCTGGGTAGCTTTAGATGCTGTCTGTGCAGAGGTAATGGACCATCTGTGTGTACGTCTCTCAGCATTACCCCCATCATTAGCACACCTCTGCTATGATGTGCGAGCATCATGTTTGGGAGAATCAGTCCGCTGCATTATTGAAACTTTTATGTTGGTTTGTTTGAAGCTGAAGAGACGACCAGAGGGCAGCTGTTTTAATGGATACGTGGCTCTCTTCTTCCTTCCTTCACAGCTTTCTGGGGAGAAACTTTCACAGAAAGGCAGAGAGCTGTTTCAGAACTCCGCAATACCGCCTTCTTTCTTTTAAAAGTTCTGCAAATCTCTGGACATTCTTTGGAATAAAAGAAAACCACAGACTCAACATGAAAGGTCACCTGTCACTCAAAGAAGCCTGCACAATGTATCATTTATGAATTACTGATGTATGTCACATGGAAATGCGTGCAACCAAGTGAGTCCACTCACCGGCAGAAGACGTGGCCCTTGTGCTCGACAAGACATCTGCTCCGGTTTATTAAAACCCTTCAAAAGCCTGTGTTTAGCATTCTCTATTAAATCTGCATGCTAAGCAGGCCTCACAACTCATACCCATGTGCCAGGAGGAAAGAATCCCACTGCAGGCTTAGCGCAGGCCGGCTTTAACTTTTATGTAGCAGAACAGGCCCTCGAGATGAGAATCTTCACCCTTTCACCTGTCGTATGCAGGTTTTATCTCTGAAAAGTCCCACGTGAAGGATCAATACACGGTTTGCTTGGAGCAGATTGTGCTGACCTGACACCTGGCTATCACAGCAGCCATCTTAAACGAGTAATACACTGCTCCCTCGCACTTCACTGGACAGAGGGTGTCATCCAGCAGAAGATACACAGTGGGGCAGAATGAGTCTCACCAGTTGGGGACCAATTAATTTAATCAACCAGTATTATTTAGATACAAGTATTTGTCTGAGGGTAAGACCTAAACGTCTCACAAAGAGGCCTTTGACAGAACGAGGGTGAGTAGAAACAAATATAATTTCCATTTTTCCATCTTTTCATTTTATTTAGATCTGTTTCAATTAGACCAATGAAACAAAGGATAAATCTATTTTAATGGGACAATACAGCAGGGCCAGGCATACCAAAGGGATTAGAAGATGTGTTTGATGTTTCCCTGCTCATCTTACACCACTGAAGTCCTCAAAGTCTAAATGACATCTGGTTCTTCTTTGCCTGTCTTAAGAAACATGTTCAACAGGGTCTTATCTAATATTGCTGCTCGGGCTAATGGCAGACAGCCTATAACATGAAAGCTGAACAGATGCCAGCTCTTTTAAATTGTGCCATTCTTTTTTTGTTTCTTCCCGGGCCCCATCAAACACATCTTTGTCCGAACACATCGCCAAAAGGAACGGCCTGCGCTTGATTAAAGAATCATTTTATTATAATGAATACTGAGACATTCAGAGAAACGTCAGGGATATGGTCCAAAGTATCATGTTATGACGGACTTAATCTGTGCGCTTATTTCACATTAAAATAAACATAAGGCTGATGGTATCAATTATAAAAATCTTGTTGTAAACCCGCATGTCAAAATCGCTCCAGGAAGGAATCGTGCCTTGGAATGTTGCTTATATAACATACTGGATCATGAAGCTAAATGAAGAATTCTCCACGGATGATGTTCCAGCATGTACAGGTGAATACGGGGCAAGAAACATTTCATAATTTAGACGGCTTAACCAGCATCCTCTGGGGAGTCAGTGTGAGACTATTATATTCATCTCTTCTATAGCTGTGGGTGGGAAAGGGGGAGGTCAGTTTTCCGGGGAACTGACATGGCCTTCAACTATAAAAATGACAATGTAAAGAAATTAGACACTGAAAAAATATGTAATCAGCAATTTAGCAATAATGCCCATAAATAAATAATCACTGACTCCATTAACCTGACATGCATCCGAGTGCTGCGCTTGATGCGATTACCGGAGTGTGCGTTGCTTGCAGACTGCAAGTCCATTAAAGAAAGCCATCCGTCCTTAAACACTTTCTGCTGGCACTTTAGGTGGAGTGTGTTATTCTGTAGCTGAGGGAAGGCAGGCCCAGAGCACTCATTTGTAGCACCATAAGACAGGTCGTAATTACACAAGAGTGAGAAAGTCCCAAACCTGACCCATTAACCTTATCCGTAGGTTAACCTCGATGGGCATTGGAGAGCTAAAGGGAACTGCTGGGTTTTACATAATTAGAGTCGCTGGATACCTCAGAAGCCCCAGAGATCAATGGCTTTTGCTCAACTTTAAGCTGTTGAGTTTGTGCAACGTGCAGAGTGCTTAATGTTGAGACAGCATGGGAGGATAAAACAGTGAAAAATTTATCTGGGATTTAGAGCAGACAAAAAAGTTTTAGAGCCCAAAGCCTTGAGATGCCAGCGTTAATCCATGCAATAATTCAACACCTCGGCAAGACTTAGATTGTCCAATAACAAAACATCAGAGTGTAGCGAGGGAGAAAAATCTCAAAGTGTTCGTTCTCTGCGAGTATGTGCGTTTGTTTTTGTTTATTTGTTTTGCCTTTATTGTTAAAATGTCAGTTTGACAGACTTCAAGACAGGGAGAAGAACGTGCTAGTGCTAAGAAAGCTTAGGAGGAAAACAAAGTAAACATCTTCTACGACTTTTTCAGACAGAGACATTTTTCATGGTGTGACTCCACATGGGAGTGAGTGCATGAGGCAGATTATTTAGCACACAATTAAGAACTGCTAAAATATGGCAACAGCTCGTCTCCTCTTGCTATCCTGGTATAATTAGATTTTCACCTGCTGTTGAGATACTGAAAAAAAACATTTGATTTGTTGGACAAGACAAAGAAGCACCTGACGCACCAGCTCCCAGATCCATCTTGCTCCTCAGCATGCCGGGAGTTTGTGAGGTAAATTGAAAATGCTGTTGAAAGCTCGCCTGGATGGGTTGCACAGTCTGCTTAACACGTTGGTATAGAGACAGATGCTACTTTGTAACAATATTGCCATCAACATTTAAAGCAAAACAAGCAGATGAACGTAAACAGCTAAAACGGAATTGTCGTGAATTTCGCAGAAGAGACGCATTAGGCCACTAATAATGAGGTCATCAAATGCATGATGTCTGTATGGCATTTGACCAACAGTTGCTGGGACTTTCAGCATGTCGGGGGATGTGAAGTTGATATTTAACAAAATAATAACACCGTCTGCTATGATTGTTGCTATGAATTGCTCAAACTATTAGCGTTACCGCCAACAAGGCAGATGCAGCCAAAAGTAATAATCACTGAGATGAAAAACTACTTTTAATTTTTGGCCCCTGGCCAACAGAAGGTAATATGTTATTGTCTACTGAAAATTTACACTGTTTAACAAAAAATGCGGGGATGCCAGAAATCGCGGAATGACAAGCCAAGAACAGCAGCAGACAGCCTGGCCTCGCTTTGCTTTAAGTGGATACATATTCTACATAAGTCCCAGTCTTTCTGAGGGAACATTGGGCTTATTAATCCTTCACACACTCCTCAGGCTTGTCAAATCCTATTCAAACACCACAGGAAACAAATGTGTAAACACATCCAACGTAGTGTGAAGCCTGTCAAACTCAATGCCTGCCTTCACACACAGACGCAGCCTAAAAGTGAAATATGAGCCGAATCGAAGGCGGTTTTCAATTGCGACGTGCCATGCAGTGTAACCGGCTCTTGCGCCCTCAGAAACATAAGAGCGCATGCAAAAGTGAGCCATTAATGATTAATGGCTGTTTAAATAATCATCTGACGGCAACTATGGAGAGTCCCTGATGAAAACGTAAACAGCAGTGCCTCTTGTCAATGCCTAACGATGAGACTAAATGTGGGCAGGGTGTTTGATAGCAACATCAGTCATTCATAAAGGGAAAAGCAGGCCAGGGCTGCATCGTGGCAACGCACGGATCTAGACAACGGTCAACAGAGGACGTGACCTTCTGCTCTATTGGGAGTAGCGGTTGACCGATATGGCCCATGTCGATACTGATACCGTATACAGAGAACAAGGTGGCCAATGGGTACTATAAACAATACAAGTTAAAGACATCAAAACAGCTTAAATGCATATATAACACACATGCATACACAAATATAATATACATTAACGTGTATATCGTATATAATAATAAATATAATTTACAAATATTAAATTATATAACTATATTACATTAAATTATATTATATTATGCTATGCTATATGTTGTTTTGTTGCTACATAACATAGCATAACATAGCATAACAACAACATAAGGCTAAGAAACGTATGTAAACACATGACAACATGATCTTTGTATCACCAGAACTAGCTCAAGTGCATCTTTTACCAGACACCATTTTCAGAGAAAGTTTATTTTCCCATTTTGTGCTATTCGTGTAAAATAACTCCAAAGGTCATTAATAAATCTCTACTTAGCTCCTTAAATGGGAACAGCGGGGTTGTGAAGTGAGACGAGGTCTTCTACGAGTTTGTGTGTGTGTTGAGAGACCTTAGGCCCCAGAAAGCCTGACATCTATTATGTAAACATTAGCGGCTGCCCAACATGAGGGCTGGCTGCTCACATTATGTGCACTATAAAACAAAATCACATAGCAGGCGGGACACTTCCAAACATTCAGCCGCGCAACAGAGGTAACATCAGGCTAACACCATTTTCTAAACAAATAAGAAAATGAGAAACTTAGTAGAGCGTAATATCCCACCTTACATCTTCTTAAACGACAAAAAACACCTCGATGGCTTGCCATCGCGCTGAATTTAAAGAGTATAAACAGATCACGTGTTGATTTGTTTAAAATCCCAGCTTCTCCATTGACATAAATATTAGGAGTTTTTCTATATTTACACCTCCACATACAAGACAAGAGACAACATTTTTACATAGACCTGATCCACTATCCATTGCAAAGACAGCATTGTTGAAACTATGCATATCGAGTCAATTAAGTAAATTGCCCTGCTTAAAAATAAGCGTGTGAAGCATGAAAGAGTGGATGTGATGCCCCGCCACTCGTGGTGGGTGGCAGATCTCCACCAGCTTCTCTTCTCTCCTTACTACAAAGGTTTCATCAGGACACTCAGGCAATTATCCTTTCAAAAGACAAGACAGATCAGCTCACAGAGCATGTAATTATGCAACAAGTCCTCTCCTGTCCTCCCAGCTAGTGTTTTGGAAACGCTTGTAATATTATCATAACTTGCAACACCACTTTCAATTAGAAATAATTTGGAGTAAAACAGTCGTGCTGCTCTCACCTGACACTTTTAAAAGGGCTGATCAGTATTCATAGAATAGGATTATGTTTTTCCTCCATAAATCTGTATGAACAAAGTCATCATGTACAAGATATTTTAGCACTTCTTATTTAAAGGACCTTTGCCAAAAGACTAACAATGGAATCAGTTTGAATTTCTTTATTAAGCGATCAAATTGGATGATGTCATAGTGCCTCCTTTTTGTAAAATATGATCATTGTAACTCACATTATGTAAATGTCACCCTCTCCCCCTACAAGAAAATGAGAGTATAATAACATTACCCAGCAGCACAGAGGAAACCAGGCAAAGAAGAGAAGGTGTTTATAAAAAGAGATGGTACATACTAATATATTTGCCTCCTTCGAGCAGCTGCAGGCCAGGCGGCTCCTAATTACTCCTTTAAAAAAATTCTCCTGAAAGTCAACAGAACATAATCGATGGAGGGGATTATATTAGCGAGGCCTTGGACCTTAGCCAATAAGAAAGGCATGCTGCCTCCCGTCTCACTGGCCGCCAGTGATTGAGCGAGCTAATGGAAAGACACACAGCTAAAGTGACAAATTTGTGCAATGGGGGAAAAAACGGATCAGTCATTGATCTGCCAAGGCCATGGTAATTAGAGTGCTGGCAAAGGCGAGAAATGTTTGTCCTTAGAAACAGCAGACAAGCAGCTCTGGTATACATCACCCCTGAGACCAGAGACTAAATGCAGAGAAAGTGAGTGGACACTTGTGTTAGATACCATACTCATGCTCTTCACCTTCTAACCAGCTTTAGAAAACACATTTACACACAGACAGACGCATGTCTTATATAAATGTTCCAAAAAGCAAGTTCAATCTGGTTAGGTGAACGCAAAACCAACCTGATTAAACAGGGCTTCCTTAAAATCCTTAAAGTTGTGAATGTCTTTTTTCCCTTATGAAGAATGAGAAACAAATGTAGGGCGGGACTTGATTTCATCCTTCAAAATTGATTGGAACATTTGAAGAGGGGTGGAAACTACCTGACCATTAAACAGTCAATATAGTCCCACCAACAGAACACACGTCATCAAGAGAGGCAGTATTGAAGGAGAGGGGAGGTTCATGTTTTTGATTAAAGATTACAAGGGCATGTGTATTAAAAAAGTAATGACATGCACGGATAAATCATTTATAATAAACGCTGTAATATTCCATAAAAAAATAATAATAATGTGTTTTAAATTTATGGTGACTTTAAGACCACTATAAAAATACACAATTTTCAAAATCACTAGACTGCGGGCTGCTTGAACAACTGGCTGATTTTGAAAATGTCTGTTTTAAACAGCTAGTTTCACCATCATGGACCTGGGCACAAAGCCCTCTCATATGGCACAAATATGAAACAGCTTTGGGAAATAGTTGTAAAATTCATGAGTGTGATGATGTGAAGGAGGCTCAATGTCATGATGCCACATGGACTGATAAATGTGCTGCCTGTTTTAGACTCTGCTTGTTTGTTTGGGGAGAGTTTACACTAGAAGGATCTCATCCGTGCTGCACATTAACTCGTGTGGTGGATGAGAGAGAAAGAGGAAGAGAGAGACACAGAGAAAGACAGAGACCGGGAACCCATGGAGTCGTTCTGTCTGTAATTGCATGACTAAATGCTCCCCTTACTTCCTGCCCTCCCTCTTGGTGGCATCTCCCTGGCCGCACCAAGAAACTGCAATTGGCATAAGCCACTTAAGGCAATCTGTGCTGAGCGAACTACAAAACCCTGAGAGGGCTTAAATTAACTGAAGCCTTGAGAGACGGGGAGGATGGAAAAAACCTGTGGCGCTCCTAATTTAGAAACCCATAATCCAATTCTACAGCTGTGAAATTTAACTTCCATCTACCGCATTCCAATCCCCCGGAAGAATATCACAAAACGTAATGAAAGAATTTATTGATTTTACCATCTTCATCTGACCCAGTGGATGAGTGTTCAAATGACTGCGTTGGGAATAATGTCTTATACGAGTTACACCAAATGCGTTACTCTCATGCTTCAAACCTACACGTTAAGAACTGGAAATAGTTATTACTTAATCATAATTAACGCCCATTAATCACTAGAAATTAGGTTTGTAACCCTAAGTAAAAAAATTACTTCAAAGCATTATTAACTACAGTTAACATAAATGCCATTTGAAACCAATTTCAGTAACGTGACACATTTCTGAGTTCAACGGGATATTCAACAAATAAAAATATGTGGAGATTTGGAAATTTTTGGTTTGTTCCAAACTTGAACAGAGCCAGAGCTGTAAGTGAGCTTGCAAAGGATTGCGGAGAACTGCTTCCCATCCTAAACACCACTGGCACCAACTTCCGAGTTGTTGAACTATCGGAATGTTGAAACTGAAGGTCAAGTTTCACCGCAAGATCACCACCATTGCATCCATATGGTAAAGCTTTTTTTTCAAAACCTAAATTACATTACCAACAAAAAACATTGATTTACTGTGTTAACTATTGGCAAGATTTTAGAAGGGCTGCATAATTCACAACAGTAGCTTTAAACGACACAAAAAAGCCTATCAGCTGACTTTATAATAGAAGTAGTTATTAAAATTTGATAAAAGATTATGAAGCCAACCTGTTTTCTGTTTTTTCTGTTGTAACTGATAAATAATGCACAGTAACACCAGAAACATTATTAAGAAAGTAAATAGGGTCAATTTAGTTTCATGTACACTTTCTGTATGTGTATATGAATGTGTTGCAGTCAGTATGTAATCTGAGTGCTGCTTTTACCTGATTTATGACCACTTTAATATATGATTACAGAAAATATAATGGAGCGTTTGCCTACAGCCATGCTGCCATTATAATCACAATCAATAAAACAGAGACAAAAGAGAGCCCCCCCTAAGGACTGGTTACCGGACACAGGATTGATTATCATTGAGGAAGTCAGGTGTACTCTGACAGGAAGCATGTCTTAATGAAGGAAAAACTCACTGCCACTGTCTGCATTATTTATTCCTGTAATAAAGCACTCAATGAAACTTCAAAGACCCAATTCATTTTTAGCCTCGCTGTGAGACACAGTGAGAAACAGAGAGAGAGGAAGAGAGAACGAGAGCAATCTAGGGACTCTATGAAAGACAGAGATAAGTAAAAAGGGTAAAGGAGGACAGGAGTCAAAACACTATGTTCTGAAATGTAAATGAAAGATAAATGGAGAGAAAAAAGCAGAAAATATGGAAAAGAAAGAGCAAAAATAACCCAATAACGCTGAAACTTAAGTTGAAGATAAAGTTCTTCCAATAACCTCTGTTTGGTAACCAAGGCACCCTCACATCCAAATAACATCCTCGTCTTGAGAATCTTGTAAATGTCTTTATAATGAAGAGAACACTTAGTGCCACGGCTCTGACAGAAGCACCTGTCTGTGTCCTCAGCCAGCTGCAGGAGTGAGAATAGAAAAATTTCCCTGTTTAAAAAAAGCCCTGTCCTCCTCTGGCCCTGTAATGACTTTCAATGGGAATAAGAACACTTAAAAGAAGAATATTTCCTCTTGATTTTAACGTGCAGTTGGTCTGAAGCAGGCCGTGAGTTTTCTGGAGTGATAAGGGCTTAGCCAATGTAATCCTCACAGGCACTTGGCCTTATCTCTCCTGTGAGGAAAAAGGAAACTTTCAAAAGGCAACGGCGGTCCAGACGAGAAGCTTTAACTGGTATGGCTTTCTCCCTGCACCTCGACGGAAGAGCTTACAACAAAATCCATCCTCACAACATACAAACAGGCTGGAAAAATGAACAAGCCCTACACTAACATCCAAATACTACACACTTAATTGTGAACACTGAGTGGGCTAATGATAATTGATAATAATGATAAAACACTATACTGTTACCATCTCTATGGCGGCTTTACAATGACAATATGGCAATGTTACCCTAATGCAAAAAAAACCCTGATGTGGTGTTGATAAGATCAATCACCACCAATTCATCTAAGCTGTTTGAGATATCGTGAAGAACCTTGGCCGATAGCTTCTTTCCTGCATTCCCATCCTTCATGTGGAACAACGGCTTCACTCGGCTGACCTCTGGCATTAAATATTGAAACAAGTGCAGTGAACATGCAGGGATATGGCTTACAGCTACACCCTTCAAAGTAACAACACTGTATGTGAAACACAGCTGAGGAGAGAAAAGAGAATTATCTGTCAACAGTCGCATCTAAAGGGCCCGATACATGTCGAGCGTCACTTCGCTACAAGCGCATGTCACTCTGCCCTTCCAGGCACAAACATCTTAGTGTTCTCAATTTAGTTGTGCCACTAACAGGCAAATGCGTTGCATAATGCCATTGTGTTACCCAAATGATGTGCAAATCATATCTGTTCAAGTCTCCCCTCTCTTATGGCTGGATCTACTCTCCAATGGAGACAGCAAACAAGGATAAGAAATTCGACACACAGAGGAGATATGGAGAAAATGTGATTACAAGTCAAGTGCTACATGCATTTAACAATGATAAACACTCAGTAGTTTTTAAAGCACTGATCTTTACCTCTGGAGTCATGATGGTAATTTGTGGCTAAAAAGAATTGCATTACATTAATATGCAAAAAATATATACAACATACTAAATCTAAATGTGTGTGTGTATGTACATGAACAGCTATCACTGCAGAACCCGGGGAGCAACAGGGGGAAAGGTGCCTTGCTCAAGGGCATCTCAGTTGTTTCCTGACAGAATTGGGAATCGAACCTATGACCTTTGGTTTTGACTCTCTAACCACTCGGCTATGACAGCTCCCACACATACACACACTCTACCCATCAGGCCACGATACACACACGCACACACACACACACACACACACACACACACACACACACACACGCAGCCAGTGTATTTCTAATTCCATGCGCATGTTTCTGCCGCAAAACCTTTACTTCTAAAACACTGTGCAATAACAGCAATATTTTACGTTGAACTAAGGTTGATTTACAAAACAAACACCATGAATTTAAAAGCAATGGCATGAATAGATTAAGGTCCCTGAACAGCTTGTGTGGTAGTTTGTTTGCATACAGTGATCCCCATGGTAATGTCCCCATAGACTGAGGACCTGAAAACATGCTTCCCATGGGTCTAGTTCATATCACTCGGCGGTAACTATATTTTCTTGTCAAAAATGTGTCAGTGCCTCTAGTTTACACACAAACAAATGACACCACCTGTGCCGTATATAGCAGACTGAACTCAGAACGAAATCCTATTAAAAAAGTCCCTGGCAGACAGAGGCAGTGAAAACAGGGTCTCTCTCTCTTCATGCCATTATCTCTGTCTCTTAACACTGAAGGGTTCACCCAAGACGTGTCATACTGATTTCAGAGCCACTGATCAGCATGTCATTCCTTCCTCTAATCTAATTGTGCCACAAAATGGAAATCATCAGAGCCAATTTAACAGGCCAGACTCATAGTACAAGCACATACATCCGCTTCCTCTTTATTCATCTGCACCAGTACATCTGCCTGGTTTAGACTCCTCCACTCAAAGGGTTACTAATTGGAGCCTGAATTCCATGATGGCTTTGCATTTTACCAAGGAACGAATATGCGATATGGTGATGGGGGAGAGGGCCAAATTGGTAGGGATGATACGCATGGGCAAGTACTTCCTTCGTTTCCTATATGAAAGCTCCAGCTTGGCTTCTTAGGAGTGGTATGCATTTACCCAGTTTGAATCATGGGAGTGCATCTTCTTTATTAAGAGTAAATGTGGATCCCAGTTAGAATTAAGGATTCAAAACATGTGTCCATTCAATTCATAAAAAATACTGTTTTAAATACAACAAAAATATTGTTTCTATATCAAAAAGAAATAATAATGTAAAATGTAATTTGACTGCCCATAAACTGTTTTAATTCACTCAACATTAAAAAGTCTGGCCAAAAACTATTTTTGGAACCTTGTGTATGCATGCATATCTAAAATGCATCTAATCTACAGTGACATAAGCGAAACTTGCTTTAACTTGAACAACTTTTTTTAGAATGCAAAGACGGTAAGCTGTTAGTTGACCACATCCTGACTTACAATGTGCAAAGTCGTGTAGGTTTAGCTGAGAGCAGGACAGCACAGAGCTGGGCGGCATTTATTACTGTGCTAACATGTTTTCTGTGGTTTCGAGCATGTGAAATAACGTGTTAGAAAAGAGCCTGCTGTTGTCACGGTATTATTAGGCCTCACTGACGTAGAGCTTGTGCGGGTTACATTAAAGCTAGCATGAGATCAAGCGTGGTTTAATAAGCTGCAGCATTTATGATTTGCCATGAAATTGAATACATTTATAAAAGGTAATGTCGGAGTAGAAATTGTGCCTGATTAATTGGAACGCTGTGATATGTGAATATAAAATAGAATCAAAAGTAATTTCCTGCGTTATTTATCAGTCAATAATGTCAGGCGCGCAGTTGGCTCATTAACCGAGTATGACATGATGGGAAGGAATAAGAACTCCCTCGTTCTGCTCCGCCATGAATCCAAACAAACAGGCCATTTATTACGGGGGCAGAAATTGATTGTTTTTAGAGAGAGGCTCACTGCATCAATCCAGTCGTGATATTTTCAGAAGGAGGGAAAGAAGCTGTCTCCTGCTGCTATTCCCCAGCGCTGTGTGTCGTGGCTAAGCTGCTTAATCATGATAACCCAGAGTAAATGTTTTTGCTTTTCCAGACACATTATCTGTTTTACAGATGAGAAATCTGGTTTCATGGATTAAGAGCGATGCCCATAACAGGAAATACTTGTGGGGCTAACCTTGCCTGATGGCTTCAAAGCCAGCTTGTTAATTCAAACTACTTCCTGAGCCCAAAAGATAAGAACCACACACAAGAGAAGACAGGAATGATGTGTGTGTGTTTCAAGGGTGGGAGGGGGTTCAAAATGATTGAAAAAACTATTACCTTCTTGGCTTATTTTTCCAATAAACACAAGAGAAAGTTAAAGCTCATGTTAAGTATACATACAACAAAAAGCAAATGTACATGCAATAAGCAGCGGGTGCAGAAACGGGAGTAAATAATTAACACACAATTCAAATAAGCCATCCATTTCAACTGAGATCCTATCTACACTTAATTATCTATTGTGGGGCTGCTAATACTGTGGAGGAAATTATTTTTCACCCTTGAAAATCCTGCCATGCACTGAAATGTAGACCCTCAATGTTCCATACAGGAACATTAATTTTATTAAAACAAAACCCTTTAGTCTCATGTACAATATACCAACAACCAAATACACATTTAAAGTTACTGGTGCATTACAGGAGAAAAGATGATTCAAATTAGCCACAATCTGTTTGTAAGAGATCATATCTACATAGCTTTACTATCTAAAATCTGGTATCTAATATCTGCATAAAGAACATTTTAAAGCAGTTATAATTCATGAACTGAAATCTTACCGTGCATTAAAATCTAGTCTTTCACGATATTGGAAACCAGACCAGTGAGTCATTAAAACTGGCTTGTTAAAGCTTTTCTTTAAAACGCTGCTAATTAGCTCTAGGGGATCTGAGAATCCTACGCTATTTCAAACTTCTGTTCTCTTGCGCTCTGGAACTCCTTTATTGACAACACATTAGTGTTCTCGACTTGAATCAGAGCCATTTCAAACGTACAGTGTTATCAAAATCAAAAAAGGAAAGAGAAGAAAAGACTTCTTTCTGAGAAAGATCCCAGGGCAGAAATGCCCCCGCATCACATCCTGATGTGCGTGTGCCCACCAGCTGGGCTGTTTCAAACTCATATTCAAGCATATCGCGGAGCCGGCAGCCTTAATCCAGTTCTGTTCTCATTAATGGAGCTGTTTGAATATTCATGCAGAGAAACGGTGGAAATTCTCCAGCCACCCACAGCACCCAAAACTGTAGGGAATTCAGCACTTACCATTAACAGGCTTAATAAAAGCGCCACGCCTCCACGATTGTTACGGGTAGTTCTAAGTGCTCATTAGTATTTCTGTGTGGAAAGTCTGAAAGTGCTAATTTATTAATGTAATTCAATTTCTATACAATAAATGTGTACAGTCATGGAATTAAACATGTCTATGAACTGGGGTATCATATGTTTAATTAAGACAAAGCAATGACTGGGTAAAACAAATTGGGTTAAGAAGGTTAGAATAGTTATTATATCGTTACTAACTGAAAACAAGATGTTGCAGTATTCAGATCAATATCAGTCATGTTATTAATGAAACTCTGCTCAGTTCTGCTCTAAATGGGAATGCCTGACATCTGAGATACAGAGTCAAGCACACTGACTGGAGTGGGAATCTTGTCCAATCAGATTCACTTATTCACCCACATCATCTCTGTCTCCCTTCTGCTCTTCCTTCCAGATGACTCACATCTCCCACAGATAATAAGCACGTCACCAAGCGCTCCACGACGTCACCTCATTATGTCATCGGCTAATAGCTCTGTTTCTCGTCAGTTGTTCCATAAATAGATACAAGACAGTCTGTGACTTGTGTCTTTCCATTCTGTACAACAAATTCTTCTCTATTAGAAATAATGATGTTCGTTTAAAGATCTTGCTCCAAGCTTTTGAAACTAGGCAGTGTCAGCAGAACTCAGGAACACCATGTGAATGACCTTTGCATGTGTTTGACTGACACTGCTCTGCTCAGACTGAACATAACCACAGTATCCAGCTAAGAAGCTTAAGGCTGCTGTTATGACTGAAGCATGTCTTGTTTATTAGAGGGAAGGAGTGAGGGTGTGTGAGGTGTGAGTACAGCTGCATTGCTGCTGTCTCTTCCCCTGCGCCCTGGGGGCCACAGGATGGGCCAGGTGTGCCAGGTTACAGCAAAACAAATAGCTTGATTTAAAGAAATATACAGATAAATCAGAGACGTCTTGTGGTCCAAAAAAACAAGAGCAAAAATATAACTTAGGGCACAGAGAGAGAGAGAGAGAGAGAGAGAGAGAGAGAGAGAGAGAGAGAGAGAGAAACAGTAAACAAAAATCCAGGTGTTTTACCAAGTATCTACCATCTAGTATCATCAAGAAAAAAGGGCCATTTAAGAAACACTGTAAAATGAAATAAAACCATGAAATTACAATTGAAAACAGTCCCTCATTCAGCTGGTCCAGAGAGTGTGAAATTAGACTAATAAAATTAGCACCCAAATAAATAACATTAACCAACCTCAAGACACTGACATCCTTATCCACTAGACTAAAACAATTCAAAAACAGTGAAAAGTCAACTACAATGTTATTTTGCCCTAAAAGGAAATAATACAAACGCAGAACACTAAACCTGATGGCAGTGAAAAACAACAAGATGAGGAAAACCATGATGCAATACAGACTGAACAATCACACCCTGAAAAAAGAGAAAGCAGATATAAACAGAGCTGCTGCTTATACAGAAGCAGAGGAGAGATAGACACAGAGCTGCTCTACCTCAATACCTCTATTGACTTCATATATTTGTAGAATAACACAAAGCTTCAGTATTTACTAGCTGAAAGAAATTAGAAAAAAAAAAGTCTTGTTTATATTATTTATAAAACTCACAGCAACAAAGTGTAAACAGATATTCAGGTGTATGGTATTTGTGCCAGCTGAAGCTGAGGACACACATACACACACGCACGGACTCGCAGCAGTTCTTCCCACTGCAGAAAAAGTGGAAAAAAGAAGAAAAAAAAGAGCTCCAGTGTGCAAGAGAGAAAAATAACCTACAACCTCTGTGCTTTCGGAAAATCTCTGTGCTTTCTAAAAAAGCACCATTTCCATTTGACATGCAAGCCAGCCTGTGTTTGGTTAGACCCAATCCGTCTTGAGGGAGGGAACGATGAAGAGATACATGCAAACTCACAAATCATTGCCCATCAATCATTGCTACATGATGTAAAAGGAGCAATCACTTCAAGAAAAGTGTGAATTTCTCATTACTCAAACCCCCTTCTTGACATCTGCTCTGTGCCCTGACATCTGCACAGTGTAACTCTGACTCATCCACACAGCTAAGATCCATCTTGCACCATCTTATTAAATGATGACGTGAATTGTGGCTTTAAAGGAAATTTCACCTAATCTCTTTGGGGCCCCAAAAGCGATCATAAATCAATGGAAAAAGACAATATTTAGCATACCAAAGACTATGCCCTACTGTTCCACATCAAGGTGAGAAGTTCAGGGTAACATCCTCTCACGGGGGCAGTTGTGGCCTCCTGAGGGGCCCCGAGACTCAAACAAACTTCAACCAGTGGAGAGAGATGGATAAACAGCATGAGATATTTTCAATGTCATTAAGCACTTAAATCATTCACCATGTTTCAAAACCGCTGCCTCTTTCAGACAGATCTCAGCATGTATTTGATACAGTATTTAACACTGTGTGATATTTTATTGATTCTGTCATATCAGCGCACTCATTGCCTCTCGTACCCAGAACAGCATAGTAACACGCTAGTCTCAATGCTCAGCACATTAAGAAACAATCAGCAACGACTCGTATCCAGTAAGAGATGATGCACTTCATCTACTTGTGTAATTTCATGGCCACAGCACATGAATGTTTCAGTTGGAGCGTCTGGTAGAGCAGTGATCCCGTGTTTAAGAAGAGGGGTTCAAGGCTCTCTGGGAGCTGGGTAACCAACCCTTAACAAGAGGCCTGCAGGCCTCCAGTGGTATCCACTTATCATCTCTAAATATTAGCCTGACCTCTCAGCCGGTTGCTTCCTCCCCCGGGGCAGACAGGAAGAGCGGCTTCTATTGGCTGTGGAGAGCACTCTGTTGGATCAAACGTTCATCTAACACACGACTATGAGGCTTTGATCACTTCGAGACCTATTCAGTGACAGGAAAGGATTATGTTTGAAGAAGGTTTACAGCGATGAGCGCGTGTTCACTTACAGGTCTTGGCTGCGCTTGAGTGCTGTTCCTCACAGTGTGTATTTGTGAATTTGTGTGTGAAGTTACTGGAACTTTTTGAGAGTTTGATTTCCTTGTGAGGGTGTAACTTCTAAAAATGTCCTCTCAAATATGGTAAAATCTGATAAAGGTGTATTAGATTTTATCGGTCTATAGTAAATCTGACTAATTCTATGTGACTAAGGGGTAATTTTATCTGACTAAATCTGACTAAGGTGAAGTAATTATAATGATCTCAATCTCAGAATAACAGTCTATAGTTTTTGGTGATCTCAGACATTTTGTGATCTCATCATTTAAACCACATTTTGTAGTGTACACATCCCCAAAGGTCTGCCCACTCACCCAATGTGCACATTTTGCCAACTGCGCCAAAACAAGAAGAACTGCCAGCCAACTTTTGTGGTTTATCAACATTCAGGAACACACTGAGGTAGTTATGTATGAAGTGATGAAATCAGAGACCCTTTTATTATCAAAATACAACTGCAAGAAATCAGTGGAAATGCATGCAAATACCAGGTGTAAACAGGGCCTATGGGAAGTCCCCACAATACTGTGTTGCGTCAATGTGATTTACTTTATATCTCTGCCTCTCTATATCTGAAGCCCAAGTCAATTTGTGCTTTAACACATGTGACTACTCTGACGATGGCTAATGAGGCTTCAATTTCACTGCAAACATGCCTTCACTGGGTAAACAGCCACCTATCCCCAACTAGCACAAATGCCTTTCTGATTCTCACCAAATTATACACATGACAAATAATACCTGACTGGCTGCTGCTGTGTTTGCACTACGGATGCATAAATGAATTGGTAAAAGGGGGGAGCAGGGCTAATGGTTAAGATGCAATGTGCGTATAATTGTACAATTAGGATTTTATCATCATGTAGGACCTTGCCATTACCGACTGCTATTAGAGAAAATAATAAAATGGTAAACAGATTATAAATGCAATATTATTACTGCCTGAAATTGATAGATTCATTTAGCAAAGGTTTATGATTCATTTGACTTTCCCTTGATACTGGGGTCTAAGCCACAAAATGATTTATCTGTGTTAGAATCAGAATTAAAAATGTATCACACTCCCCCAAGCTACAAAGTGGAGGCATGGGAAGGCAGGTAATCAAGCTATCAGCACAGCAAATAGCAAACAAGCCATCTTGCGCGACTCAGGAATACGGCTGATCTCCACATCCAACAACATGGAGATGAAGACGTGGGCACCAGCAATCTGAGCCAAACTCAAAATTAAGTTAAAGTGCATTCATAAATCTCTTTAATAGGATTTGTCAGGAGCTAAACCGGTCCTGTAAATGACTAAAATATATTTTTTTTTACAGTTACTGAAGAAAATGTCAGTGACGCTTTTCTGGGCAAAACTTGCTACAATGCTAGGGCATTGTGGGTGTTTACCAGGGTGTTGCTTTGCAGTTACTAAGTTGTTCCGCATGGTTTTTAATGTGTTGCTATGGAGCTGATAGATGGTTGTTTACTAGCCCATGTCAGAAAAGTCCACTCAGATCCTTTCTGCAAAGTCTGTTGGGCAATAAACATAAGACCACTAAAACACTAAAGAAACAGCATCCCTACTTCTCAACAAACTATGCGATTTAAGTTCAAATTCATGTCCGCACCTGAATTAAATGCAAAAGGTTAGAAAAATAGTAGTAATGCTTGTTTTAGTAAACAGCACTAATTAAATTTCATGAGAGAGATCCACCATAGTGACCAGCCGCCTACAGTCGGGGGAGGCTGCCAGTCATTTCCTGGCCCTCACTAGCTGAATTTGCATTGTGTGATGTTTCTGTGTGGAGTGGGTGGGGGGATACAGTTTACAGGGTAGTTGATGCCAGATTCAGCTCAAGGTCAGCAGGAGGGCTGCCTGAGCAAAAGTGTGTGCACGCATGTGTGTGTCTGTGTCGAGCAGTCATACCGATGTGGGAGGGATGGCATCACCGAAATCATCGACAGAACCCTTGCGAATGAGGTGTCATTATGAGTATGAAATACAACCAACCCCCAACCCAGTGCCCAATTTTGTTGCCAGGGAACTCTGATGTCTGATTGGTCCAAAAAGGAAGGGGAAAAAAAACAGAGAATAATGCCATTTCAGTGTGCAGGCTGGCATACTGCTTGCTGTATCAGTTAATGGTCTTTCTCTCCTGCACTGCTGACAGTATTTTAGATGCAGCTCAACCTGCTTTGTGTGCTCCACAGCACTTACAAGTCTGAAAGCTCGCACTAGGCAAATGCACAATGTGAAAAGTGAGCTATAGATAGTGTTGGAGATAACACACAGAAAGCGAGAAAGAGAGCGCTTTTTTCCACAGGTGACATCTTTTCACAGCTACCTCCACGCAGCCGTATCCTCCCTGGACGAAACATCCACTCAGTGGAACTGGCACATGTCTGCAAGTGTCAGGAGCTCCTCTTTTATGTCCCTTGGCTGCTCTAGAACCATCTGCAGCTGGGGCCTCAAGGGCTCCGCTTTTAATTATCTTCATCTCTATCACTTCACCACACACCCTCTGCTTCTTTCCCCCCCAACACAGCTATAGCACAAACGCTTAGGGAGCTGCCTTGTTGTCTACATAGGGAGACAATCATCATGAAGCCTCATAAGAGTGTGATTTGAAACACACTTTGTAGGCAACATCTCAGCACGCCACAAGAACTTATTTTCACTAAGATTGCCACAATGCATTCTGGGATTGCCTTTTCTGTAATGATACATGTAATGCTGCTTTAGAATCTGTCTAAAAAGCATAGGACCTTTTGGAATAGCCTTTACACCACAAACACACCTATGATGCCATAAAAATGCTGTCCATGCAGGCAGCTTACTAGGTTTTAAAATATATGAAAAATATCCTGGAAAAAACAAAAAAGGAGCTCCTGTCTCTTTAAGAAAATGGTTCTGTGTCAGTGCCTTCAGAGACTGTGTTCACAGAGTAGAGAAGACTGACACAGTAAGGTTGTAATGTCAGGTGTAATACACAACACATTCACCACCACAGAACTGCAGTGATTTGGTTTGTGAGCGCAAGCTTTTGTGATGACAAGGATGGTTAATATAAACTACCATGACAAGTACAACACATCTGACATTCTTACAAAAGCCAAGAAAGACTAAAATACAATCTATGACATTTTTTCCATTAAATCTGCTCTATTCTCTCTTTTCCATCTAAAAAAATTCATCTCCATTTCTGTGTTTTTTTTGCAGCTCTGCTGCTGTCTCTCATTACTGCTCACCGTGGAACACTCTGCCTGAAGATTCTGATTTCCTAGCAACAGCCTGCCACCAAACATTTGGCACAAGTTCAACACCCCTCCCTCCCTCCCTTTTCCTCTTCTCCAGTAAAAAATGGCTGTTCTGCCTTCATGCTGTCCTCTGCCGTGCCACGGTGGCAGAGCGGCTCGCAGCCCCGGCCCGAGCCTCTATTAACTCTCCTCTCGTCCAATAGCGCACTTCAGTAGCGGTCGCACTGGGAGTCGGCGGCAGGATTCATTAATCAGTGCTTTACTGCACAAACTCCCTCATGCTAATCTGATTTACAGATGAATGAAACAGAGGAAAGAAGCAGGGCTGCAGAAACAAGAGGTGAACAGCCTTTGAAAGCATTGCATTTAATATTTACGGTGCTTGCACAGCAGAACAGTGGTGATATTCTTCAAACGCCCTGATTAGGGATAGACTTCTGTAGTTAATTATTCCTGAACCTGTTAACGTATTACCTGTTAACGATAAATTCATTTCATCTATTTTTTGTAAACTTTAAAAAATGATTCTCTAAAATCATTTCATTACATCAACCCTTCCTGGCCTTTTCATCAGCCTCGATTTTCTAATATTATTTTTTTAAATGATTTCTATTAATAAAGATAAATCAATTAATAAAAACAATCAAATCAATAAGAATTAAACAAGTGATAAATTGTAATTAATAATAATAATAACAACAACTATGATAATTTAAAAAGTAAAACTTTTGATAAAATCATGTATGTCTTTATAAATTTTATTCATTAAGTTTATGTGGCAGGCATTTCCATATCAATCTCACCAACCTCTGGGAAACCCTAACATACACTGATGAAATGTTCAGCGCTGAAAATATACAGTAATGATGTCATCATATTACTTGCATTCTGAAATGTTATCTTTCTGGCATCAATCTGCATACAGAATTGCAATTAGCATTCTCTGTCTCTAACATACATTTAACCATTTATAGATGCCTTCACACTCCACAGTACTCCTGCTGAGTATCAAAGCAGCAATGATGCAGCATTTAATTTACTGTAAGCAAAACATAACCCTAAAAACTAAGCTTACCTACAACTTCAACATTGTTTCTGCTTTGCAAGCACTGGTATAGCAAACCTAGCAACAGAATGCCAACACGGTAAATTAAAATCAATCCCTGAGGTTAAAGCGAATGGGTTGCATGGTTTCATGTTCACACAGTGATGTCTTCCACTCTGAACACAAGGTCAATGGAGATTACTGCTCAAGGAGGTCTCCCTTATCACTGCACTAAAGCCTGCCACAGTGCATTAAGTGCAAACGGTCCTGGATGGTCTCCACTCAGACCTCTTTAAAAAACAATCTCAGCAAAATGCGCCAGCAGAGGACTATCGAGCAGACCTCTGCACTCAGGATGTGCAATACGTCCCTGTTTACCATTAAACAAGTCCATCTCGCTGGTTCCTGAGCGGTGCTTAAGATATAAATGGGGACGCTTTTAGCGATGTCATGATATGATATGATGTTAGGGCCGTGACTCTGTATACACTAAGGTTCTAAGGAGATGCAAGAAAATATGAGCAGATCTCTATGTGGGGGTGGGCTGAGGATTGACCACCACGGTATTGTGATCTCAGAGTACAGATGGGTTCACACGGTTGCCAATTACACTGTGATTACATATTTGCCCAGACAACCTAATGATAATGTCAGTATTAATCACTTTAAGCCAGCCAACTTAACAGATCTGTGTCTTATTTGGATTTCGTATGAACTCAAATTTAATTAATCACTTTTATACAGAAGATCCTTAACTGTGGTTGAATTAGTCCACAGCAGACAGACAATAAGGCAAGAGTCTCATTGTGCAAGTGGATGAAATGAAAAAGTTATTCACAGAAGAGCTTAAGGTCAGCAGAGAGAGACAGATGGCATATCTTGATGCATAACATGGACAGACTGGCTGGTGCCATAGCCTGTGATGGCTATATGGAAGAGGAAATCACTTACATAATCCTGCAACAGTCTAATACAGAAAGACCCACAGCTAACCAGCATGACTCTGAACAGGAGAGTTCAGTTTATTTGATCAACCAGCCTGTTTTCGGTGTCTCAGTTCAAACAATCAAGATCTGACAGCCAGCCAAAACAAGCACTGGAATCCCTTTTCAGAACAAGTGTATGTAGAACAAAGAGGTTGAGCCCAGAAGTTTTAACAAGTTTGTACAAGTTCAGATGGTGAGACCTTCAAAAGGGAGCCTGGGGAATGTACAGACCATGTCCATCTCTACCTGTTCACCACTCTGAGACAAAGGGCAGAATTCATGATGACTCTACCATCAAGGGGGAGAAGATCTACTCCAGTAATTAACTTTCTCTGGCTGGATAATCAATTCTCACAGTCCTCCACCAACACCGTCTGCCTCTGGCCAAAATCGGAGAGAGACAGCCAGAAAAAGGTGAGAGAACAAGAAAAATGGGGGGCTGGAATGGTTAAATGCATTAAACATGTCCGTAGAGAAGAGACCTACAGAGAACCTGAAGAAGCTGCTATCACGGCTCTGTCTGGGCCTGTGGAGGGAAAAACAAGCCGGCCTGCTGGGACACAAGACACTCCGCTCTCAGCTAAAATTCAAACCTTCTACAAACTAAGCAGGGCATCCACAACAGAAACTATCACCTCTCCCTCAGGATCACTGTCCAACAAGCTCTACCAAAAGCCTGAGGTGACAAAATGGGGGTAACACCTTCAATAAACATTGGAATGTACTTGCTCTCTCTCTTTCTTCCACTGTTTCCCTCACTTGCAGCCTTTGAGCACAGCCATTCATCCAAGTGCACAACTTGATGCAGATCTCAATGTTTAGCAGCACGCTTATGCAACAAGCATGCTAAAGTGACAGCAACAACAAGCCAATGGAGCGGCAAAACTATTAGAGCACTTTCCCATGAACGTCAGTGTATTCAGCCAAGTTCTAATATACAAAGGCCGTCAGCAAAGAACGGCTCCTCAATATTCATGTATAGCCTCAAGCTTCCTATTCACCAAACGGAGACATGATGGAAATCGTCTAATCAGGGACGAAAATGATTTGATTAGAGTGTCACGTTACAATGGCTGCCAAATTGAGCTTCAAAGACTGACTCCTGTTTCGAGGTTAATCACAGTCCTACAATACAGGTATTCACGAATGATGTCCAACCCCGTGCAGATGCCAGACTCTGCTCTTGGTGAATGGAGCTTACAGCAGGTACAGACCCACATGGAGAGCTATCCCAATCTCATTTGCAATGGCTCATTAACAATAAGGTCGGAGTTTAATGGGGTCACTCGTTTCACACCAACCTTGATTACCGGTAATTACCAGCAACTGCTTTCAGCATCTATCGCTACATCTGAGTACAGCCCGTGTACTCAGGCACATGCCTCAATCAGGAATTAACCGGCACAGTTGACTGACGGACCAGACAACAGACTATTTTCTTAAGGGCTTAGGTTGCACAGGGGAAACACACATTGTAAACGAAAGCGTTCGGCCCAGGCAGCGACCTTCAGAAGCAGCGAGTCATTGTGTTCCCCCATGACCTCTTTACTCTCACAGGTCATGAAGCAATCAGCAGTGCTTCAGAAGACACCATCTCCAACCCTGCAGCAATGCTCACGGTTCATCGGGACTTCATGTGTTCAAATGACACGTTGCATCCTTTTAAGGGCACAAAAATGGCACTTGCTGTAGAGCAGTGGTTTGGAACAGAGGTTCAGTGACAACTCTCTATGAGAATGTTTCTTCATCCATCAGGTCAAAAGCAAAATCTCTTCTGCTTCATAGAACAAGCGCTAACATCAAGACAAAAAAGATGCATGTTTTCAATTTGAAAGCTTGGCTCTGAAAAGAGAAACAAACTGCCAACATTTTCTAATTTGACAAATATATTTAACACGTTGCGACGAATTGAAATATCAGATGTGTCAAGTGATGCATTTCTACTTACAGCAATGTAGTAAACTTGTGCTTTTTCCACAAGCTTCCAGTTTTCCTCCAGGTCCAGGTGTTTTTCCTTCTTGTAGCAATTAGCTGCTGCAAGATTTGCAACAAGTGACCTGAAGAAAAAGATACAAAACTGTAAATCAAACTGTCAAGAGTATCCACAGGCCTCAATAAGGATGGACCATGAGAGATTAAGAATGAAAATTCCAAACAAATGGAACACTGTTACACCATCACTTTCCCGCAAAAATGTTTATTAAAGCCGTCATTCGAGTTCAGTATTTTCTAAATATTTTTAAACTGTTGCTGTAACTTATAATATATTTCATATATTTATATTAATAAAATATAATTATTTTCTTTTGGTAAACATAAAAACATGCTAACAATGCACCATGGAGCCAGCAGAAAGAATTCACTAGTAGTCTGACCGGACCAGCAGAAAAATTTCACAATGTTAAACATTGATTTTCAGTTACTTACTGAAAACCTCAATAAAAATGCATCAGAAGGTTCTGCAGCGAAAATTGTATCTTCGAATTATCATCATTAACCGACCCAAAGGCACAGTCTACTCATAATACCAATGCCTGTTTTCTTCCTTTAAATGGCTTTATATGAAACAAACTACATAATGCATTTGAGAGAGCGGCTCTATCTTCAGGGTGATTGTGTAAATTATGTAGCTCCTTCCCAAGTGAAACGTGCTGTTGCTGTACCTTTGTAAATTGCTGTAGGCGGAATACAGCAAAACATATGGACTATGGTTTTCTAAACAGCTGCTTAATGTCAGCTCTGCCTGAATTAAATATCAACACACTTTTTTGCTTTATCTCCATTTTAGGTGCAAATGCCTTACAAGACCTTTCCTATAAATAAATGAACAAACAAATCAATAATGCAAGAGAACTGCAAAAGTCCACTGAGACTGCTGTTTCTCCATTAACCTCCCGGTGGTCCTCGTATCAACAAAAACAACTAATTCCACTTTGAAAAACAACCACTCTCATTATTCACTTGTTACTGAGAGGATATGGTCCCAACAGGCCAGCCGATACAATGAAGCAGCATTAGCCTTAGAGAAGAAGTGCTGCTATACACAGTCAAGCCGCAAATGAGAATCAATAGACCTGCGGTTATGTCTTCCGAGAAAAAGTGAGGAGGTTTGATGGAAACTACAGAGACAGTGTTTATGAACAAATGCTTGCTTGTCAATAAAGGTTCAAGGAAAAGTTAATCTAAATCTATGAATCAATAATATTCAACTGGATTAAAACTTACAATTTTCTCTGCCTTTAAATTCACACCGTATGCCTTTCAAACTTCAAATGATTAACAGCTTTTAAAATTCATGTATTGTTGAAACAGTTAGCAGTGACAATAGTGTAGAAGGCACCTAACACTGATTATAAGCCTAAAATTCATAGAAACTGTAAACTTATCCTTCAAATCTGATTGGTTGATTTGTAATGTTGTCCCAGTAACATCTCTCAGTTGGCAATATCAGGAAGCCATGTTCCAGAGAGACTGAGCTGTACTGCTTATGTGGGTGATGCAGGTTCGAGTTTAGCCTGTAGCAATGTCAAGACTCAGAATTCTATTATATTTGTGAAGGGAAATGTAAGGTGGTGATCTTATAGCCCCCTGTATGATGCCATTGTGTTAATCAAAATCAAACCCATTTAGACATAATTAGTATTTAGAGTGCCAGAATCACGCTGATCTAAGCAGACAGACTCTCCTCCATGCTATCATTACTGCACGCAGCGAGAGGCGGCGGTGAGAGGAAGGGCAGACCTTTCACTGCAGGCAAGAGACCCACGACCTCTCCCCACACAAGCCGGGCTAAAATCAGCAGCCTTTTAACACAGCTTCCTGTCTGGCCTGACACCCGCCACTGCATAACAAGTCTGCTCACAGGTGCGTTGTGTGGCTGAAGAGAGAAAGTATTGAGGGAGATATTGATCACACCCCTTTCAGGAATTGAGCTGCAGGTCTGAGAGTCTCTGGTAAAGAAGAACAGGTGAAGTCCTAATGAGAGAAGTCTCATAAGGAAAAGCTGACAGCTCAAGCTTGAGATCTTTCAAACTGTCTCTAAAGCGTAAGAATAACTCCTACACACAGAGACTTCTCTAAGCTAATCAACTCTCACTAATGAATCCAGGTCCACTTTAAACAGCTAACATCCACTACATGGCCAATTATATGTGGACACCTTCTTCTAATAACCAAGTTTGTTTTATAATTTCTGTATTTCCGTAAATTCCATAAAATTGTCTTATAATTACTAGACAGAAGTACTGGATTTCAATTACTTTAACAGAGGTATTAAGCTATTAATAGCTATTAAAAAAGAAAAAAATCAATATATAGAAATGTTCACAATTTTGCTATTACGTTTTAAGATTGTAATTCCTGCTATTACAGCCTACAACTTTGAAATAGAATGTTCTAAAGCACATAGAGGCATGATGATCAGGTGTCCCCACACATTTGCCTGTGTACTGTACAATACAATCTCAACACAAATTCTGCTACAGCAAGTACACGGATGAAAGACATCCACAATACAAAGTCCAGGATGACCTACAGTCCCTCTCATTTATCACTGTAGGCTCAGAAAGAGAGAGAAAACGAGAGAGACATTAAGAGACAGGGAGAGAGCGCACACCTGTGGCACACAAACTCACAATCGTTTTGTTAGCAGCTCTGATTAAAAGCCAATAGCAAGGCTGATGACATGCAAAACATGAAAAGCAGATCCCCATCTGAACGTTTACCAACTGCCTGCAGAGCAGGTGAGAGGCATCTATTATTTATCTGATGTCACTTAACACAGGTGCCCCTGTAAGTGCCTGTATTTCTATAACGAATGGTTTGCACATAAATAACAATTATTTACTCAGCCTCATGTCGTTCCAAACCTGTACATTGTTATTATTTTGGTGGACACATATTTGAAGAATGTAGCACTTTACGTACAGCAAAACTGACCATAGTACTTGTGCAGTTCATATGTTTGTATGAAAAACAGACCAAAACTTACTTTTTGATTTGATACTGATTTTTATTTAGTGATAACTTTAAACTGAATTGAAATTTAAATAATTCAATATGGTTCAACCCTTGTTTGTGTGCTGATAAGTCAACACCATTGAACATCTAACTACTTAGTGTTTTTGCTTTGTTGAAGGTTGAAAGATGTGATCACTTAAAACTGACATTTATAGAGCTACATAAACATGTTTCAAAAATGTCTACTTTTGTGTACAACAAAAATGAAATGCACACAGGTTAAATGACAGAAATGTCATCCTCTTGAGTACTTCTACTTCTTGAGCACTTCAACTACTTCTTCAGCATTATTTGGGCCCTCTCTACAAGTACATTTGAAATATATCAGCAGTCCATCAAGAATTATACAATTATAGAAGCAGCAGTTACATTTTTACTATTGCATTAATTTGTACACTCAGATATAATAAGTGACATTTAAACACCAGTGCAACCTGTGTCATATACAATATCTGCTCAGTCATAAAATCCAGCAGCCTTCAGGGCCAAGTCATGAGGCGTATCAAAATACCTCTGTGCTGATCTAACCCCAGCAAATAAATAAATAAATAGCTTGAGCGGAAAAGGCCAGAACAGCCGGCGAGGGAACAGCGAGTCCCAATGCACAGTGAAGTGGGGTGTGTGAATGTGTGTGTGTGTGCAGGGAGGGTGTTATCCTGAGGAAGCGATAAGGGCCCTCCCTAGAGAAAAGGGGTGTCTGACCTGTTGTCGCCAGTGATGCAGGCAGCGCAGGTCCCTGTGGGCTCCTCGCTCTGTTCATAGTAGTGGGCATCCACATGGGCTTCCTCTGCCTTCTCCTTCAGAATCTTCCCAAATGTATCCTTCCCGATGCAGCCAAAGAAGGTGGCCACTTTGTGTGGCTCTTGGATCATCCACTGGAAGGAAGGACAGGTCGAGTGGGTGGGGGTTGGAGCAGAAGGGAAGAGAGAGGAAGAAAAGCGATTATTCTACAATGTAAACATGAGCTTCCATAACTGAGAGCAAAAGGAAGAAAGGGCCAGAATTCACATATCCAGCATCTGGATTTGTCTACAGATTGACAATTCCTGGAAAGGCAAAAGAACTATGAGACAGACGTGCAACTCTGCAAAAGTGTAGCCAGTGAAAACAGGAACAGCAAGCTGATAAAGAGAACAAAAAAATTACAATTCTCAGATTCAGGGTTAAAAAAAAACAATACCAAACAAAAAAATGAAAAGATCAAGAACAATGGGCAAACAAAATAAGGAATCAAAATTTTTTGTGGGCATTATTCCATGTATGTGATGACTGAGGACACTTATTAGAAAATGTATTTCTAAACACCAAGCAAATGAAGAATTAGCAGAATCACTTTTGAAAATCACAGTCATATTGGTGACATCCTGCACTACACAGATTTGAAATATAGAAATTATATATCAATTATTGAAATATATCAAGAATGCATCTCATTCAATGGTATTATAGTAGTAGAACAGGCTGTTGTTTTGTACTTTCTTTTAAATGGCATCAACTCTTATATAAACCATTGCAAAATCTATTGGAATAAGGAAATGAGACAGAACAGGATGGCTGTGTGAGTTTGTGCTGTTAAACTAGATTTAAATGGAGCACTAATTCCAGCACCCTGGACGAGGGCTCATCAAAAACACTGTGACATTGCCACTTTTACAGAGATGAAAAGGTCTTTCCAGGTTTAAAGCGCTGAGGAGTTTAACCTCCAAAGATTTATTAGTGTACACAGTGCTACGTTTGCGTCTTTTATTGCAACCTTGCAGTGTCTGTTGATGGGGCCCCTTGTGAATGAGATGCTCTGCCTGAGAGTTGACCTGTATATATGAGAAATTAATCACTCCTACCAAATAGTTGTGTTTGTCTGTGGAGGAATCATACGCCTCTATTTAAAGTGTGGAAGTAAAAATGACCTTTGAACACATAACAAAACACCCTAAAGCGGTCAATAGGACAACCTCATGCTTTTTCACCTTTAAACTTTTATGTCAAGTCAACAATAAAAATATTTAACAAAAAAAACCTAAGGGAACTAATTGGATCAGAAATATTAGACTTTACGTACCAAAACAGTGACGTGGTCAAAGTGCAAGGGTTAAAAAAAAAGAGAGATTTATGATAATAAAACAAAAAGGAAGAAAGCTATTTTGATATTGTACCTTTTAAAAGTATTTATCCCCCTGAAAGATGTTTGACTGTTCTAATTCGACCAATAACACTACTAATAGTACAACTGAAAATAAAAAATACTGGTAAAATAAATGAGTTATTAAACAATCTTACAATAATTATTTAAAGTATTATACAGTAAAAGCTAGATAACAAATTTTAAATATATGGGTGGACTTGGGAAAATCTCTGTCTCAATGCAACCTGACTGATTTTGAGATATTCCTAAAGACCTGAAGCTGAGAAGCATCTCCACAGCATGATGTGTCCACCAACAGGCTTCACAGTGGGGATGGTGTGTTTCTACTGATGAGTGGTGCTTGGTTTACTCCAAACATAGCACTTAGTCTGATGGCCATAAAGCTCAATTTTGGTCTCAGCAGACCTTTTTCTAGCTGGCCTCAAAGTGTCCCACAAGCCTTCTAGGAAACTGGACCAGAAATTCTTCTTTGCCACTTTTCCATTAAGCTGTGACTGGTACAGCATCCAGCCAAAAGCTACTGTATCCACAGCCTCTCCCATCTCAGTCACTAAAGCCAATGCAGTAATTAATGCAGTAACAATGCAGTAACTCATTCAATGCAGGTCTCTCTCACCACTCACAAGGGCAGTTTTCGAGGACAGCTTACTCCACACAGATTTACAGCCATATACATTTTACCTTTTAATTGTTGATTTAACTGT
Source organism: Chromobotia macracanthus (assembly GCA_036877525.1). Taxonomy (NCBI): domain Eukaryota; kingdom Metazoa; phylum Chordata; class Actinopteri; order Cypriniformes; family Botiidae; genus Chromobotia; species Chromobotia macracanthus. The sequence continues at coordinate 619,086 of JAZGTH010000137.1, read as the reverse complement.
ACTCCAAGGGATATTCAATGACTTCCTGTATCCATCTGAGCCTCTGTTTTTAATTACTTTTTAATTTACTTTTCAGTGTAAACACTGCCATAATATAGACACACTAGAAGTTGGACCTTCCAGATCAAGAGAGTCATTTACACTACAATTAGTGAAAACCCTACTACATACACACAGGTTGCCATTTAACTATCCATGTGACTTCTAAAGGATTTCCAACTGAAACAATCATGAAACACAGTGAGGAAAAGCTACCTTGCTCTCTGATCATTCCTGCAGAATCTGATGAGGTCATCTTCTATAGTTTCTGCCACCACTGTGTGCAGTGTAAACATAAATACACCACAACACTCACATGCAATGCACTAACACGCTGTGTTGCATTTTACAGATGAGTGTTTTGCACCAGGTGCAGTTATTGACAGCAAAACAATTTTAACACATGGTCACACATTAGGTCTCTGTAATCTGAACACTTTAACACAATACACGCACATGTAAACAGTAGGAGAGAAAATCAGCAGGGACCTGGAGATAAAATATTATACCATTACACTCAAGTCTGTAATACATTGTGATCTTTCACTGATCTTTATTCTCTTTCTTCTGTACAATTCTATTATCTTGTTCTGAGTGTGAATAATGATTGAATAGAAATAACAGACTTTGCAATGACCTAATGCGTCTCGTATTTGCACAGACCTGCTCAAAATTTGGGTCAACTCCCTGCTACCCTAAATATTTGTGTGAAAAATACCCTACAAAGATTTCTATTCTTGGCGAATATCAGTACAAAATTGTGCAATTTAAGCATGGATTTTCCACCACTACTATAATAATACTACTACTAATATCTAAGCGGCAGCACTGTGATTCAAAAAGTACAAGCATCTTTGATCAGGTCATTTAAAAAACAGCAGTGCTCTGACGCCAGCTGATTAGCAGGGAAGGGGTTGGAGGCGGAGCTTCTAATAAGCCTCCAAACACAGCTTGGCACGGCACGCACCTTTGTTCCGACTTGCATAATCAAAGCCAACCAAAAATTCCGGCCAATCAAAGAGGGCCGCTGTGATCCTCCAGTCTATTCATCTCTATCTACTGCAATAAAACCCCCTGCTGACAATTACTTTCAAATGGAGATCTAAATAAAAGATGATATGTCCATTAAGACAAAGAGCTATCTGCAGGGTCGTGGAGAGGTCGGGCTGCGGCAGGCGTAAAGGATATTCATGCTCAGTCACATCCCAATTACCCAACAGCAACACTGGCAGGGTGTGAGCAAGTGTGTGTAAGGGAGACTTCATTACAGAGGGGGATGAAGTGCTGAAATTAAACAGCAGTGCCTCCCGCTGTGCCGCACCCTCTGGCCAGAGACTTGCAGGCCCAGCTCTGACATAACACGCCTGTACGCATGACCGCTGTCTCTCACACACACATGCACTTGAGCTGCAAACATTAAGTTTGTATGGATAGTAAAACGACATACAAACATAATATGCAAACATACAACCATAATATACAAACATAAAAAACATACAAACACATTATGCAAAATGTTGAGGTCACCTCTAAAATTGCTGACAGTATGGATGGTATAAACATTTTGCAACATTAAAGACGAAAGTGCTGTTGGTGGAACCATATTAGGCTATAATGGGACTGAAACGACTCAGTCAAGGCATACATTTTATTTCAGAATAAACAAAAAACATCTTTGCATATTCGTGTGGTACGAAGCACCATGCTGGGCACAAGCTGGCAATTGATGGGCTATAACTTGAGTACTTGTCTAAACTAGTACAAATATATACAATATACTAAAATATACTAAAATAAATACAAATGCAACTTCTGGAAGTTTGAAACTGTAAACCTGAGACACATTACTGAGTTGGGAATTAAACTATTGTGTTCCATATTATGACATCACCCTAAATGGCTGAAGGCCATTAATTGTTACAGATGTGAGGGAGGTGACCCAGCATGTATCCCAGCATCCACCAGCTGCTTCCCCTTTCAGTCACATGGTTGCTGTTGTGATCCCTTATTTGCCAGAGGACAAACGGAGCAACTGCTGACAGACCCTTTGTGAAATGCTGTCTGAACGCTGGGCTACAAACCTCACCAGAGCTCACCAATGTCTGATGTATCAAGGCGCATAAAAAAACAATATACACAAATCTAGTTATTTGCTCTTGAAATGCTTTAAAAATTTGACAAGTAATACATTAACCAATTTTCTCTTCCATTTTTGCTTCTTATCCATTTGTTTCACAGCCAAAAAGTGTTTGAATACCACTCTTAATTTTGTTATATAATGCAGGGACATTTATATGTTTACTGTAAGTAAGGATAACGTTCAAATACTATTTTGCGGGGCAACTATAAACCAAAAAACAGATCATGTCTGATTCCAAAAACTAACAAACTTTGCTAATGCAGGTCAAAGCACGACATAACCTAATTTTGAACTATAATCCTGAGAAAAACCTAATGTATCATGCCAGGGGCTTAGAAAGGAGGTCTGAATACAATGTCTGATTAGGGTAGACCATTTGGCAGAGCTACAGAAAGGCAAAATTAGATTAATTTGCTTTTGACACGCTGTAATAATCTAATAGCATTTAGCTCAGCAAACCTGGACTTAAACAATGGCTGTGAATGCTGTTTACCTTGAAACGCTCCAGCATACAGCCTACATATCCCAGGATTAAAAGCCCTCAGTAACCTGATGGATGCAACTCCAATTACGGGCTTATCACACTGGCCAAAACCGCAGCACAGCTATTTATAGACTGGACAGAAATAGTCAGCCAGTGTCTGACTGCTTCCCAAAAGTGGCCAAGAGGCAATCTGGCCCCTCTGTGCTGCGTGAGCCACCGTGTGTGAGGCGTGTGTCGAAAGATTCATCAGCAGTTGACGAGCAATGTTTAGTGTGCCTGCTGGATGTGACTGATGCATGTTCTGTGTTTACATGTCAGTTCTGAAGCTAACCAAAAGCAACACTTGACAAAAAAAGACAGAGAGATGTGAGAGGAGAGAGAAAATAAAAATGAGTCATATCTCCTAGGACGCAGACAGACAGAAGAGCTGTGCAGAGGCATTGCTGTCACTGGCCACAGACACATGAATAAATAAAGGCATTATAATGAAGACAACTCGCTGTCTGCCCATCACAGCCTGCCCAGCCTGGCACCAAAGCTCCAGGGACAGAAAGAGAGAGAGAGAAAGAGAGAGACAACAGATTAAAAATAAGAGGAAGAGAGAGAACAAGGCAGGAGAGAAAGAGAAAGAGAGAGAGAGGGAGAGAGAGAGAGAGAAAGAACGGCCCATCATAGAGATTGACAATGATGAGCACTGTCTGCTACTATTAAATCAATCATCCCTATAGGACTCAAGCCTCTCCTCCTGCAATAGGATAACAAGCCGGGACTTCACTATTTCTATCACTCATTTACTCTCATGTCCCCCCACAGAGCGAAACATCTGATCAGTCTCTCTTATCTGCTTCATTTCACGCTCAGGTGGCATACTGAGGTGTTGTGTGCCATTTCCCCCGTATACCCCCTGCCAATGGTGTCATATTTGGACTGCTGTCTCTGACATTCTCTTTTGCACCTCCCACCGCTGGGCCGTTTCCATGTGACATCCTCACCATAGCGACAGGACCGGAGGAGGAAGAGAGCAGCAACTCTGTGTGGGATGATCAGATGTGTGTGGGCCTGTCAGAGACTTCAGAATGCTAAAGAATGGGCCACGCTGGTTGACTACCTGACTAGTCAACTGATCAACTAGTCAAATTAACTACTTTGTCTAGACAAAAAAAAAACCTCTAAATAGCTTTAACATTCATATTTAACAGAGGCTGCAGCGTGTCTTGTTGCATTCTGTTCTGTTGTGCTTTAACTTCTTTTTAATATGTGACCACCCACCTAACAAAGACACCTGACTGGGGTCAGGTGAACCCGAAACAGGTCAAATTACACAAGACTGACTAGTAGATTTGGAAAATATGTAGCTCTATCCAACCCAAACCCATACAAACACAACTACACCTTTGGCAGAAACTCCACTGAACAGACCTCATCTTTTCTCCATTCACAGCCCGGGGAGCAACATAAACACGCAGCCATGCTTCCCTGTAATTCCAAGCATTTCAGCACCATCTCATTTTCTCAGAGTGTAGGCAGAGAGAGACGGAGGGGAGAGAAGTGAGGGGGAAAGAAAAATATGTCTCATTACATAAGCCGCTTGTGTGACAGCAGTGCCCACACAATCCCAATAAGTGGCAGTTTTAAAGCAATCTAACGCAACAATCAAGGGACAAACACAAGCACAGAGCTGATGGGTAATGTGCAGGACCTCAGTATGGTTGTGCAAAAGCTACATATAGTGTTCCTGTAGCTCAGTTGGTAGAGCATTGCGCTAGCAATGGGTTTGATTCCCAGGGAGCACATGCACTGACAAAAGAATAAATAAATGCATAAATGTAAACATATGTTCAATCAACTAGTCAGTGGGTGGCCTGATTAAAAAGGAACAAAAAATAGTTATTGAGAAAGTGCATGACAGATCAGTGTTCAACGATCTATTAAAATCAAGTTTATAATAACGATTTATAATCATTATAACCATTATAATATAAGCGGTCATGTTGGATTATGCGAGAAATGTCTATAAACAAACAGAAGAAAATCCAGCTACTCTATAACATGTCCAGGTACTAGTGGAGGGTGGAGCACTAGTAACTTGTTCTTACAGCCATTATTTGGAATTTAAATTGGTCAGACTTTAAGAAAATAACCCTGCAAGTACCCTGCAATTTTATGTTTCAAACAGAGATGGTGATAGAGAGACAAAAGTTACAGATTGCAGCTTTACAGTAGTTCTTTATTATTGAGCTTGTTGTAGGAGAACCTGAACCTGATCAGATGTGTGTTGGGCAAAACAATACAAAATAAATGTAAAAAAAAATAAAAATAAATAAACAGCAATTTACAATTAATACAAATTAGGCTAGATGGTGTTCATACCATTTGATAACCATACTGAAGTCCATACTATATTGCCCAGACCAGCATTTTCAAACAGACAAGAGAAAAACAGCTTTTACACTGGCTTTCACAATAACTTTTCAATTAAAAGAACAATTTAAAGTCTGACATCAAATAAACTCTAGTCTACATCGAACGCTCTAGTGTGAAAGCACCTTCAGAGAGGGGAAGGGAGTACGAGATGGTCTCTGTGGGAGCCTGTGAATTCAGCCTCCCCTCTTGGCCAGGGCGGCGGCCTTCAGCGTGACTTGGTGTTGCGTTTCAGACAAGGGCTTTGGAGAGAGAATGGTGTTAGTTTACCAGTGTCTTTGAACACCGCGGTACCACAGTGTAAATGACACCATCCGGTCTGACTCTCTCTATATGACACACACACACACACACATAGATCGGGAAACACCGGTGCTATCTGCTGAGAGATCAGATCAGAGACACCAGTAAAGGCCTATTTCCTAGAGTAACCTTTCAGATGTTGCTGAACAGAATGCTTGTGCGTCAAGGCCATGCAGAGTTTATCTAACAAACACACTGGTTTTCGCTACCTCATTCGTTAAACATACAGTACAGGCCTCTGTTTAGCACTGGGGAGGCCTGCTGAATTATTCATAAGACAAACAAGTCCGTGCTGCCGAGGTTAATACACAATAATGAGTCACAATGGGCTCTTTCTGTTGGGTGTCCTGAGAGCCAGCCCTGTCGATGGGGTCTGGTATGGGCGGCGTTCATGGGAAACTGGGCCAGACTTGCTCTCCCTCAATCTCTCGTTAACATGATGCAGAGGCTGTGAAACCCGCGGCCCAATTTATGGCGAGAGTTTATCTGGTCGTAAAATGGTGCTTTGCTCTCCTCGGTCCAGTACGATGAAGCAGGGGAGGCTAATCCTGTCTGCAGGGTGAGGGGGCAATAGGGACGAAGAGGGGGTAGTAGCAAGAAAGAGTGTGAGAGCAAAACTTCCCCCTGTCCAGACAGAGCTGCAGGTGAATTGGTTTTACCCCTGTACCTTGAGCTGACACTCTGCTTTGATCTCCAACACATGCCAGATGCCCTTAGAGAAAAGATCAGTAACATACTGGGAACTTGGTGCTAGCAACAGAGATGGGGGAGAGGGGGAAGTGTGAGAAAGAGACGATGTGAGAAACAGGGGAGGGGAAGACGAAAATGTGTGCATGTCTTAAAGGAACAGGTGACCCTATAATTATAATCTTTCTTTCATGGAACATAAAATGAGAAGTTTTGCTGAATGGTATATGTTGTCCTTGTCCATATAATAAATGTGAACAGCAATAGAATGGTATAAAGGACATGAATGAGTCATGAGCTAAATTTACAGTCTTTGTGTCAGGAAGAGACTGAAATTTAAGCCAAGAGAAAGGTCATATGGGTTTGGATGTACAGTATATTCTCAGTTTTTTGTGCACTACTCATTTATATACAGAATAAGAAAGGAACAAGAGAACAAACCACAAGCTATAGATGTCTTCTTTCTCCATTTATCAAGCTGCTGAAAAGAATTAACATAGAGAACAGCCCAAACACGTTTGGTTAAAACCACAGGAAGTATAAACCAAGCAATACAGTATATGAAATCTTGCAATAATAAAGTTACCAGTGGTGCACAAACACCAAAATGAAAGTGACCTGCACGCACTACCATACATAAGAACTAAACATAAGTACTGACAACCAGCATCAATATGCTTTAAAAATATATTAACAGAGATGATAAACTACAGGACGTATTTTTCCCCCTTTTGGGAATATCTAGGTCATTTTTGCCCTGTGATCTGGTTGTTTTCTGACCCTGCTGCATGCATGTGTCATGTTTATTAATGCTGTAGCAGAAGACAAGGTCCTCGCTTACCAGGTGGCGCATGTGCGCATCAAAGTTTGCATGTCAACAAACAGCTAATAACTCCTGTGAAAGGTTCCAAAAATGTTCATGCATGATGGTATTTAGTGGCTTGAGGCTTGAACCGATTCATTGAGCTTCTGTTTGTCTTTCCCAAGCCTGCAACTTGATCCTAATACCAGAGGAGCAGGAGGCACTCTAGCACAATTCATGGCGTGTTAATAAACTGTCTCATCTAAAATCTTGTTCATTGCTCTGATTCTTTTGTGTTCTTTTAATCTGCACAAATTGACCCCCCCCCACCCTCCTCTGAGAAAGAAAGCCCCTTTTAGAGATTGCAGGCAGCGCTCCATTCAATCCAAGCTACGGGATCTGAGGCATTGCTGAGTGACCTTTGACCTCACAGTGCCGCAAGGGTTTGCACAGTAACAAAAGCCAGTTGTACACCCCCACCGGCTGACAAGAACTTTACAGGAAATTATCAATTTATCTAGAAAATGAAAACAAGCCAGGAATAAATGAAAGCCTGAGTTAATGAATTCAGTCTACTTAAACGCATGGCAATTTTACATGCCATCTTTCATGCATTCTTCTGTAATTCTTATTTGTTCACCACTGATACAAATATACTGACTCAAGAGGGCCTTGGGTTTCTTTGAGCAGGCTGATGTACCGGTACAGAAATTTAAAAAAGAAGAAGCTTTTAACTCCTTAAAGGATGTGGTTCAATCCATAAGCAATCCGAGAAATAAAACCCAATTTAACCTAAAAAAGATCACCTTTTACAACTGCACCTATTAGGAAGAACCATTAAAATAATCAAAATATCCTTGACAAAACAAACATATTTGAAAGACCAACACCCATTCATGCTTTGACAAGCTCAAGATGAAACGAGAGACATTCATTAAGGTTATAATACAATTCACTTCTGAGTGCAGTTATTAAAACAGTTTTGGCCTTTGAAGCTGATTGATCAAATACTGCTTTTTCGTAATAAAGCACAGATATAACTTACTTAATCTATTTACAAGATTTGTATCACTGCATCAATAGCTACATTTACATGTATTCATTTAGCAGACGCTTTTATCCAAAGCGACTTACAAGTGTGGAATACAACAAGCGAGTCAACCTGAACAGGCAACTAGAAAATACTACTATTTACCACTTACCACTTTTGTATTGTATACCACAATACAAAAGTACTCACAATACAAGTTTCAGTCATTGCTCAGAGTATCATATGCTACAGCAAGGGAGATTTAAAGGAAAGAGGGATAGGAAATGAAGAGAAAGAATTTTTTTTTTTAAGATGAGGTTAAGGCAATAGCTGGATATTTTTGTTGCATAGCAACATTCTGATACTGTTTACATTTTCCACCATGATGCCATTTAATAAATGTGCTTAACATTTTAATGAACATTTATGTATATTGCCTTATTGCTTAAATATTTAATTAAAGAACTTGCCAGAGGTGGGTGGATGGGGGGGTTCAAAATAACAATAAAGTGCTGAGTAGTTACAACAAAAAGAAACAACTAGCAGCTGTACACGATTACGTCTCTACTCTGAGCAACATAATCTTACCACCCTACACACCCCACCCCACCAGACAGGCCTGGAAACATCTGTGGGAGTTTTAATGGAGAGCAGTAAGACTCATATCTGGGGGCCGAGATGGCTGTTTAAGACATGAGCAAGTGTGGAGTGTCTGATTTACGAGGCCGATAGCACTCCAGATTCCTCTCTCCACAACAGCAGAGCCGCCTGCTGCTGAAGCCCAACTCTTCTTCATTAATCTCCATAAATACTGGCCTGATAAATAAAACAGCCCCTCTCCTGTGAAAAATAAGGGTGCCATTGCCCAACCATAAAGCAAGCTGTCTCGATTGCCCCCTTCAAGAGCAACAGCATGGGGCGACCTTGCGTATATCTCAACTAAACAGAGTCAAAGGAGGTGGGCGAAGACCCTGATATTTTGGAATTCACTTGGTAAACGGAACAATAAATATAGAAGACCAGCCCAAACACCATATTGTAAAAAATATGAATCAGTGAATGAAAGTTGAACAGTTGCTACAGTATATTGCTAATGTCATAGAGAACTTACTCAAATGCACTACATACACAATGTTATTTTCAGCAGCCCATGTATGTGTGTTGTTGAGCTATCTAACAGGTAAAGTCTGCACATATAGAGTAAATCTCCAAAACATTTTGCAGAACATTCACAAAGAATGTGCATTACATTTTTTTGGATAATTTCCTAATGCTTTCAGTTACCAATATCACTGTACTGCTCTCGGTTCTGTTGAACACATCTGACCATGTTGAAATCCATTCCACTGAATTTGGCAGATTAAAATCAGGACAGATTATGTGTAATGTGAGCCCATTATCAAACCCTGCTGTTTTTTTAAACAGGGTTTATTTACCACTGTCACCACACACTTCAGTTCAATGCTCACTGGAGGGAATAAAAACATAAATTACATACTGTAGCATTCAGAACAGAAAAGCTTGGTCATTCTCTCTCATACCAGTAATTTAATTCATTAGGCTGGCTAAGCCTGGGTCTTTAGACTCAAGGTTAACTGATTTCATATATTCACAGGTTACGTTAGTGGTGTACTGCAATTTTCTGTATACTGAGACATTCAAGGTTTCTTCATTTACTTTACTTTAGGTTCTCAGGGTTTTTCAACTAAGTAAAAGATCATTAAAAAAATCATGAAAAATGAGCAGTGATTCTGTCCACTTCTCACACAAAACCCAGTTCCTGCGATGAAATCTTAGAACAATGTGATTTTATTCCACTAATTTGTCCTGATAACTATGCAAACCTCACAATGTAGCCAACCCCTGAATTAAAGTTTGTGGTTCCTTCAAATGGTCTGTAGCCAACAGATCATTGAGCAGAACAAGGTTAAGCAAGGGTGCTGGACCAGAAAATCATTGATCCCCCAAACTATACGCATTGAAATGGTGGGCAAATAGGTTGTTATAGACTCCTTTGCTTTTTGCAATAAATCTAATCAAGGTGATAAATCAAGGCCATTCTGACTGAGCTGACTGTAGCTTTACTGTAACAGAACCCAATGAGAGCAGCCAGGGCTGGGAACTAGGCCATTAGGTCCTTGCAATCCCCTGCTTTGGGTAGAGTTTCTCTAAGCATGTAGTTAACTGCACTCAGGAAATGATTCCTCTCCAGACCATTAATGCGCTATAGAATAATAGACACACTAAGGACCGTGGCAGATGTATTTCTGTGCCCATAAAGCCATCTCTCAAAAGCCTTCTCTGCTTGCCAAACGCAACACCTCTTGCTTCAGCACAGCGACAGAGCCTGTAAAGGTTGGCCCGCTCCACACGTTCCCAGACAAGGCAAGATGTTAACGGGGTCACCGCTGAGGACTGAGCCCTACAGTTAAATCCATTCAAAAATGCAAAAATGTGAATTCTGCTTTATAATGGCTCCCGCAGGTCCCAGTGTTGTGGGCCAAAAGAAGCTTCCCAAAAGCCAAGAGCTGGATCTGATTTCAGCCCTTCCACCCCACCCAGCAAAGGGAAAAAAAGAGAGAAAAAAGTAGTCAAGAGGAGAGAGAAAAAGTAGAAAAGGGGAGACCCTGCACATTTAACGCACATTTCACTTCAGGACAACCATACCAAAACAATTCAATTATCCCATCATCCTTGGGGCCTAACCTGATTTATCGAGCCGTGGCACCTGAGATGCAGATCATTCCAGGTCCCACAGTCTCTCACTCGAGCAGACTTCCCGAAAAAGCCCCCACCCTCTCTTTCTGTAGATCTCTGGGTTCCTGTTAAAAACCCAGTGAGAGATCCAGGAAGAGAGGGGCCAGGCCCTGACAGCCCTGCCTGAGATTACAGTGAGAAGGTCGTCTTTGAATGAAAAGCTCGTTTATCCGAGTTAACGCTGGCAAATTTGCCTCTCCACATCCAGCCCTTGTTAGCTTTGGCAAGTCAAGTAAAACACAGCAGTGGCCCTCCACAAACAGTGACAAGGTTAGGCTTCTCTTTGCCTCTTCTTTTTTTCTGTGCCTTGGGGAGCTGGAAAAATGATCCCAGACACCTGAACCTGCTCACTGTCCAACTTTAAATACTTGTGCATACTGGCAGGGGCTTTTAAACTTGGAAACTAAAATTTTTTCTTTTGTCTGGCATCGCTTTACGGAAATCAATACATGATTCTCACAAGCATTCATACAGCACAAAAAAAATATTAGTCGTAAATTGTCTGTCTGATAAAACATATTCAAACAATGATAGTGCAGCATAACAGAGGAAGTGAATTAAAAAGAAGTTTGATCATTTCTAAGCTTTGCTTCAGCGATAGCAGCATTCGTGAAGGTTGTACTTTCAATTGCCCATGAAAATTCTTAGTATTCAATACATTTCATCTGTTGGAGTAAAACGTATTAAACAAAATAAAAGACAAAGATAAAAAGATAAAAAGATTGCGTCAATGCAAAATACAACTTGTTTCAATTATTTCAATGTTGACCTTGTGGGCCATCAATTTGATGAACCAAATTTCAATTCTACATGTTTTTACACAATAAATATGGTAATATGGTATAAATATGATGGCCAATCATGAAATATTCATTCGAGTGGACCTGCTACATAGCACAAATCCCACCACTATTGATCAATATGAATTCAAAGGGGAGTAAGATTGCACAAACAAACAAAGACAATTACCAGCATCTTGAATCCCCCCGCTGGGCGACTCTTCTACTCAATTAAAATGATTTCACTGTTTTCTTTTCTTCAATGCCTGTTCTTTTCCTTGTGTCCCTTTTCAGCACACTATGCATTCAACACAAATCAAGGTCAGATTTAATTATGGAGCCGAATCCTGTTAACTTTCATTTCTCAGTGAAAAACAATGATGTACTGTGTTTACCACTGGTGAGTCCTGCTCCCTGCATGGTGGCCGCCTCGGGGCACTGCCCGACAACACAGACTTCTATAAAACCTCGGCTGTAGTTTACCAAAAAACCAGCTCTGTATAACGATAGTGGAGCTAATTTAAGCTATCATCATGGGGTCTCATTCATTATTACTGCTTAAGAAAAGCAGCAAGCAAATCTTTAATGATTTAATCTCCCTCGTGCTCTCATACACACCCACACCCGAGTGTATTTGTGTTAGGCTAATGTGCTAATGATTAGAGCACACATTTCTACCCCATGTTGTTCCTTAAAAAGCAGTACAGAAGAATAACAAACAGCTGCCCACCGCAGGAATCCACAACTGCTCCACCGGCACCCATGATTGGCATAGAAAAACGACACCCTCCTTCAAAACACACATACTACATCCTCTATAATGCTGAGATTAGCCATCAGAAGACTATTGAAAATAACAAACGATTATTAAATTGCTCTTAGGAATAAGGGTCCTAAAATGGGTTCAAAGAAGCAAAATGCTAGACAAAGCTGTAAATGGGCCTTTTCTGTGTAATAAAAACTCAATCATAATTTGTTCCCTCATCAATGAGATTCAATTATTGAGAAGCAAGTGTGTTAGAATCACTTAGAACGCTGCACAGTAAAACATTTGGCAACCAAACATGGTTTTAGTAAGCCATAAAGAATAACTGAATTATGGCCAACCTAAATGTTATTTTGGTCTTATTTTGAGTTCATTTACAGCAGTGGTTAATATACTGGAGGCTTGAGTACAAAGCACCTGCTAAAAACCTTTATCTACATAAGCAGTTCTTGAAGTAGGCCGGTACTCGCTAGTAAATATCCCCAGCAATGTCCAATAACAGTCCATTAAGATATGAAAGAGCTGCTTGGTCGTCTCCTTAACATTATTAGACCTGGCAGAGTGCAATCATAGGTGACATTTCATATTTGATTCAGATTTACAGGCATTTACAGCAAATAAATAAATAAATCATTAAGAAGGTCTTGTTTATAATACACACAATTAATAAATTTAATAGTAACAAACATAGTAACAAAGTACCACTGCATATTTTTCTCTCACTTCAAACACAGAGAAAAACAAAATTTTCCAACAAGCTTGGGCCAAGACCCTTAGACCTTTACAAGCAACTAAACAAGAACTCTTGTTGGAGGCAAAGCAGGTACAGAAGTAGCTCTGTACAGCAAAGGCAATACATCAAAACAACAAGACAACACAGTAACACCTGTTCAGGGTGCACGCTACCATTTCTCTTTCTTACACACACTCTGTTTAAAGACAAATATAGTTGCAATTGTAGCTTGTCACGAGGTGACCTGCTTCCTCAGCAGACTGCCTGCAGGTCTCAAGAGATGCTCTGGCACTGATCTCAGCACAGCTGCAGCACACCAACCTCATCCGCCAATCAAACTACGACCTTTCTTTCTTTTCAAGAGCATTGCATGTTCCCGCGTTCTCATGCAGCTATAGCTATCGCTATGCTAATTTTCATCGAAATTCTTGCCCCTCCTTCCCCACTCCTGTCACTTATACAAACAGAGGTCGTCAAATATCCGAGAAATCATGGCAGGCTCTCCCCGCACGGCATGACGGTTTTTTTTATGAATTATGTAGAGCACCGTAAAGCACACAGCCTTCACTTTAATTAGGTTTGAGTGTGGAAGGCTGTCTCTATGGGAAGCCTGGGAGAAGCATGTACGACAACTCCTCCTTAGTACAGTAATATCCCTGGGCAGTCACATCCATCCTAACCTCTACACTCAGTTTCCAACATCGACAAATTGAGCAAAAAGGAGCACAATTCATTTGCCAACTGTGTTCTTAATGTTTTCCAAACTGATCTTCTGAAAAGCTTTTCCAAATAAAGTATTTCAAAGATTATTTTGGAACACCAAGTATCCGTTTCAGTGGCAGCCCATAAGTGACACCAATTAAAATGAGCCTGTAATGAAACCCAACTTCACAAATCAGTGATCTAAGGGCTAGCTGAACCCTGACCTGAGTAATGAGCAAATTAATCATGCACACGCCTTCATTAATAAGAACGGACGGTGATTACAGAAGAGTAAAAACACTATTTGTATCCGTCCTTGACTTTTCCAAACGCCAAACCTCATTTGCAACGTAAATAAACAATCCAAATGGTAAGTTAATGATGAGTCCGTAATGCAAGCAAAACATTCAAGCCAACAGGTAAATCAGCATGACTTTAGCTGCGTTTATTGGCACAAACTAACAAGGCATGAATTTAACAGTACCCACTATACTATAAACTGGGCCAGACAGACAAGCTGGGTGATTATATATCAAAAAATAAGCTAACAGTGGGGATTTTAAACATCTAATTGGCAGTGGAAACTTAGCCTTTATTGCCTGGGATGATACCAATCAAAACAATGGCAGCACGGATCGCTTCACGGGTTAATGGCAAGCAACATTTCTATAAAACTTGCAATTAACTTGACAGCTTGTGCTCTGAAGGAGCCTGAAGACTCTGGCGGCCATCTTGTTTTGCTGCTGCTAGCAGTCAAGTTGGAAAAATAAACTCTTCAATGTCATATAGAAATAACATTACGACTGGGATAAAAATGTGGTTCATAATCTCCAACATATAATTCCCATATAAACATTAAGAGCAGGAGAATAAACAGACATAAAATAAAAGTTTTTAAAATGAAAGATTTTAGACTTATGGCTCCATAAGTTTAATGAATCAGTATCAGGAAAAGTAGATATAATTAGTACAACTGACAACTCTTACAAACAACACATATAGATGTAGGAAACATGATAATAGCACAATATCAGAATATGGCACCAATTCCCAGCAAGTGGTCAGCTGTGTGAAGAAAGCCCAGAGCAGCAAAGCTGTAAATCGCTGTGCGCAGGTGGGTGCAGTAATTCTTAGAGATGTGAGGCATGTGACAACGGACAGAAGGCCTGTGACAGGAATACTGAGACTGGATGCTCATCTGAAGAATTACAACCACAGCTGGATCCCAAAGCCTTCACACAGCATGCTGTGAAGCGGTCACTCTTGACTCATACTGAAATACTGGCCAGGAGCTGCTTCACGTCAGGGGTTCTGATGTGGAATAAGATCTCTTAATGTTCCTGGGGCCTTAAGATCATTTTTATGAGCAAGGATGGATGGTCCAGCTCTCCAGCCACTGGTGCCACTGTTAACAGCTGGTCACAGACAGAAAAAGGCATATCCAACCATGAGGAAAACAGTTATGCAAAATATTTATTACATAATTGTAAACTGACTGCGATTTACAGTACATAAACTAAATATTCTTCATTAAGGCAACCTTAAACAAGGTCATCTTGAAATCTTTTTGTAATTTTCAGGAAGAAAGAAACAATTCTTATTACTTTAACTTCTCTCAGCAACATGTTTCTGTCAAACGATGAGATCATTTTAGAATTCAAACAACCAAAAACTAATAAAATAAATTGTATTATACAAATCCTGAAAAAACAAGTTATTACCTTATTTATTGCAATATACTGTAGCAATCCTGCTGTCTCTTTTATCTCTTCTAAACCAGGGCAGTGTATTTAGTTTGTCTGCAAAGCATGTGTCCTGCTTCAGTGAAAAAATAAGTTTGTTCACTGTTAAGGTGGCAAAAACGTGTACTACTCAAAAGTGCATTTACAGACGTAATTGCAGAAAACACTGAATCACACTTGAAAATAGAACATATTGCTTGCCAATAATGGCAACATTTAAGATGGTTCCAATGAATACATACAATATTACATTAGAGTATTCAGTCCACATCAGCAGAACAAAATTTAAAATCGTTAACAGATCTGAACTGCGTAAAAATGCTTTTTTTAAACAATGGAACTGGTTCTCATTAAAACCCAGTTCTCTAACCCAATCATCAGACATTTATAAATAAAACAAACAGGCTGAGAAATTTACCAAATGATGCAAACTTGAAAAAAATGAAAAGGAGGACAAAGAAGTACAGATATGTGATTTGTTTGGGCACATTTAATGACAAGCAGAAACTGACCTGCAACAATGCAGCCGTAAAGTGCAGCCTGCAGCCAGTTCTTCTACAGAGAATATTATTGCGATTAAAAACAGACTGCAAACGCATCCCTGGTGGTCCTCTCAATAACATGGAGACATTGAGACTCTTGCCAGCTTTCGTCTTGGAATCTGCCTGCTTTTAATTTTGCTGTATGAACAGCACATTTCTGGACAGGCGAAATTCTTTGTGTCTTTTTGGTGGGGAGGCACAATCTCCTGTCATCTCTTAAAAACTCTCTTTGATGAACCCTGATGACTTTTTTGTTTTTTACTTATCTACCACTCAGCTGTCCAAAGATGACAAACTTTGAGTAAACAACCCAAAAAGATGACTTGCTTGTAATCGTATCTAGAAACAAATTGAAAAGGATTAGGTTTCTGTTGTCGAGTTTGAGAGAATATCGCGCAAGGCTCAACACCAACTTTAACTAACCTCATCCATCATTGTGTTGAAATACCCAACAGAATAATGCTGGCAAACCTCAATGCACATCACAATTTATAGACAATAAAGGACAGGAAATACATTAATCAGCCCATTAATCGGTCCACACTGATGTGTTTTCAGTAAGTCAGATTATTTAAGCAAGCTAGCAAGGCTAAAATCTCCTTTCTTCTTTGGGCTGACAAAACAATTTTAACGCTACATTTTGACCATGACCTGGCACGAGCTGAAGAAATTGGGGAACTTTTCAAAGTAAAACCTGATAATTTTGTCCTCCATCTTTGATCCGCATAGATTCCTCACAGGCAATAGATAAAGCATAACTCAGAGTAACGAATTCAGAATACAAAAGACCCTAACATTCCTGGACTTCTTAATAACCAAAATATTCACGACTTTGCTCAGTGTGAAAGAACAGAGAGGACATTTTTCAGAACACGAACAGAAAAACAAAATGTTCTGGTTGGCTGGAGAGAGGAAAGATTTAGATTCCACGCCATTTGGCAGACTTTTCTAGTTTAGTGGCATTCTTTAAGCTCTACGATCCAAAAGCCCAAGTGCAGTAAGGCAGGCTGCAGCTCTGCAGGGAGCTAGAGCGAGCATGCGATGGTAAGAAGCAGACTGTTAGTATCTTGTCTGTCACCTGCTGTGTGTCACCAGGCTTCTGTCATTTTCCCCCATTCATTTTTCACAGTCACTCAACATTCTGACTCTCCATCTTCTCTATATAGTCCTCCAATACTGTCATTTTGGGAAGTGAAACAGAACAAAAAGACTGGTACTGACACCACCAGATACAAGATGTGTTCGTCATCTAAAATTTATATAACCTGTTTCTTCTGCCTTGCTCCAGCTGTCAGAATGTGCTGGGGTTTTTGCTTTTCTTTCATTTAAAAATCTCTTTCTGTTTTAATTGTTGTGGGGCAGACTGTGGTACATTTGACACAGACAGCAGTTTAAGACAGGGCTGTCTTCTGTGGGCGTTTTTGCATAAATAAAATTGAATTCTACATAAATATATAAATAAAGAAATGTATATTGAATATGAATCCAATTAAACTCCTGATTTTGAACTTGAATATAAAAATGTGCATTGACATAAATAACAAAATAAAAATAACTACACTAAGCATAACTTTTTAAATAAAAGAGAATTAAATTAGAAAGTTTTAATACAAGCTTTGATGACTGACAAAATGATGGCTTGACAATGCCTTGTTTGAAAGTTTACAAGAAGTTTAAAAAGCCTTGATGGCAAAGTGGTTTACACGTGCGTGCACACACACACACACACACACACACACACACACACACACAGATATACATAAACACATACAGTAAATGTAACCAAACACCAATAAAACGCCGTCTCGGAATTAAAAGCTGATGTGTGTAATTAATGTTAAAATGCTTTTAACTGAAGCCCTCCTCAGGGAAGTTTAGTTCACAGACAACCTTAAACAAGCCAACTGCAGGTTGATTTCCATGAAGGTGTACACTTTTTGCACCATGAAAAACATTGCTGTTTGTTTGACCAATGACTTCAACCAATGGTGCTCATATAAGACAGCAAAATATGTGACAGACAGGATTGGGACACTCAGAAATGGCCATGATTTTTGCACCTCCATTAGGTGACACTACCACGCATCCCAGAAATTACACACAGCAGCTTTGTGATGGGTTTCAGATCACAAACCCACACGTCTGTTCTGATGACAGTTGTTCCTCAAATAAACTCTCACCTCCTCCTCCAACTTGTTCTGGGACTTCAGCCACATCTCCTGACCATGAAACATTAAAATAAGCCGGCAGGTAAAAGACAGTGAGACAGAGACAGCCTTGAGGATAAAGAATGACGACCCTAAAAGATGACTTTCCATGTAATTGCTGTTCTCTCTTCTGGTCACATCTGTCATTGATTTTTATGTGGAGCCTTCCTCAGGACTGCATTAAGAGCCTACCAGAGCAAATATAAACACAAGAAAGAAGTAAGGTTGAGTGGGAAAGCACCCAAGCTTAAAAGGCCACAATGTCTTTTATGTAGTCCATTTAGCCTTTGCGCTACTGCCCAAGATCTTTCTCATGACTTAAAGGGCTTTTGGGTGGATATGGGACGGATGAAGTGCTACTTCTCCTTTCAACACAGTACCTTACTGTGCCAGTAACTAAAGTACGGTTATTTGACTGACCATGTTTTTATCCATAATGATGCTAAACGAAAATATAAAGCTACACTGTAAACCCTAATGTTGTCTTAAGTAATCTCAGGAATCTAAAAACCCTTAAGTAATCTTGACCAAACATTGCTCAAAGTGTTGCATTTTGGCCCCATAACTAAAAAAAATGAGTTACTGTAACTTATTTACCTTCAAAATTCATAAACTTTCAAGTGTTGTGAACTCAAAATCATGATTAATTATTTGTAGAAAATGTCAGTTTCACAAATTTTGTTTCCTTGACTGTAAAATTCTAATACATTGTGCTATCTTAAAGTGCAAGTTGTCATTTTTATTTTAGAAAATAAATGGCCTTTCAATAGATTACAATTTTACAATGCCACTGGGGCAGATGGTCCTAATTGTTAGAGAGTTGGACTTGTAAACTAAAGGTCGCAGGTTTGGTTTCCTCAGCTGGCAGGAAATGACTTGCAGTGTGTGTGTTAACTACTCACTGGATGGGTTAAATGCAGAGGTCATGTTTCATGTATGGGTTACCATACATTGACAAATGTCTCATTCAATGACTATAACAGAAAACCATTTAGCCTTTTTACAAACGCACATACATCAAATTATGTGAACTTAATACTTTAAGTACATTTAAGTGTTAACATACAAGTGCCAAGTTAGGTGAACTTAAATTTTTAAGTTCAGTCTACATACACACCAAGTTAAATAAACTTAAATATGCAAGTTTTGACTCCCTAATAAGTCAACTTATTAGGGTTTTCAGTGTACTGTTAAAGTCGTTCCTCAATGAAAGAAAAGACATTGGTGTGGTACTTTGTTAGACAAATAAACTGGATGGAAATGACTAATTTCCTGGACCGGGTCCTAAGTTAAGATGAAGGGAAAAACACAATGCTGATAATAGAATTTGGTGCGAGAAAAACACTTAACCCGAGCACTGCCTGTTCTATATAAGGAGCTGAAGCTGATGCCAAATGAACAGCTTTGTTAGTGCTCCAGTTATGAGACGGACCAGGGGTCCAGTGTGTTTAGCGAAGTGGCGTGTCATGAATACTGAGTGTCTGGCTACAAAGCGCCTTATCCTCCAGAATGGGCCAGAGCTGAAATGCAGACAGGACCATAAGCTGTGTCCTCAAAGAGATATGTAGCAATTTAGCCCATTGGCAAAACTAGCAAATGACTAATGGTACCAAAAATAAACATGGTCAAAAAGTGCACAGTTTGTTTGCGTGTGTACACGAAAATGAGGAGAACAGTTCGTGTTTCACCCCCAGGTCCCATAAACACGCAGTTTGCGCCAGCATGTCTCATTCGATCTAAATTCAAATTGTTCTGAGGCTCATGACACAAATGAATCTCTGATGCCTCCCTGGAGTGTGTAACGTTAATCAAACAAGCATTTCGATGCATACTTACGAGGGACCATCCACACTATTAAACCCCCGCCAGCTAATCACAGCTCTCAAAGAGTAAATTAAGCCACATGGAAATCCATACAGCCCGCAGCCTGTGAACTATATTCCGCATATTATCGGTGGGTTAGTCAAGACATTGATTTTAAATGTAGGAGCATGATATGGAGTTGATTCTGTAACCACAGACTGAACCACAGTTTTAGTACTGAATGAAAGAGCACTTTAATTAAGACCTGAGAAAGCTGCAGTTAATTTCATTCAGGGAGCGGGGAGAATTACAAACACACCACCAGTAAAGCCGTCGACAAAATCAACCAACTAACTCGTGTTGAGGATAAACAGGATCTGGTTTTAAATAAAAGCCAATTGGATTTAGTTAATAAATCTGTCATTTAAACACTGAAAGCTCTGAGTGTGACGCCTTTAACAACCTATAATTTACACATGCAGTGTATCAGGTAGCTCTGAAGTCATTTTAAGCTCACATTAGTCATTGTAGCATGAGGAAGGATGTTGTTGTAAACTGTAATCCATTATTTACAGCCCATTTAGTGCTAACTGAGATCTTCATAAAATAACTATAGGACTGTCAATCGATTAGAAATGTTCATCAAATTCATCAATTTAATTGCAAACCATTATTTGCTAAAAAAAGCCTGTAAATGAGGGTAATTCAAGGCCATTCCATTATTGTGGCAGACAAAAGCATTGAATAGAAAATACTGGCTACTAAAGCCACTAGTGTAATGTCTGCTCTATTTTCCTATCATTAAACCACAAGGCCCATAACTGGCCTACAGCCTGCAGCAATCCATTTTGCAATGGAGTCAGCAGCTGCATTGTTTAGCAGCTTGATAGTTTTAAATTAATAATTTTTTCATCACTTGTCATTCAAATGTCATTCGTCCTTATGTCATTTTAAACCTGTATTACTTTTTGTTCTGTGGATCACAATTGGAGATATTTAAAAAAATGTCTCGGTGGTTGTGTCCATACACTGGAAGTCAATGGGTGCCAATGTTGTTTGGTTACCAGCATACTTCAAACTATCTTCTTCTGTGTTCCTCATAAGCAAAAAAGTCATACAGGTTTGGAATGACATATGGGTAAATAAATGATGGAAATTTTCAATTTTTGGGTGAACTATTCCTTTAAATTTGAAGTAGTTGATAATTTTTAAGAATTTATGATGCAATGTTTTTTTTTAAACGAAACAATACTAAATGTATAGCTCCAGCATTATTAAACAATAGCATATGTAAGAGATCACAAACATGGATTCACATCACCTAGTAATGCATTAGTGAGACAAATGGACGAAACAGTTACTCACAAACATACTAAATGTATGTTTTCCATTCATGCGAAAAGCACGTGCTTATGAAAGGTCAATCGTATCTCTGAACATGCTTCTGTGTGTATGTAAATGCTCCTGCACAGTGTGGTTTTGTTAGTATCAGCGAGAGAAGGTCTTTTCTACCATATCCCACATGCCTCATTGCCTCCTACAGTCTAAGCCCCTTCTTTACTGTGATAGCAAGCGAATGAACAAAAGACAGAGTCTATTTATATCTCTCCCCACCAAGCCCTTCTTGGCGGTTGCCTGCAGTTAATCATTATTCATAATGCGGGGGAAGCATCACCTTCACTATGTCACGTAACAGTATGTGCTGGAAGGATCTAAGAGTTCTGTGTTCATCACCATTTGTCACATCTGAACGCCTGTATCTATAAATACACAAACATCTATGCATGTGCGCCACTCGCTTTGACCTTTCCACAAGGTCCCCAGCTTGACTCATCTCTGCTGCATTTGTAACAACACCATGCTATACTGTGTAACATAAATGTCACAATCACACACTGCAGAGAGTGTGGAATCAGAAGCAGTATGCTGCACCAATGCTGTCCTGGGTCCTGCGGTCCAGTCAGAGTCACATGCGGGTTAGTCTTGAGTGACATCTGCCCATCTTGACAAGGTACTTCTGTTGACTGATGCCTCAAAGATGACGTATAAGAAAACAAAACAGTGCCACTACCGGTAGCTTGGCAGTTGTTTGATGGTCAACAAAGATGTTTCCTAGCAACCAAACCGCAAAGGATAAGCAGTGGTATGCAATGCTAACATTTGTTCTGATGTGCCATTTTTTTATCTCTGAGGTATTTCTGCAAAAGCTTGCTAAAACATGTTTTAATATAATTTAATGTTGTAACCTGATTGACTTATTAATGCATTGTATTTGCTTTAAAGTCAATGTTTTCATGAAGTTACTTTTACTGGATGCATGTTTGCGTGACATCATATACCTGCATCTTGTGGATTTATGGATTTCCGCATAAGCTTCCAAACTGGAAAACCGCCTTCAAGTGGCATTCCACTAGGAATTTGAGTTGAATTAAATACAGCATAATTCCAGGGCAATTGTTGTCAATTGTTGTCCTGACCTCCTAAATAATCTCATAGTTTTTAACTAATCCTTCTAAATTAAATATAGTTAAAAATGATGTGGATAGTGATTCTTCAAGTAATGGGGGCAGTTGTGACCTACTGGTTAGAGAGTCTGACTTGTAACCAAAAGTATCCTGGTTCAATTCTAATGCTGGCAGGTAATAATTGAGGTGCCCAAACCCTGATAGCTCCCGGGCCCAGCAGTGTGGCCAACTTCTGCAGCTGTGTGTGTTCACTTCTCACTGACTGGGAGTTGATGGGTTAAATGCAGAGGTATGGGTTACCATAACTGACAAATACCTCACTTTCTTTCTAATGCATGTGTTTTATGTTTGTGTAGATGCACTGCCTGTAATGAGTGTAAGATGCCATTTGTTCTAAGAAAATGAAACCATGCTGTATGGATTCATAGATCACATAAAAACAAAAGCTTAAGAAGAGTGTGGGAAACAGCATATCACCTACACTTGCAGATTATGATGTTTAGAGATAAGACAAAAAGACTCTGACAAACAAGTGAGGGAATTGGGAGAAATTGAGAGCAGGCTGGCAGACTCAAAAAAATTTAGGTCCCCGTTGAAAATTTGATCAAACTAAAGATTACAGCTGTTGTGATCTACACTGTTCTCTGACTCCCTATGAGACACAAAACCTGAAATATTAGCTAAGACACAGTGAATGCGCTGCAGTCACAGACAGGCCAGTACAGTCAAGAGTCCGCACCCCCTCTCGCTTCCAGTAAATAACGGTTTGGGGGGTAAAGTGGGAAGAGGAAGGAAAGGAAAGGTGTGATTTTAGACTGCCAGTGTTTGGGTGTAACCCTTAACTGGTCTGGCCTCGATACACGCATCACTTCCTACACAAGAAGGAAACAGCCGCCACTACGCTGCTCTCCAGGAATGCAAAGATGCAGACAGAGGCAAAGGTGACACTGTTTCTTTTTTCTTTCTCTGGCGCTTAATTGTCTGTGACCCTTCATCAACTAGGAAGGAAATAAAAGTGTTCTTGGCAGCACTGTTGTCCGAGAAGCTGTCGCGTTTAAATGTTAACATTCAATTAACCTTCTGTCGAGAAACCGAGGAGCATGCTTAATGATGAGGCTGTTTTTCAGCTTCTCACTGCACTGCACATGATCCCCAATACCTGCTGGTATTTAGCGATCATTAATCAAGACAAGCTCACTCTGCTGAAGTTATATTAGACTTTCATTAAACATTCCCTCTGTTGAAATCCAGCTAAAGTCAGAACAACTAGAAGAGATTTCACACTAACACATATCTAAATCTTCAATCTGTACCATTTGAAATGCAATCGTACAGCCAGGTATTGAGACATTCCTGCATTTCCATTCACTCTCTGTTGTGAATATCAGACACAGATGTTGTGGTCATTTACCATGGAGAGTTTAGGGTTCCCTGGTATGTGTCTTGTTAATCTCATGAGTCGTTCAGACTTTCCTTTCTTTTACATTGAAGTTTTCTTTCATTCCCCTGCCAAAGTTGATAAACATGTAACATTTGCCATTTTCCTCCCCTCCCATTGAGAGTAGTTCTTCCATGAAAGACAAAAAAAATTTATTAACTCTAATGAGAAAGGTCATATGGACCTCTCTTAAAAACAGAAAGCAAAAAAACCCAAGGCAAGTCAAACATGAGGTCATGGAACGTTTTGTCTTTTACTCTCATGTCTGGTTATAGGCACCAACTTTTCCCCAATTTAAATTTCCATGCAAAAATATGAACTGGGAAAGGCCTTTTTGTGCTGAAGACAGCTAAGTGATTTTCTTTAAAGAGAAGTTCCAACTACAGAGTGCACATGTGTTTCTAATCAAACAGTCCAGTTTACATCCAAGGTTGGGCCCCTTTACCACTTTGAAAGAGAATCTGAGAAGGCATCACAGGCCAGCGACAAATGGAAACAAAGGAAAAACGAAGAAGTTGAGAAAAGAAAGCTTGCAAAAGTGAAGATATCCTTGTAGGCGATCAGAAAACTAACTCTCCTGTTTGCTTTCTACTGAGATTAGAATAAAACCCCCAAAAAACAAACAAATGCACTGCCCTTATAATGTTACAGACTGACCACAAAAATTACATGTTTTAAACAATCAGCCTCATTAAAGCTATCAAAATCGTTCTGAAATGACATGCATGTCGCACCATGTGCTTAAAAGTGACAGCTGCTCAATGCTGTAGGCCTTCAGAGTTCTGGAAGTGTAATTTAACCTCTCAATGGAGGCAGCACCTAACAACTGCTCTCTCTGTTGGTAAGTGTCAGACTGTTCCCCTCTCAAACTCTCAGTTGCTCAAGGGGCCACACCAGGGGTGCACATGTAATAGAGCTGTGCTGGATCACAGTGCAGAAGAATGCTTGGGGAACATTGTATATACAGTGGAAGAGAGTGTGATTTTCTACCCTGGCTTTGATGTCTGGGGCCTGTAGAGCAGAGCTGAGTACGTTCTCTTTGCAGGGCTATATAAAGAGAATGCAAGATCGTTACTTGCAGGTAAAATTCTTCATCTGTGGGCCCTATGGGGCATAGTGGGGCCTGTCAGAATAACACTGTCTCCTGCACAAATTTACCAATTCAGACACATCAAAGAATTGACTGAAGAGGCTTTGAGCTAAACCACTAATAGTTTTATATTGATGTCCCAGGCTTTTATAAATGTGAGAAATGTGTGTGCTAACAGTATAAATTTGACTAAAAGGAAGAGTTCACCCAAATATATGGTCATTATTTATTCACCTTCTTGTTATTGCAAAGCTGTGTCATTTCATTTTTATGGAGCAAAAATTTGATATTTAATTAGAGTATTATGCTTGTCTGTTATATTTCCTTTCCACTACAGCCATACAATAGCTCCAAGGGGAAAAACAGGGCTTGAGTCAGAGTTTGAGTCATTATTCTGGTACTGATAATGTTCCCCTCCAGTGAGCTGGGAGTTCAAAAACTGCTGTGACTGGATCATTGAGCGCATTCAGTCCAATTCATGAATGAAGTATGCTCTGTGAACCAAATCACTTGCTTACTGAAAAGAACCAGCTCAAACGAACAACTCATTCACCGATCCGGTTCTCAAGTTCAGCTCACTTAATGATTCGTTCACTGCGTTTCTCATGTTAACAGCCCACTGGAGGGAATGATTATAAGTAAATAGGGACTTAGTTTCAGTCTGATCATCACACAAAGCTATCGAATGGCACACAAGTTGTAAGGACTGTTTATCTTATTATGTGAACCTAAGTCTTAATTATTTTTGAGTAACAATTAGGTTTTAAAGCTTGATATGGAATAGGTGAGGCATGTAAATGCTAGTCTAAAAATAGAAATGTATTCATAAATTATAAATAAGAAATAAAATTGTATTAAAATACAAATTCATAAATAAATAAATAGCATAAAAATGTAGTACAGTATTAAATAAAAGGCATTTACTGCATTCCAGCTGATTTTAAGAATGACACACCTGAATTTATTCCAAGATCTTGGGGCACATTATCTCAGATGAAAGCATATGTACAAAGAGGACAAGGATACAGTTACAGAGAGTGAAAAACAGCTGAACAGGAAATCCTTATATGGACTATGTTTGGGTGGCTTTATTCAACTGACTGATCTTATCAAGAATAGTCTAGATCCAGCATCATCAACACAAAGATAAGAACAAAATTACATGCGTATGCACTTGCTGCAAATCCAGCAAAAACAGTGCATGAGTTTTTCCACAAACAATTTCAATTATTAGTAAAATTGTTTCTATTAGTAAAATTATTATTAGTTCTGCAGAAAAAACAACAACAACATATGGGTTTGAAAGTTTTTCAACTATTTGTTGAACTTGTTTTTCCTCCAGGTTTTCTCTCTGGAATAAACGATGCTGTGGAGGAACAAACCAAGAATGAAAAAAGATAGGACAAGGTGGGAAAAATGGTGATCGGTATGATTTTATGGTCAGGAAGAGCAGGGCAGAGGAGAGAAAAGGTGATGCACGGAGAGCACGATTACTTCGCCTCTACAATGGCTGGTTATTCCTGTGTAAATGCTCTACCCATCTTGGTCAGGTACTGAGAGCAGAACATGCACCCTCCCACGTATGCCCAACAGCGCCCGGGGCGGAGAACAGCCTGTGACTGCAGCACCTCATCTCCACACGGGCGCTTTGATGTGTGCTCACAAGGCAGTCCATGTCATTGCGTTTGAAAGCTCTCGTTTTCTGCGACACCGACACGCAGGTTGCACTGCTCCTGGCGTTCCAGGTGCTGCCATGTGTTAATCTCGGATGCCCGGTTCCGCATCAAGCTTCCCTTCTCAGGCGAGCCAGCTTTGAAGAGCTGTCTGATCAAACCGGTGCTTAACAACCCACATATGACCGGAAGCCTTCGTAACTACCTCTGCTTCAAAATGGGCACAACTTTTACCTCCCCGACTCGTCTATCAACTGGCAGATGGAGCAGACATCTTTCAAATATGTTTGCGACAAATCACATTAAGCAAATAAATGTTGGAACATAGCCGAAAGAAAGGATCTAAATGAAGAATAACTAGGCTGCATTCCGGTCGCAACAAATGCAGCTGATGGCGATAACGACAGACAGATAGTAAAGTAATGAAATTGCATTTGCTTTCATTGGCGGATACCCAAATGATTATCTACAGTCTTACCTCATCACACACAGAGGTCTGCATTTCACAGTGATAGATGTAAAAGGCTTTGCCGGCTAATGCGGTGTTAGATTTGGATGCTGTACATCATCTGGAAATAATCAGAAAATTCCATGTGTCTTTAGATGATTTATATCTAAATAACTCCTGTACTGAGATCCTGAAAATGTTCATGCTCACAGCCACATGCAAAAGTACAAAAGGACAGAAACACTGCAGTACTGAATGCAGGACATGTGTGGTGCAGGAATCAAACTCTGGTTGAGCCCTGAGGGCAACAGGGCCATCTGAACAGACTCCTCTGCTGTGACAGCACCCTACTGGACCATCAGGGACTGCTGTAACCCTTAAAGAACATCACACAAATAAATATTCCACTCAGATGTGAAGCCCCACATCTTGGGAGTACTAGGATCTTTAAGAAGGGAAAAAGAACATTCAGACAGTTTTGGAAACAATTTAACCAGACAATGGTTTCAGGCCAGGCCAGAAAAACTGAAGGGTGGAAAAAGACTGTCTCTGTTTTGGGCTATAAATTAGGAAAATGTATCTTTAAATCTTGCAGTTGTGATCGCTGTGTCTGATATAACAAATAAAAGCCTGTCAAATTAAAGTGAAAATGCATTAGAGAAACAGAAGCACACTGTATGCTTTAGGGCTCTTTAGGAGTTAAGATGTAATGTATTTAAAAACATACATTAAAAACTCCAGTAAAAAGATTATTTTTTTCATTTTTATTGTTACAGAAGTAAATGTATGTGTAGCCAAGACAAACTGGTTTCAGAAGAAAAAAAGGACTGGCTAACATTTTAAAAACATTCTACGAGTGTGTTTATTCGGTCGTGAGAAGATCCACATTATTTTCTCATGAAAATAATACTACAAAAATATTGCTGCCTTAAGAATTTTGTTAAGCTAATTACTGACACTGACTTTGCCTGAATGAATCATCATCACAGATAGACTAACATGGTTTTGACCATTTATGTTCTAACCTTTTGACCTTCAGACCTCTAGTGAGGAACCCTGCAGATATAATCAACATGTTCCAATAAACATATCCAAAAAAATCACAAAGGCAATGTCAATATTTTAAGATTATACTAATCTTATATAAACACTTCAGTTTGCAGAGGATATAACAGAGCTGTCAGTAAGAGTAGTGCATGATAGTGCAAATACTGGCTGCAGGTTCGAGCACCAACCTGTGCGACCTTAACCGAGTTCTGAGTGGCACCTCCAGCATGGTATTCGACCTTAAATTTCTTGACTATTTCTTCAAACCTAACAAAAAACAAGAGAACAAAATAAAGACTTAACATTGTGAAAAGGATTTTTTTTTTTAAATATTTATGCAAACACATGGAAAGACTAGACAGCACAGAACTGTAACAGAACAGAATAGAAAAGAAACTGGCAGAATTTGTGAAGACTTAATGAGGAGGTTTTATTTTTAACACAGGCCCTGTCCGGTGTAAAAATCACAAGATCACAATATCACCCAGTGGAGAAGCATTGAGAACAGGAATCCTCAGACACTGTAAACAGGAAATGGAGGACGTATGCTGCAGGGCAGTCAGCCTTCTGAGAATGTGTGTGTACTGTACTTCTGCACGAATCTCTCAGCATGCAGAGACATGTGCACATGTACACACACACAAACAAACAAACAAACAAAAGACCCACACAAAGGCAACAATTGACCTGCCTGATGTCTGGACATTATTACAGAGAAAAGCATCCAGCACAGATCTGTGTATGCAACAGATTTTAACAGCATGCAAATAGTGTGAGTCACTGAAGGACGTGACCTCCCGTAGCCTCCCCACTGAATACACACGTGGGATAAACAGACCTTGTTCAGACACAAACACACACTTACGTTTTCGTCTGAGCTTCTTCTCAAATAATGCTGATGTCTGAGACTTATGTCAACTAGGAGGTAAACCTCACAAACATAAATACATAAAACAAACTCACATGGGCACATAAAAGGATGAAGATGAGGGATATAAGAAATATTTATACAATATTCAAGACCCAAATGACATGCCGAAACAATGACAAACATTGTTACACTGATTTTAAACAATATTTGAGATGTATAGATACACATGCATTATTAATATTTTTGTATAATACTGTATATATACACACACACACACACACACACACACACACACACACACACACAATGCTTGTCAATAGCGAGACCTGTCCACTGTTTTTTTTTTACCTTAACTGGGTGTGGCTACCGGTAAATTACCAGGAAAATCTCTGACACCATGACTAAAAATACCCTATAAATTCAATCCGTGTTCCCATGAATTCCGGGAATGACAGCAATGACGGCACCGATGTACCAAGCCTACAGAGACACTGGCGCACAAAAGAAGCTTTGCACAATGATTCGTGAAAAGCTTATCATGTTCCATTAGCAGAGAGTGGCCTTGGGGCCATGAATGAGCCACCCCTGGCTCACAGCACTTCCTCTGGGAGGAGGGTCAGCTCTCTTGCTGATCCGTCACTCGTCTTGTGACACTGTCAGAGGGGAAAAGCCCATCAAGCAACACTTCATATTCAGCCAAAGAGCAGGAAGGAGCAGCAGGGGGCCGGTTTTAGCGTGGAAAGATCTCACATAACTACACATTTAAGTACTTCCTTTAGCAACAGGAGCTCTGCACACTTGGCAACAAAAGGCTCAGGCTGGAGATGGCTGGCATGTTGAGGCTCTTCAAGATGTTGCCCAACAACAAATGCACCGGTTTCTCACTCCAGCTCGTCTTCAGCCTTTTGAAGCTTTTGTAAACAGTGGAGTGACACCTCCTGAGAACACGATCACATGTGCCTTCCTAGCATTAGTCTGCTTGAGTTGCCTCTTAAAGGAATAGTTCACCTAAAAATAAAAATTCTGTCATGAATATACTCATCTTTATGTCATTCCAAACCTGTATGACATTCTTTTCATACAGGGACTAAATAATAAAAGATTATTAAAGAAAATAAAGTTGTATGGACTACAAAAATTTAATAGCGATGCCACTGATTACAAATGCTATTGGTTCTTGCTTGTCATGATGTCAAATCTATGATGTCAAGCTTGACATCATGACATTATAAAAATCACCATCCACTTATATTGTATTTAAACTGTGCTGCTCCTTTCTGCCCAACATCTCATTATGTGAAAACTAAACTCTTTTAAACTTGGTGAACTACTCTTTGAAACCTTTAAGGCATGAACAAACAGGACAAAATAACAAGCTAAATGTTACCTATTACACAAAACAGCCCAAATAAAGATTCTTGTTTCACACAACAGTTAAAACCTTATTTAAATCAAACACAGTTCACTGCAGCTTACTCAAGCTTGCTGTCCGTTTACAAACATCCTGGTATCAGGTCGTAACAATTAAAGCAGTTTCCAACACCACTGTGCTTCTTGGGTCAATGCTAAGTGCAGAGGCCGGCAGCGCCCCCTGTCTGGAGTAAGGGACCCTCATCTCTTCATAGCGTGGGAACAATATACATACTTCCTCAGCGCAGAAGAAAAAAATACTAACTTTTCTGACCACAGTGCGTGGGACTGAGCTAAGCAAGTCAAACCACGACCATACATACACAAACACATTACCCTTTTTTACACACGCACACACGGAAAACCTCTTGCACTTTCTGCCCAGAGCTCCAGTGGAGAACACATCTTAGTTATGGGCTGAAATGGGTCAGGAGGAGAACTCTGGATGGGAGAGCTGCCACAGCGCCTCAGTATAGTGTTACAAAGCAGGGCTAAAGACCAACCACATACACACACACCCAGAGAAAAACTGCACACACACACAGACGCACACAGTGAAAAACTTCTTAAATAAGAAAAATTTGACAACTTAGGCTATAAATTCACAATTATTTTGCAGACAGCATAACACTAAGCAACATTTAAAGACTGATGATTTTAATATGCCTTTTATCAAAGCTTCTATTCACGTGTGTGAATTTGCTTAAACCGCCCATTTCAGTAAAATAATTTTGCATAGTATTTTTTATATTAAAATATTTGATCAAAAATGCATGTAGGAAAATATTGCTATTTATGGTACCTTTGACTGAAGAGAATGTCAGTACCTTTGACATTTCAGAAAAAAATGCATATATACTTATATATAAATATCTAAATATATATGAAAAAAATATATAGACAGACAGGCAGACAGACAGGCAGGCAGGCAGGCAGGCAGGCAGGCAGGCAGGCAGACAGACAGACAGGCAGGCAGACAGACAGACAGGCAGGCAGACAGGCAGGCAGACAGACAGACAGGCAGGCAGACAGGCAGGCAGACAGGCAGGCAGGCAGACAGGCAGACAGACAGGCAGACAGACAGATGGAACCACAAACCCAACAAGGAACATATGTGTGAGCATTATTGATTAAAAAAGGCGATGTTCAGAACCGTTTACTTATTAACTTGGCAAAGAGAAAAAAGCATTCCGCCTCACAGCGGGACGCCACACCAGTGATGCTCAATATTGACGCAGTTTTATTTACTCTATAGTAGCTTGACTGGAAGCAGCTGATGTAGCCACATAAGCAATTCACACAAACAAACAGTGAGCCTGCAGGGAGAAGCAGGGACTGTTCATCAATGGCCACAGGCAAACACTCCTCCACACACAGCCTTGTGTCTAGGCGCTCCACGAACAACATCAAAGCAGCACTCCAGTCAGATTGCGGAAAACACAATCAATTGAGAAGCCTCTCATTTCAGAAATGTAAATTGGGCGACAGTGGAGTGGTGACAAAGGGAGTAAGTGGTACAGTGGGAGGTGGTGATCTGGGGATGGAAACTAGGTTTGAAGTTGTGGAGACACAGTTGTTGGACCTAGGGGAAGAGTTTTATATTAAAGCTTTACTGAAGGTACTGAAGGAAAGCAAAAAAACACGCTCATTTTAAAGGCGTAATAAACAACTGTAGGAAATATTTGCAGTTGGATACAGCAAGAGGTCTGACACATTGCACATTGAGTTATGGATCTTATGTCTTCAACACAAGCAAGGCACATTAAAAAGATGATCTGATCGCCCAGCTGAGAGCAATTCGGGCCAACTGATAGGCTTGTCTCTAGCCCATCAACCTGCCCAATGGGTTGTTATCATATCTTATGTTTTGTTAATCATGTACATGTGTCTTGCACAACTATATAACATCTACAATAACAATTATTTCTTGTAAACTTAATAAATGATTGCTAAAAGTTGTCACCTTTCTTAAAAAAAATAGTGTTTAAATGAAAAAAAATCCTTCTATCTATTTTCTTTTTTTTTGTGGTGGGGAAAGATCCGGGTCGAGTTAATTCTGTGTCATACCCCCCCCCACCCATCTTCCAGTATACCCTATGCTGTCCTATAAAGAGAGAAAAAAATAAAAAGCAAAATTCCTTCATTCATAATATGTAGCAATTAAGTGTCCAGTAAAACTTAAACCACTGTATCCATGGTGGTTCTAGAATGTGGCCTGGCATCAAACCATTTTATTTAAGCAGAGCACAAGGATCATGTTTCCTCTTTTTGCAAGCATCAAATGTTCACTTATGAAGAGAGGGGGCACAGTGAAGAATGTCAGACTGCACTCTTTGAAATGCTTTACCACAAATGTTACAAGAGCTGAAAAGAATGTGCTTAAACATCAGATTGATAAAACCAGAGGCAACATGCCTCACATATGCTTGTGGTTAGACATATTAAAGCAAGATGAGGACTGACTGTCTATTCAGGATGGTTAAACAACTGATTTTTCAGACAGCAACTAGAGATACACAATTTATGATACTGCTCTGGGTGTATATTATTTATTTTAACACAGAAGCAAAAGAAAAGTGTTAAAAAAGGCGTAGGTGGAGAAGGACACAAGTTGATAGGGCTGAGGAGAGAGAGAACGAGAGACAGAGGCAATGATGCTAAACAAAACCAGGTCAAGTCTTCAAAATTCTTTCAGCTGGAGCTTTGAAGCACGACAATCGCAGTTAATTAGATCCAGAATATCCTCCTTCACTCCAATAACATTGTTTTTGTCAATAGAACTGGATACAATTAAACAAGAACAATGAGACAGCTCACTCTAAACGGCAAAGTGAGGCGACATTGTTTGCGGAGAAGACCTCTAATGGAGAATGAATGCAACTCTTCGCCAACGCAGGCCATATTCCAAACACAACTGACAGCTCCTCACAGAACCGATGATTTCCTGACAGCCGTCACCATGCACACTAAACATACAGAGCTAACAATAACAACACGTGCTTAAATACTCGTTAGCAGGCTGTTATAAAACACTTTGTCAGAAAAAAGGGCTCAGCACAGATAGCAAACGTTACATATTAGAGGTCTGAAGGAAGACACAGTGGAAGGGCTGTAAATAAAGTGAGTCGAGCAGTGTGCAAGTTCCTCAGTGATTTACTGAGCTGTCTTATTATGAAGTGTTCAGTAGTGCTTTGGGAACGCGATGATCAACCGAGTCAAGCTACGATCGCAACGAGTCCGCAATTCCTCTCCAGGCGTCTTTGCGCTGGTAAGGCCTATGCCAATATGTTCCTGGTCGAGGATGTGTTGTACACTAGAGAGGACAGCTGACAAATAAATATAAGCCTTTTTGTCTGTAAACAAGGCTTTATGTAAGTCCAGAGCTCCTCGAGGAATCAATGGAAAATGCTCAAGGGTGAAAGCTGAGGAGATCATAAAAAGAGCAGAACCACTTTACTAGGAACAGTTTGTTTTGTGAGTAATCACCCCGCTGAATAATAAAGAGAAGTGCGTGTTGAAGTTTACGCCAAAATTTTAGGATGCAGTGAGAAGCAAGGCATTAAGCTGTTGTCATGAAGCTTTCAGTGAAAAGCTTAATTTTTATCAATTGAGAAATTGCTTTCAGAACACACTGCACTTGCAAATCCGTCACATCCAACGGTTGTTAAAGGAATAGTTTAAAAAAAAAGAAAATTCTTATATTTACTCTCTCATGTTACTCCAAATGTACTGGAACTAAACATACTGGTTCTATTTTTCTGTGTGATTACAATGTATGAGAAATAGAGATTTTAAGACAAACAGGGTGTAAAAGCACCATAAAAGTATCATAACATAATTATTCAGACTGGTTTTGTGAATCGGACCAACTAATTAATTAAAAACAGATGAATCAACAGAACGATTTGTTTCATTAGACATCCCTAGTTCTTTAAAAATCTTAATGCACCAATAACAGCTGGGGCAGAAGTCAAAGGTGTGCACTGAATATAGCTCAATACTCATATGAACTACTTACAGAATATGGTACTTTGCTGTCATTATGGAGCCTGGCATTATAAATTTACTATCCATGTAAAAAAAAAGTTTCTCAATTTACAGAATTTTACAATTCTGCCTTCTCACATTTACTTCATAAAGAGTGACCAGGACATTCTTAAAAATTTCTCCTTTTATGTTCCTCTGACTAAATGAAGTCATACAACTTCGTATCAACATGAGTGAGTCAATAATGTTTGAATTTTCACTATTGGATGAACTATTCCTTGTAATAAAGACCACTAGCACACAGTGAATGTCAGACATGCTGTTTTCCTCCAGCATTGCTCAGGAGAGACTGTCTGGATCAGGATGTACAGGGATTAGGTGCATGTCTATACAGTACTTTCTATTAAAGATTTATATAGCATCTGTTAGAGCTATTGACATACAAGCGTGACCTCAGAAAGAGCTGCCTTGTTTTCCCATTTGAAATCACTGCAAGTGGTTGGATTCACTGTCGACAAATTTTGCAGAGACTGAATTAAAAATGAGCCAACTCACGTCCTTACATTAACACATAAGCACAAATACAGACACCTATACTTAGACGCGCGCGCACGCACACACACACACACACACACACACACACACACACACACACACACACACACACACACACACACACAGTCAGGATTAATGGCAAGGAACAAATTTAACCTGCTGTTGGGTGGTCGTGAAAAGTCCAGGTAAACTTTTGACTGCCGAGCACGTCTAAATTATGAAGTGAAATAGATGAGTCTATTTATTTGGAAATGCACATACCAGGTGGCAAGAGCGGAGGACATTATTAATGTAGCTGTCATGTAAATTCCATATAAACACAGGAACAGAGAGGAAATGTACAATTTACAAGCATCTTACTGAGCGAATCCACAAAGCAGCCATTCATTCGCCAGGGCCGTGCGTTTAAATAGAAACAAGGTGGTCAATGCTTGCACGTCATCGTTAGCCTCTTAATAAACAAGTGAATTATACAGGCCTGTCAAAAACCTAACCCAGTGGTTTGATTTAAGATAGGAATAGTACACTTTAGAGACAAAAAAAAAACTTCTACAATTAATGCCTGTTTTGCAGGTGCATTCACTAAATTAAACACAGCTAGAGCAGCTACGATTTAAACAATGTGCACAAAACAACTTATCCCGAGTCTACATTCAGACAGAATACAACAAATATGAAATCTATAAACTGGAGTTCAGGGCACTGCAGGCTGATCTGAGGCCTGTGAGAGCTGGTGAGCTGCTGTGTGACAATACAGTGGAAGGCTGATCTTGCTGGCGCCTGGGCAGCATCTCTCTCTCTCTCTCTTTCTCTCCAGATGAGTCATTAACAGGCAGGCAGAACCAAGTGTCCTGACTTTAAATGGCACCCTCTAAAAATAAACCCCCAATTGCAGCCTGACTAATGTCTCCATCAGTATTCTCTGTTCCAGGCTTGTGTGCTAGCTTAAACACTAACCTGCGCAGAGCTCTTTCAGCAGAGGGGAGCGCCACCTTGACTGCTCTCAATGTTAATCATAACACTCCTGGAAATTTCTGCCTACTTTAAAACAGATTTCCACCAGGCCTGGTTTTTTTTTGGATGGGAGGGGATCTGCTTTATAGTTCTGTAGTAACACATTGTGGAATTAAATGTGTGTTGAATATTTTGTGTTGTACAATAAATACTTCTGACACCCTGAATATTCTTGACTCATCAACTGCTTGATTACCCTTTATAAAGAAGTAAAAGGAGATGATGGGTCATAATTGTTAACTAGTCAACTTGTCCCTTTTTTGCATCATTTTTATTCAATGTTGTTAATTTTGATGCATACCTGTACAAAGGGCAACTGAGATTTAAACACTACACATCTGGGAAAACATGGGTCACACACAAGAAGTGTGTGACCCATATACTAAGAAACCCAAACAGGCAAAATACAGACGAAGATGTAACTTGAGAGGTGTGACGAAAGGCTCCTCTGGGCTGAGGGCGATAAGAACCGTCCTTTTAAATAAGGTAACATAGAACAGTGCGGTTAAGCCAGCCCTCGTGTGGAACGCAGCGGTCGACGTGCCTGCACGCACGACCCTTAACGTCCAGATCGCAGACAGACAGAATGTCTGTGGCCTCCTGTAAGGGCCTCTTCCCCACTGCAGCAAATTCACCACATTAATGGAGAGAGACAGAGAGGACTTAATAAAGCTTGGTAGGACACCTGCTCCTGGCCATCCACACTGGGGAATCTGAGCAGCCTGGGTGTTTATATCACACAACGGGACTCCAATGGATTGGAATCGAACACACACACAAACACACATTGGGGGCTCATAGGATTTGGGCTTGAATAACTGTTTTTCAGCACCTTGGAGCACAGACGGTGAGGGGCCCCTGCTCTCAGAGGGCTTAAGGAGTCCTGCTCAAAAGCAGCAGCTGCCTCGGGACCTTCCCCCTCACAGGGGCCCAGGGGATCACGTGGCTCCGCTACAATCAAGAGCCTTTTAACCATTTAATCATTTAGTGGCGAGCACACACATCTCATTCTCCACCCTAAACAGCTGTCATGGGCCATCCTTTAACACTGAAACCAAACGACGTCATTAACCGCCATAAAATTTCTCTTTCACCAAAGGGTAGAAATATTTCCGAGATGTTGTTGCTATACTACATTCAAACTACTTTTAACAGCAATTCTTTTAAGAATTATTATACATGCAGCTTCTTAAGACGCATTACTAAAAGGACAAAAAGTGCAACTAAAAAATAAAAAGTGCTACAAATAAATCAAATATACGCTTTCACTTTCCGCAATTATATATCAGCAATATATATATATATATATATTACAAAAATCCACAGATTTTTGTTTATATAATCATCTACACACTTCTTTACACAAAGCACATGTAATCTGGTTATCTCACTGCCTCAAAAAAGTGTGCTAAAAAATGCCCGTCATAAACTGACCAAAACAACAAAATCAGAATGGATTCGGTTTACCAAACAATGTAACGTCTACATGTATAACACACGTCAACAGGAACAATGACTTCAAAACAACCTCTACAAAAGAAAGAGAACTAAAAGAACAGCTCTGCTTTGTCAAACGTTTTCTGTTGAAAATAACCTGAGAGGAGAGTTTCTCATTTGATAGACACTGCAGACTATATTTAGACAAACAGCTAACAGACGCACTGGGACGCGCTCAAACAATGCAGGATGACACCGAATGTAAAGGCGTACGTCAATCCTTGTTTCAACAGACTCATCTGCTGTGCCAAGTCTGCCAGACGTTCAGGAATTAACAGTGTGATCAATGGATATATTATTTTTCCTCTCTCTCTCTTTCTGTTGCGATCACTAATGTATGACATCAAGCCATGCAACATGCTTTGTGTAATTGTTCTGGTAGTGTTACAGGAAGACAGAAAACTTCTCTGGGAGGGGTGAATGGGTGCAGGAAAAAACCTGGCAATAAATATTGTTGTTCCAGCCCTAATTAAATTGTTCAGTAATTTCTCAACACAAAAGAGAGCACAGTTTATCTGTTTAAAATCAATAGCCCATTTCACGGTAAGCCACGTCTCAGCATGACGACAATGTCATTACTTATTCTGTTCTCTAAGCTTCCCAAGGTTGAATCTGTTTTTTTCCTCTTTTTTAAAGAGAGTGGGAAAGAGAAAGACTGACAGAGAGAGAGAGAGAAGAAAGTCAATAATAATTTGTCTTTTATAAATGGATGGATCTGTCTGTTAGGGGACAGCTTTTCAAATGCAGTGTCTCATCTCTCTCAACGACTCTTAAGTAATGTCTACAGAGCCACTCACGCACAAATAAGATCATTAAAAGCACTGATTACCTCCGAGCCTTCACCACTCATCTTTAAAATATTCTTTACTCTGACAAGTGGAAAGCCAATTTAAACTGAGATGTTAAAACGAGCCCAACGCGATGTGCTGCGGCGGAGGCCGTCTTCAAAACCAATTCCGAAGCAGCCCGATGACTGATTACCCGACCGCTTATTTGTTTTGAAACAATTACTGGTAATCATATTGATGTTTATGCACGGTGCCCTTTCTGACAAGTAAAACTCCACTTTGTAATTACATCACTGGAATCTAATCAAGAGGAGATAAACCTTCACCTATGCTAACAACATATTAAAATGCAAATCAGCGCAGTTGCAGACACGCACGCACTCGCGGGCCTAATTATCCCGTGATGTCACAGACGCAGTCCTTGTGTTCCGTTTCCTTGGTAATCTATCAATCTGAATCTAGTCATTAACTTTACAAATATTAACGTAGAGACGCACAAATCGGAAATAATCTGGTTTTGATGAGCGATGCAGGTGCAGATGAAGCTTGCGGAAGAGATGACATCACTTTCACCCTATCAGACAGACAGACATCAAGCCCTGCAACTGAACAGAGCTCTTGTTAACGAGTAACTGAATTCTTAAAAATTCTGAATTTTGAAAGTATTCATTCAACTTGCACACTGTCCTTAAATTAAGATTATCCCTATCGGAGCATCTTCAGGTCAGGAACATCACAGCTGAAGATAAAGACATGCTAAATTCAAAAGCACACAGATGATGGTGATGGTGAGATAGACGTTCCTCTGCTCTTCAAACCTGAACTAAAGACATTGCCCTTGTTTGATCTCCCGAGAGAACCATACAAGATGATCCGTTGAGCTGTGATGTTCCATGTCAATAATTCATATCCATGCAGAGAACAGCACACAGCCTAATGTAAACCATCTATGACAGTAAAGTTTCTTCCATAATGATGAAGAGAGCAAAAAAGCAGAATTTTCCAGTCCAATTTACTCCCACAAAATGACTAAGATCTTGGTTCCTCTAAAACTATGCTCATTTAAAGAACTTTTGGCTGCAAATCAGTCAGAGATAAATGAGGGTAATTACACACATGGCCCAACTGTTTAAATTAGGTTACAAGTTAGGTTACAATGCTTTAAACTGCTAAAGTTAAACTAATGCTGGTTTCCCCTGGCACAATACATGGACTTTTTTCCTTATAACACATCCTGTACACTGTGTTCTAATCTTGTGCCTCTGATCAACACCCTAAAAATTAGATAATAAATCAGTGATTAAAGAACAATAATAATTTGCTACATAAGCCTTCATTTCTAATGGCTTGGCTACAACAACACAAAACCCCCAGGAGTTGTAGGTCACATCACAGCTCTATTAAAACCTTAAGAATCATTCAACAATACCGCACTGGGAGAAACTTATTCCTCTACAACACGCCCAGCAATACTTCATTACACACCCAGAATATTTTCCATGATCTTAGCTGGCTGATGCTCAAGAGTGCTGAGATTTACAGCTCCACCTGCTGGAAGACACAGGCGGTGCGCCTGGGCTAAAATTAAAGCCAGGACTACGGGCCACAGAGTGCACGTAATCATTTGTCTCTGTTCGTAATGAGGTGCTAGGGAGACAGTAAGCACAGAGCAGCAGGTCTGAGGTCAGTTTTATAGAGTGATTTAGCATGATTAAAGTCAAAGCTGGGTTTTGTGGCAGTTCAAAACCCAACAGCTCACTTCAGTATGGAACCCAGCGCTGAAACAGGAGTGAAGAGGAAATGCATCTACAAGCCGTCGTAAACATGGCAGACGTGCATGCCTGCAAGGAGAGCGTGGAGCGGGAACAGCCCACCACCATCAGGCCAGCATTTAGTGCAGCAGGAAAACAGACGGCCTGGCTGAGCTCCACGATGGCCTGCAGCTTAGCAATTAGAGACCGTCCAGCTTTGACTGGAGAACTAACAGACATTAAAAAAATGAACACACAAAACTAAATCTGGGACAATGACACTACCTGACTCCCTAAGTCTTGGCTACATCCTGTCTTAGACACCTCGGTGGAAAGAGATCTATGTCCCCACCTGCGAGGGCAAAGACCAATGGAAAATCCCAAAGTGGCTATTAAAACCAATGTTGTGTTTCTACACTGGGATGCAGTGTACAGTCTGGAGCTTTCCTGGCAGCTGGGTTACTACTGCCATAATTCACAGCACATAAATCTAAACAGTCATAACGTACAGCAGGGCTCAAGTGTTGATGCACACCATCTCTCTCTCTCTCTCTCTCTCTCTCTCTCTGAAGACGGACTGTTCATTGAGCACAGATTGGGCAGAGTGGATTCAGGGTTGAGAGGAAGAGGTTAGTGCTTGGATATTGAGCCTTTAGGGGAAATCACTTATAGAGAGGGGAGGAGGTCTGGCTGTGAAGAGACTGATGGGAAAGGATCAGGCAAGAGCAAGAGCTGGAGTAAGAGCCACTGGGGATCATTGATCCAGTGCAGTGACGAGATCCTGGAGCAGACAGGAGGCCCCTGACGAGTAACCAAATGACATGCTTCATATTTGACTGGTTGGTGAGTTGTCTGAAGAACTAATGGGCTAGTTTGTTTAAAGAAATATCTGTGAACTTACGCTAGTTTAGGGTCGTGACCTATGTATTATACTAATTAACAGCAACAGCTTCACTCACAGCAGGAGATTTGAAGTGCAACGCAAATTTATTGTTGAATCTGTTATGCAAACTGCACTTTAAAAGGGGTAAATTAAACATGCATCTAAATTAATGTCTCTTAATTAATCTCCTTTAGAATGCAGCTTGTGTAACACATTCACTATCCTCCAACAACATAGGTCAAGGCTTTTGGACTTCCAGTTGGCCTTCTGTGAGCAATGTTGTTGGTTAATATGCATAATTCATAAGTCATGACCATAAGCTAGCATTATAACTGCGAAAACCAATGAACTGTTCTAAAACAAAAAAATCCATTTACCTGGCTTTTTTTTAACCAGCCTGGTGACCTTTTCTAAGGTCAGAAAAAGGTCACCAGGCTGACCTCTGGAACAAAATCCCGAGGTGTGACGCTTTATACACGCTCCAGCCAGGGCTGGAAAAGCACCCATGCATGTCTGCCAGTGGGAAGGCTGAGTGAGAAAAGCTCACACGGTGATAATCTAACAGGAACATACAGTGGAAGTTTGTGGCTCATTAAGGTGAACAGTATTTTTTCTTCAAGCGTACAGCTCTCAAGCAGAAGTGTCATAAAGGCAGCACTGATGATTAATTGTACCCGTCTCCTCCAACTCTAAGAGCTAAGCATCCCTGCCAGTCTTTTTTTCTTTAATGTTGACAAAGCTCTTTGCCTCTAAACACTGCTGAGTAAAAGCTCAAACCGCAAGCCTGCACAATTTGCAAAGGTTTGTCCTCAAAAATACAATTTCTCCAATCCTCCACACCTGCAATTTAGCTTTCAGTGTGCAACAACTCTTTATTTTCATGCCCTTTCTCAAATAAAGAACAGCACATTCATCAAAATGAGCACCATCTGAGACGCAGGCAACAGTCAGACTCAGCTGTCTCTGGGGGGATGGGGGGTACAATTGCCCATGGACCACACAGCATCTATAGAACAAAAGGCCACAGATGAGAGCCTGTAGATTGTACAATGGTCTTGGCACTTATTAGATGATTATGTGAAGTACGTTCTGTGTACTTGTCTGCTATAAACAAATGACTTCATTCAATGATTATGTGAAGTAGGTTCTGTGTACTTGCCCACTATAAACAAATGACTTCATACAAGATTACAAAAATAAACAGCTTTTTTAAATATCTTGAAATACAATATTTTCTCCTCAGTAGCAAATGCCACCCTGCGGCATGATGCTGTTTAATACTACTAAAATGGCCTGGGCATGTGCTTCCACCTGCTGGCTGGCAGAGGTATCGCACCTGCTATTAGACCAGAGGCATCTGCTCACCCCACATAATCCTCCTAAATAAACCTCCAAAAACAGCAACGACCTTAATTACAATGACATAAGAACACATTGCAGAGCTATATGAAGCTAGTAACTTTATGTTTCCAGATATCTGTGAATTCAGATGATAAAATAATCAGTGTCTTATTACAATAGCACTAACTAACTACTTTGCCATAAGATGGCAGTGTTGCGTAACTGCGAGTTTCAACCTGAAAATCTTCAAGAATTGAAGAACCTCCACAATTTTTCCTAAATTAAATCTAATATTATTTGTCAACAGTAAATGCAGATGTACCTGCATACATGCGTTTCCAATTTACAGATACAATATTTTATTTTCTATAATATATGTTTATTAATAATATATTTTAACAAAAATATTTAAGACACTTAAGACAATTATAGAGAATTTTTCTTTTTACTTTATCAGTGCACAGTAAGCACAATAAATGGCTGTAATTCAACATTGGCTGTGTCTTCTCCTGACAAACATGTACTTCAGAGAGGCTTCCCCTGCTGAGTCTTGGCTCCCTCTAAGGTTTGTTAGTGACTGTTTCTTTCCCATAGTTGCCTGTGGCTTTCTCACTGGGAGTCATAGGTGGCACTGTTGGCACCATTTTCTGTAAAGCTGCTTTGAACAATATGTGTCATGGAAAGTGCTATACAAACATAACTTAATTGAATCTAAGGGCCTCATAATCACGGAGGGACCAAATGCCAACTTGTCTTCTGAAAAATGAACGAAATATCAGGACATCTGACTGCGATCTAAAACTCAAATGATGTTTGAAAATATGATGTGGACGCAGTATTTGCAAAAGATTCAGAACAACTAAACTGGGATAGAGGGCTTGGGATCAGGTCAAATGTGCTTTTAAATAAAAGGCCAAATCATATATAGAAGGTTTATCAAGTGTCATGATTAATGAAGAGCGTGTGGCCTCTCCACCTGTTGCTGGCTGGCTTTATGCCTTTCTATTAGGTCAAAATCTCTAGTAAGGACAATGAAAGAGCAAAGCCTGCTTTTATAAACCGATACAATTGTAAGATATTTAGGACTTAATGCATTGTGGTGCATAGATCACATTTTAAAAAACAGATGCAATACATTCCAATAGTGCATGCGAGATATAAACCCTGCACAATAACCAAACTAAGAAGAGTCTTTATGGAGAACTCTCAACACATTTACTACTTATATTACAAAAAGTGCATTATACAAAGTGGTTATGGGTTTAGGAGTTGATATATGATATATATATGCCTCTACATAGACTGATTTCAAGCTTGTTTAACTTTTAAGCATCTTTTTTAACACAGTGGGGTGTCGGGTGGTCCCCGATTTCTCTCAATGGGTAAGCTACAGTCATTTCTGCCCATACAGAGGCAATGAGAAAAGGCCCACCGCATATTAGTCAGAGAGGAGAGCATTAGTTCTCAGCAGAACTGTCACAGGCAACCAGGAAGAAGCTTCCAAAGACAACAGAGCAGCATGTTCTGAGCTCGACTCGAGTTCACACATCAGCCAGGAGCTAGAGAAACTATTTCATGACCAAATAAAACACTGAGCTGTGGTTTATGGTTACTGGCCCACAGGAGATAATCATTACCACGATGGTCACTTACAAAGTCAATGGGTGTTTATCTCAGCAGGAATGAACAGCCTGTTGATTTAAACACAATATGCTATATTGTTTAAAGCATGATGAACAACCCCCTCGTGATCATGCTTAATGCTGTGCATGCAGAAGCAATACATCTGACCAGAGGCTACAACATACAGAGAGGAAGAGCCTATCGCAGCTTAGTAAACCAATAGTGCAAAAGGTCCCTGTCTGATCTATGCCTTTGGCTTCATGTACGCGTAAAACACACTCGAATCTATAAAGCAAAACAATAACAACCCCACGACCTCTGGAAAGAATTCGTAAGAAGAACTTGCTACACAGAAGAACTAAACACGGTCATCTGATCTGGAGAGCCAAAGATTCTCTTTGTTGTAGATTGTAATGTTGCATATACAAACAATAAAAAAATGGCCAAACCATCATGAAGTTTCTGAGCCATGTAATATACTGTTGTCATGGATTCACATTACAGTGTTCTTAGTGTTACTAGACTGTTGCAAATTATGATTTCATGCAAATTAATTTTCTTGAAACCGAAATATATAATTATATTTAATATATTTTCTCTATAAAGGAATCGTTCACCCAAAAATAAAAAAATTCTGTCATCATTTATTCAACCTCATGTCATTCACACAAAAGTAGAAATTTCTAAGAATCTGTCATCTGTTTCTTTCTTACAACACAAGCACACATCAAAGACTGTGAGGCTCCAAAAAAGCTCAATAAAAACTGCTGCTTTTGTGTTACTCAAGAGAATAAAAGTCAAACAGCTCCAAAACAACATGTGAGCAAACAATCTGACATCACATAATCCTAAAAACAAGCTGATCAAGATGTCTCACTTTTTTCTTTAGAAACCAAACACTAGCATTGTACTGTATGTGAATGTGGGAGGTGGCATGTCATTTCTTAGGTCTTGCAATAACATAAGTCCACCAATCAAACTTTGACCACTCATGACATCTTCAGTCGGGTGCCCTCTGACCGTAGCTGGACAACAAAGAACTTTAACACCAACCTAAGAGTACACACTTCCACAATTAACTTCTTCAAGGTAAATATATATCAGAATTACATGTAATTACATGCGTCAAAC
The DNA here is from genome assembly GCA_036877525.1 of Chromobotia macracanthus. NCBI lineage: Eukaryota > Metazoa > Chordata > Actinopteri > Cypriniformes > Botiidae > Chromobotia > Chromobotia macracanthus. Next base: position 574,137 of record JAZGTH010000137.1, on the reverse strand, counting down.
AATACCTCCCTGTTCTACTCCCTAAAGCTATCAGCAGACTCATAAGCCCTTTACAAAGAGCAATTGACTAAAAGCACTCTAAGGATTGACAGCAGAAACAGAAGTGCTGATCTGAGCTGGATTGGACAGCAGAACGTGCACATCAGCCTTTTATGATGCAACTGTGGCATAATCAAAATGCTCCTACGTATGCTTCAAACAAAGGCACATGTTGCCCTAAAGCTACTGAGAGCACATAGTGCATCATTGATTCTTTGTCTCTGAGTGTCTAAGCATCATAGAATACACTGCTGAGAGCAAAGAACACGATGACTGATATGTTCAAATAGCTGGATTCATCTGATGTCACTTCTCCTGATTTAATCATGTGTGAAAGCTGCTGTTTGATGCAGAGTTGTTAAGATCCTGCAAATGCTCTTCTAATTCTCTGCATTAAAGATGTGTGTCTGCATCAAAGAATTGATGCAGACACACATAATAACACCAATACACGAGACGGCAACCTGAAACGAAGGAACAATGAGGATGTAGTCATGTATCATACAGGCACTTTTTTTCTCCTGAGGAGAACTTGTATCCTTCACTGTTGACTGTGCCTTTTGCTTTGTTTGCAGATACACACTGTGATGTGGGTGTGGACATAATCCACTAAAGAAGTAGTTTATACTGCATGCTAGTACTACATGAGCACACGTCCTATGAAATCTGGATTCCACATGACATGACGTAAAAGTAAAAGAAATATTCATTATTTGTAAAAGAAGGCACAGAAACTTACATTGTCTTATGCTTGTCCTCTGCTAAAATCTGGTCATTTGACTTGAGTCCATATCTGTGAGAAACACAAAGACAACACATCTTTGTAACAGCAGATTTCCAAACTTTTTCAATAGTGTCCTGTATCCTAGTTCTGTATATCCTGTGCGAGTTCTGTATGACTGACAGGTGGCTGTTTTTAACACTCACCTAGTTTTTCTATGTTAGTTTTGGCTATGCATGCCTTAAATAATCAAAATGCACAGTTTTGGTGAGTTTAATTTAAACCTGGCAAATTAGTAACTGTTACATTAGATTACTTTTGAATTTACTTCTGAAATATTACTTCTGAATATTTGTTTCCGTTATGTTCTACATGCTACATAAATAATAAATAAATAAACCGGCTAAATTTATTCACTAGCCATGACATGACAGTGAACACATTTAGTCCTGTAGGTTAAATTAAAACACTGTTTTAACCTGATACTACATTCAGAGTCACAAGCTGAACACAAATAATTGACAGACTGCCTAACCAAGCTGCCAGGCTGAACTCTTTAAGAGAATGTTGAAATAGTCTTTCAAAACACCAAATCATTACTGCTTTTCAAAAATGAGCACCTAGAACTATGTTCCGATATCTAGGGAGATAGTCTCTTTAAAGCTGAAATTTAGTTAGTTATTTGCTAGGCCAGTATCTAATCAGCAAACAGCCAAGCTACTGATCTCTCTAAATTCAACTTGGTAATCTGTTGTTTGACTCTGCCCTGCAAACAGCAGGTCTGACAACTAAACAAACTGCTCTACACTTACATTCATCAGTACACTTACACTCTACATTAAATCAAATGGAAATCATTATAGCCAAAGTCTGCAACATGTCCAGCATTTCATTCTGAAACAGTAGCAGATTTAAGATTACCCAACTTGTTTTAAAAGTGCTGACATTTAGGAGAAAATCAGCTGCCCAGTACAGCTTATGTTAGTTTATATTTTATTAGGTAATTTGTCTCTGTTTATTTATCTATATTCAATGTTATTCATTTTATATACATTAAATGGTGAATACATACATACCATGTAAGGAAAAATAAAATGCAATTCGACACACTAGATGTAAATGTCTTGTTTTTAGATGTAAGCTTAGATGTAAACGTCTATGCAAACCCATGTCAAAGCATGTAAACCTTGTTATTGTATTAGTATAAAATATTTGATATAGTATCAAAAATATAATTGTAACAATATTAATTGAATGTGGGCCAGATCACCCACAATACTGCAAAACTACAGAGTAAAATCTCTTTAAGCGTGCCGCCTTACAATCATCTTAAAGCAAGGACGCTCTGAGCTAATCTGTCACTTGTGTGTTGGAGGTTATGTAATGGAGGGGGGGTCAGAGTGACTGCTGCTGGTACATCTACATGTCAAAAAGAGATTTCTTTTCACACTCAGGGTGCCTGTGGCACAAGCAACCTCCTCCACAAGGGCACATGTTTGCAATGCAGTAAGCAAAAGAATGATATGACTCTAAAAACTGATAGGCTTGCAACCGCTTCTCAAATCTAACATGGGCTGCTCAGACACGTGTGTTGTATCAAGAGCAGTCACTGAGTGACATGCTGAACAAACCAGTTTCATTTCACACTTTATCCAAGACAAAACTGATATAAAATCAGTGCACAAAGCACGACTTCATAGCATCAGTCTTATAAAAACCTCTTTGTTGCATGAGCCATTTCATTAAAAAAAAACTGTGACTTACTTGTCTAGAAAATCTTTGTCCACCACAGCACAGATGTCAAGCAGGGGGTTTCCCATCCCAAAAAGGGCATTTTGACTGTAAGAGAGAGAAATGAGTTTAAGCTGTGCATAAAATGAGTAAGTGGATCTTTAAGCAATGTCATCATAAACCGAAGATACATAAAGCAAACACTTGCTTGATGTATTTTCTAAAAATAACAGGGACATTTTGCCTTCCAGGGAGACCTACTATTTTCAGTGTTTTCACCAAAAATGTAAAAAATGTGCATAGCTCCATTCAAGCGTTTTGTCTTCAGGGAGTTTAAGCATGAACAAATATGGAAAACTCAGTCAAGTATTCACTCTACTCTGGTATACATTTTTAAAGTGATTAAGCATTTATTTTTTTTAAGAAATCCATGGTAAACCTCAAGGCAAGCAACATGAAATTTTGTCTTATTTATTTTGTCTGATTTATTTAACAGATGGGGAAATTTGTGCTTTAAAGCAGAAAATCATAACCACACCAAAGTATAATTTTGTCAAATATCTTAAAATAGGCACGAAAACATTTAGGAAAGCTTTCAGACAGTCTACAAACTGACAAACCCATGAGATCACGTGGGTGAGTGACTGACCGTCCATTCACCCTAGTTAAGACATGGTGGAAATCCTAAAAGCGCAAATCTACTGCTGACAGACAGAATAAAATGACTTATTTTCCACAATGGTAACAAAAGCATGTTTTAATAAACTTCTATATTCCAGGAGAAACGAGACATTAACACATCCATTAACAGATAAACAACCAACAAAATTCTTTCGGATAATCTCAAGACACACCCCTACATTATAAAAAGACTATTGTTTGGTGGAAATGGGAAACGTGAACAAGCTCAGATGTGTCAGTGTGGGAGTTTGTGAAGCTGGGAGTGCCCCATAACAGATGTTTTAAAAAGGTGCTGTATAACATATACACAGATCCCAAAATAAATGCATTTACAGAAACCAAAAACAGTTTAGAACATGGTTATTTATCAGAAGTGTGGTTAACAGGGAATCTATTACAAACAGACCTACATTTACCTACCTAAATCTACATGTTATTTGAATTAAAGAGTTGGGAAAAGACAGGAATGATTAAATGAAAATTTGCCTCAAATAGCTGAAAACTGGCAGGCAATTCAGTTATAGCCCTACCTGGCTGCAGGCATGAGGATGACCTGATATGATGCTCACCGGAGTTAAATGACAGCCAAGAACTTCTGCATGTACTGTTAGTACTTTCAATATCAGAGACTGAAGAGCGCCTCGACGCGCTGATTGGCTGAACAGGCAACAGGAGGAGGCTCGTTTCCCAGACGTGCTTTTGGGAATATGGGACGCCAAATGTAAAACAAATTGCATGCAATTTTGATCGATTTTGCAATAACACCGACTGATATAGCTTAAAAAATCAGTGCAATTGCTGTTAAATATGTAATGTATATGCGTGAAAACAAAAACCACTAGAACAAAAATATGCACCGAAATATTAAATCTGCATTTTACAAGTGAGCCGTTTTTGACATTGCGCTTGTTCGTACGTTTGCCATTTGTAAATCATGACAGGATTTCGTTCACAGGATGAACAAAATACGCGCAGCTCGGTATTGTTTGGGGGTACTTTTATGGGGTATTTTTGGCCTACTGGTTAGTAAGTCGGACTTGATTCCAGTGCCGGCAGGTTGCAACTGAAGTGCCCTTGAAGAAGGTACCTAACCCCCGATTGCTCCCCGATTCCGCCCGGTGTGTTCACGATTCCCTCACCAGTGATGTGTTAAATGCAAAGGTCACATTTTGGTTATGGGTTACCATATCTGACAAATATTGCACTTCACTTTCACTATGCATAACAGAGGTGTAAGAGTTATCACGCAATCCACAAATACAATACCTTTTTATGATGAATAACTTATGCATGACCAGCAACAGCTCCGTTCACTCTGTTACTATCAGTTTGCCTAAATAACCGCTGCACATCTGTCACAGCATGGTTGGTAATGACAGCACAGCTAAAGCCATAACATACCTGGAAAGACTGTGTCAAGACCGACAATCCAAAAGGTTTAGTGGGACATAAATATCAAATGCAAAGTGACCTACACAACTTCTATCAAAGAAAAAAAACTTTTCCTTCAATGATTATTTGTGCACATAGTATAGGTTGACAGGACTCTTGCATTGTGTGTATGCATACACGTATACATAACCACGTCTATGCCACAGGCTACATAACAAAAGATACGTGCCGCTGAATTTACTCTACTGTTCAATATATAATAATACCAAGCAGAATCGGGTTAACAGCCTTAGTCATGTATAAAATATATAAACAGCAACACGTCGCCACCGCTCCATTTATAAAAGTGTCTGTGTGTGCTAACTTTCACTGAAGAAAGTTAGCATGAGCTTGCGATCGCAGATTTGCAGCATAACAGATAAATGCATGGATCACTTGACAGCTAACAATTAAAATATGTAACGGCACTGACAGGCATTATCTGCCGCAACAACGAGCATGTATGGCAGGTCACGATGCCAACTAAATCAAATCACACAGGACAGTAGCAGCATTTATCAGCCCCGCATGCACAGTTAATGGGGAAAATGCCTAAGACACTAAATGCAACTATCGAGCTGTAAAATACAACAACAACCTGCTTTTGCGAAACTGAGTTGACAGCACATGGACTTGTGAAATACAGACTTGACCTCTGACCCAAAAGTGCTGTTAAATCACTACAACACCCTCTACGTTTACGTCTGTTCTGCAGTTCGTACTCAGTGCTGGTGTTTACTGTACCTGAGCTTTTTTTCCTCGAGTTTTATTTTCTTAGCTTTAGGTTCATCGGATGCCATGCTGTACTACTGATCGTGCTCTGTAAAACACGCTCTAGCCACCTTGAACGAATGAGTCTGGCGCCGACAAGAGAAACACCGACTACATTGGTGTCTCTCTCCATTGCCGGAACGAAAATCAATATCTGAGCTAAACTTCCATCGAATTTCTGCGTAGCGACTATGCTATTTAAGATATTATATATTACACTTTTTGAATTAATATTCTAGCTATTTCGTGTATTAAATTAACATTAGGTTAAATTTGCATCAGGCTTATATTTGGATGCCTGGAACGAAGGACTGACACATCGGTTCTGCTGCGTTTGCCAGCGAAGAGTTGCGGCTGAAACATTTATCAAGACAGCCATTTGTAGGTAAGTTTTGTTCAGAAATTAGTTTTTGATCTGTTTAAAATTGGAGAATTGGCCGTCTGCATTTAGTTGTCTGTGCATTATAATGTCCAATAGTCGGTAAATACAGTGTATATTCTGCTTCTCTTTTCAGCAAGCAAAACTTTTACGCTTAATAGTTTTAATTTGAGTAATTTCTAAAATTTCAATGCTTTTGTTCAATATCACACAGTACGACATTGTCATTTCTGCTTGTTTGAGTGTAGTTTTTGGGTCCTATTGAATCACTTCCTTTTTACACTAAGGTTTCAGTATTGTGATGTCACTAGTTTATTTGCTTAGCTGCAGGCAGCTAAATTGGTATATTCTTTAGGCGATGGACTGTGGTGTTGTGTGTAACGTTTAAAAGATTGCTGTTTGGTTAGTATAACATGTCACAAAAAGTTTGTCTAAACTTGGTTGCTCAGTTCAGATCACTTTTTAGCCTTTACTGAAACTCCATAATTATGAAGTAATCCCCTTAACTAACATTTTTTACGTAATATAATGGGTATGGGATCATTAGTTAATGTTCATTCAGATAGTTAGAATATGTATATTGCCTGCAGAACCTTTGAGACCCTGGTTTAAAAACTCTAAATCTAGAGGAAGAAACACTTCCTTATGAAATAAAAAAAATGAACAGACTTACTATTATGCATATTATGCTATTTGACACACCATTATGCATAGGAAGTTCTATTTCCTAATGTAGCGCCTACCTAATCTAATGCTTTAAACACTGGCATCTATTCTTCTTCGACCAAAATGCTTTACTCTACACTGGGAGTCCTCTTACATTGGGAGAAGCTACAGCAAAGATTGTTTTTTCAAATAATAATGCTTACATGTTTCCAGTTAGCTTCATAATTTCTTCTTTTTTAAGCTTGTTGGCATTCCAGTCCTCATCATGATTCACAGCTTGTTCCTGATAAACAACGTTGGTGATATATTCCTGGAGAAACACTGGAAGAGTGTCATAAGTCGCTCCGTCTGTGATTATTTTTTCGAAGTCCGAGAAAAGGCAACTGAACCTGACAACGTGCCTCCAGTCATCCACACCCCTCATCACTATCTCATAAACATCTATCGTGAGAAGATCTTCTTTGTTTCTGTCATTCAAACAGAAGTACCTCCTCTCTTTGTAATAGAATTTCTGCACCGTGTCGCAGAGACATTTCAGGTATGTGGAAACCTCTGACTGTGGAGTGGACCTAATATCAAATATGTGTTTTCTTTATTTTAGATGTATACTAAAGACCAGGCCAGTATACTGCAGAGTTTAACTTTAACTTGTCTGAACACACCTGCCTGGAAGTTTTTAATCTGCGTACTAAGACCTTGACTGGCTGGTTCTGGTGCATTTGGTTAGGGTTGGAGCTAAACTCTGCAGGGCACTGGCCCTCCAGGAACAGGACTTGGCACCCCTGCTATAGACATTGTGTTTTGATTTTATATTATTTTCATGTATGCAGGATTATTTTGGAGAATGTTCTGAGACCACGATCAAGGATAACGTGGTTATAGTCTATGAGCTCCTGGAGGAAATGTTAGATAATGGCTTCCCCCTTGCCACAGAGTCCAACATCTTAAAGGAACTAATCAGACCTCCTACGATACTGCGGTCTATGGTCAACACCATTACAGGTGACAGCATTACGTGTCATTATCATGACATGTATTTTATGTATGTCCATGAAATGTTAAGAATCTAACTGATTTACCATCTTCAGGTAGCAGTAATGTTGGGCAGACACTCCCCACTGGTCAGCTCTCTTCCATCCCATGGAGAAGAGCTGGTGTAAAATATACTAATAATGAGGCTTACTTTGATGTTGTTGAAGAAATCGATGCCATCCTGGATAAGTCTGGTAAGAGTCAAAATTGAATTTCAGTTCATTAAACAGTGCTGCCTATTAGAACTGTGAGTTATATTGTGCCACTGCCTGACAGATACCTGATATTGAATGTTTATATTATAGCATTAGTCACACTAGGCCAAATGTATTTCTCATGACCGTAAAAACGTTTTGATATGAGGATTTCTTCTAAAATAGTTGAATTTAATTTGTATAGAAATTGTGTCTATGCATAAATTTCTTTGACAAGCTCAAAAAAAATCTGAAATGTGGAATGTCTAATTGTTTGGCTGGTAGTGTAAATATGAGAGATTAAATATGAAGTGTATTGGTGTATTGTTTTGTTTCAGGAACTACAGTTTTTGCAGAAATCCAGGGCGTGATTGATGCTTGTGTGAAGCTGTCTGGGATGCCAGACCTTACACTTTCATTTATGGTGAGTGTATTTATTCATATACACCTGGCAGTTTGTTACCTTTTGTTGTACAGTTCATGACTCATCATCTGTATTTAATTTGTATTTTGCATATTCATACAAGAAAGGCTGCCCATTTGTATTGTAGGCCACAGTCGGCACCCTGTGAAAATTAAATATTAGTTCTCCATCCACAGAACCCCAGACTCCTGGATGATGTGAGTTTTCATCCTTGTGTCCGATATAAGAGATGGGAAAGTGAGAAAGTTATCTCCTTTATTCCCCCAGATGGAAACTTTCAGCTTATGTCATATCACGTCAGTGCCCAAAAGTAAGTTCAGTAAAGCTCTGCCCTCGATACTGTGGTTAAAATGTTTGATTGCAAATGCATTTCTTGCAACATTTGGCAGCCTTGTAGCAATTCCAGTGTATGTGAAGCAGAACATCAGTTTCTTTGAGACTGGTTCTTCAGGAAGACTGGATATCACTGTGGGTCCTAAACAGACCATGGGAAAGACTGTGGAGTGTGTTGTAGTAACCATACACATGCCCAAAGTGATTCTCAGTGCCAACCTCAATGCAACTCAGGGAACCTACAACTTTGATACTGTCACAAAGGTAAAATACTATTCCACCAACTCACCCAAAAATGAAAATTCTTCCATCATATACTCACCCTCACGTCATTCCAAACCAACAGTGGCACCCATTGACTTCCATTGTATGAACACAAAACCACTGAGATATTTCTCAAAATATATTCTTTGTGGTCCACAGAAGAAATTGTCCTACAGGTTTGGAATGACGTGAAAATGAGTAAATGATGGAAAATTATTCTGTTTTGGGTGAACTATCCCAATGCTTTTTTATGGTAGTTATTGGTAGTTAGTTAGTTAGTCATTCTAGTAATGATTGGCATTTTGGTCTTTAAGTGTCACTAAACATTGTCTCATAGTTCTCACTGTTGTCCTGTAGACTTTAGTGTGGGATATAGGAAAGCTTAACCCTCAGAAGCTTCCCAATCTGAAAGGAAGTCTTAGTCTGCAGTCTGGAGTGCCTAAACCAGAGGAAAATCCAAACCTGAACATTGACCTGAAGATCCAACAACTAGCCATCTCAGGTAATTTATGGCCCCTTTATCACCTTTGATTTATTTATTGCTAGCCATTGGTCGTGGTAAAGATCAGAACATGTGATAAAATATATTAACAAGCTTTAATAGGTTGCCTTAACTCTCATTAGTTTAATCCTCTGTTGTCCTCTCTTTGAGTTTGTTTTATTTTCTATTAAACATACACACACACAACATATATATATATTTATTATATATGTACATTTATGATGTTCAAAAGGTTATTTAAAAGGTGCCATAGAAAATACAGTTTTATATTAATGCTCCACAGGATTAAAAGTAAGTCGTCTTGATATGTACGGAGAGAAGTATAAACCATTCAAAGGTGTGAAATATGTGACCAAGGCTGGAAAGTTCCAGGTCAGAACATGAGGCTGTTACAGGATCATAATCACATGCCAAAAGCTCAAGAGGTGCCAGTTTCGAAGTGACAAATCAAACAGGATTGCACCTTATACACAATCAAACCATTGAAGTTACAATTGTCATTGTATAATTCATATTTACATGTTTTGTGGGAGGAAACTGGGAATTTGCAAGAAGTGCAAGTCTTTCCATTGTCATGTACTTTTGGGAGACTTAGGACATAACAAAATATAATTAACATTCCATTGATTTATCAAAACTGTATTGTGTTAGATTTAAAGTATGTCATTTACAGTATGTCTCTGCCAGGAATGCTCTGATATCTGCCAGTATAATTGGATGTTTCACCTTCTCTTTACCTACACAGCAGTCACACATTATTGAAAGTGGACAGAGGTGAATTTTAGTTCAGATTGGTACTTTGTATTTTGTGATGTAGATGAGTTTACATCACCTGTTGTCCTACAATCTTAGATACTGGCACAGAACACCACTTCTCTGAATTTCTGTAGTTAGGCCTTAAGTCTTTGTTCAGTTTTGTATCATCATTTCTTTTGTGTTCAGTGGCCTTTGGATGGGAAAATACTTCTAAGTGGCTTTAAACACCCAAATGCCTTTCTTTTAAAGCACAGCTATGCTTAAAGCAAGTGATAATGTATTTAGAATAATGGAATCTACTACACAAGCATATCACAGCCACCAGGTCAAAAGCAGTTCTGTTCTGTCTCCTTAACACATTGTTTGTCATGTACAAGCACTGTAGAGCCTTTATTAGCACAAATGAGAGAACCTGTTGCATTGACCAGAAGCAATATTGTAGATGTGCAGCCTTAAAGCTTTACAAAGAATTTGCACACTTACAAAGGGCAATTCTATCATTTTATAATGTCATTTGAAAACCTGTTAGTCAAGGGAACCTTTAATTGCATTAAATGTATGTATTTAAACAAGAAGCCTTCAGATTTATAAAGTATGGAAACAAAATCCGGCCTCTGTGTGCTTTTTTTGGTATATTTTGAACTTTTATAAATACTTCAGTTGACAGCATCAGTTGAAAGTATGCAGTTAGTATAAAATACTTTTATGCAGTATCTGCAAAGTTACTATCAAGAGTCATTTAAGGTTATTTATATATTTTCAGCCAATAATAAAAGGCAGAAATCCAATTTTGTTTAAACATCTGGTGAGTTTTTTTAAACTGTTTACTGTTTAATTATTCTGAGGCACATACGATGTTTTTTTCTCTGTGACTCTGAAAACAGAAGTTAACAGTAGTATATATACACACACATTCACAAAGCAGTATTTTACACCTTCTAATGTCAACATAACCCAAAACATGCTATTACACATAAAAATGCAGCCCTGTAAACTTTTACAAAGAGGCACTATATTGGGGCTGATAAAGTTACTCTTCCAAATGTATATACTATAGAAAGAGTATAAGTGAATGCAAGGCAGTGAAGCATCTTCTGATAAACTGTCAGCTGTACAGAGAAATCAGAGTGCAGCTTAATATGGTTCATCTTCAGCTAAAGGTGAAAAGCATTGTGCTACTCAAATTCAACACGTTCAAAGCTGTACAGTTTTTAGTTATCTCCAAACAGTGATATCGCATACAAACAAGCCACCTGGGTCTTGTGTAGTAATTAACAATTTCACCCAATAGAAGATACATTAAGACAGCTCCTTTGTTAATGTACTACAATTGAAATACTAAAAAACAGAATGGCACTAAGAACAACCTTAAAATTACAGCTATAATTTGTTTAACTGTAAAAAGACTGTCTTTGATGTTCACTTTAGCCACGTAGCAGAGAAAACAGTTCAACTGTTGTGAGAATTGTGCTTTTCTTTCACAAGGAGTATTATTTAAAAACAATCCGCATTCACTTTCCCACAGGTGTAACAGAAAGAAACTTTCAAGTGTGAATAAAGTAAAGAATGGCATTAAAAAGTTAACCAAATCTCTCCATGTCTACACACATTTCCATACTTTTTTGTTTATATAATAGCTAATGAATATTAAGTCATGTAAATGTAAAAAATAAAATCTTTGGCATCAGTTATGCCATGCAAAATACATCTCTGTAATTGCACGACCCATCCAAAACAAAACAAAGAAAGCCATTATCCCATTTAATAAATAGTTAAGCAAAGCCAAGCTAAGTTCATACTGTGAGTAACAGCTGAGAACGGTTAATTCTGATGAAATCAAAGCTACACCATAGTACGTATGTGACTAAAACTGAATGATCTGTGATAATGATCTAATGATTGTAGACATTAAGAAATATAAATATATGCATTTTCAATAAGAAAATTTAATTGTCAAAAACTATAAGTAAATTTTATCATGAGCTCTGACACAGTTGGGGAATGGCATTTACTGTACGTCATCATGCCATATTTCTCCAATACAAAATAGAAAACATCTTCATGCAAAAAATATATATACCTGCAATTTAGAAACCCAACATACCAAAAATATATATTTAAAAATCTGCTTCCTGTGTACTTCTACACTATATCCCAGTAGTGTCAGATAGTTAACTATAGCAAACTTTAAGGGCAAAAATAGCTTTCATAAAGGATAAAGTAATCAGTGTACTGAGTACCCTTAGTAGTAAGCAAATAAAATTAACTTCTACCAGTCATCCCAAAACTACAGAACAATGATGTCCATTAGTTTAAGGATCAGATGGTGTCCTTCATTGTTCTTTAACAGGGAAGAACAATCCTCAGTCTACTGGTACCAGGGGGTCTTTCTGACCCAGCGGAGGGTGAACCCTGCGTCTGTGCGGATCTTGATGGAGGCGGCTTCTGCTTCTCTCACCGTCTCCTTCACAGACTGCATGAGGTTCTGAGCATTGTGCACAAGCATCTCAGTGGCCTTAAAGAGACACAATTAATTCATGTTTTATTGAAGGTGCTTGTTTGTACATAAGATGAAGATATCAAGGAGAGAGGGGGAGAGAATATAACCTCACCTGCTCTGATTCTTCCTCACTGATGTTTGTACGACCCAGCATAGTTGCTTTAACTGTAGACAGGATCTTCAGCTGAGTGCTGATGGTTGGGATACGCTCACACACCTGAAATCAAGAACACTTTTGAGAAAGTCTTCAGAGCTCCACCAGATCTAGGTGGACTCATGATGCCCACACTGTAAAAAAAAGTGCCTTAAATTTTTAAGTTTAATCAACTTGGGTATACAAGTAATTTCAACTTAATATTTTAAATCCTGAAGGGTATAACTTATATAGCAATTTTCCAACTATTTCCTAAAAGTTACCTCAACTCCACACCAGTCAAGATTACAATAAGTATGTTGAAATGACTTGTGCAACCAAACTGATTAAACTTAAAAAAACATTAAGGCAGCAAAGTGCAGGTATTCTATGATACATTTATTTTGTTGCCTTTTTTCTTTTTTGTTTGTTTTTGTTTAGTGTTGTTATCATTGTATCCAACAGAACAAAACCACTGACCTGCAAGAGGTTAGTGCGTATCCGTTTGTCTGTGCATTGCTTGGCCACCTCCTTCGCCAGCCGTGTGACCTCATCAGAGGCCTTAGCGATGTCTTTGGCACACTGAATAAGGGCACGTTTATTCCCGCTTCCTCCACGCACCAGGCGAGACATCTCTGCCATGAGCAGGGCCATGCGCTTAGCGGCTGCAATGATGTCATTACCCTAAGAGGAAAACCCATGCGGAAATTAGCATGTTATTTAAGGATGGATTACAGTGCCCAGGTAATTTCCTCTATGTGGTAAAATGTGAATTACTAAAAAATGAGCTGATCCCATATACAGTTTGGTTATTGTATGGTTGTAACATTTTGCTCAAAACAGTATTTATATTCGTCAAATGCATCTCCATCATGCCTTGTGTGAAACTAGTAAAATTCATTGTGTCACCTGAGACGATCTATAAATGTACCTGCAACCCAAATACAGATCCTAAATGCATTTTCCTCCAGCTTGTCAATGGTACCGCTGTACCCATCTTATGAATAGTCCTTTAAAATTAACCATGGTGTATTTAATCATTTTATCTTGAATAGAATTCTATGTTATCCATGAGTGAGGAAGTTATCTTTGTACACAGACATGCAGAGCTTTACTGTGTTAAAAAGTATCATCCTACAACGGCTTTGATATGGTTCCTGTAAATGGTTAGAAAAACCGCATGTGCAAAAACAAATGACAAACAGGCATGTGACGTGACTTCAACACATGTAATTTTGAAGTCAATAGGAAACTGTCATCCATAGCTTCACAGGTTGGCAAAAGCAGAGTGTTTTTGGCAGCAGCATTTTGAGTGGCTCCGTTTTCAAACCAGGGGCTCAGAGGTGTGACACTATTAAAAATGCGCATGAAGTGACTTGTGAAGCCAGTATCAGTTTGTCCAAGAAATGCACAACAAACTTGCCATTCCAGTCGCTGTCAAATGTGAAGCAACAACAGCAGCCGCTAATCTGAATTCAGCATTCCCACAATAATATCTGGATGCAGAAGGGATACTGTGGCCCATCTGAGGCCAGGAAGTACCTTACTGGACCACTTGCGAGCCTCCTGATGCAAAGACTGCGCAGCGGCCAGAATGGGCTGGTTAACTGGCTGATTGGAAGCCATTAAAAGCAGCTCTGGTTCAAAATCATCCTCGTTGTCTGTGAACTCATCATCATCGTCTATATTTACATCTGCCTCAGCGGCCTGAAAACCTTCATCTGTCACCACAGGCTGGGGAGGAGGAGGAGGAAGAGGGGAGGGGTTGAGGAAGGAGCCAGCAGGGAGAAAGAAGGACAGAGTTAGTACAAGAGGCACTGGATGGAGATTCCCAGGAGAGGATTGTGGGAAATACTGGGTTTAGGATGGGGCAGGAGAGGAAGAATTCTTGCTCTGGCTATTTATAGACTGGCACAAGGTTTATAATGAAACTCAAGACGGTACTCTTACATTCGGCTAAAAATAAAGGTAGAGGTGTTGTGTTGTTTTCATGTATAGTTGGGAGGATGAAAACTATGTTAATTTGGATAGGAAGCAAAGAAGCAAAGCCCCCACATCAAGACATTCTATGTGATGAGTTAATTCTACAAAAAGCAGTTTGGTGTTAAAATGAGTTAACTTGAGTGATACTTAATCTGAAAATATTTTGTGCGGTACAAAACTCAATCATCCTGGGGCACAGACATGCTGAACCAGCAACTTTCCTTTTAAGTCAAGAATTTCAGTGAATTATTTTAATAAATTTCTCATTCCAAACTTTTTTCATTTTTGAGTGAATTATCCTGTTTCTGAACTATTCTACTTCTAGGATTTAAGTTGCAAAGGTGAATATGTGCAAACATATATATAATTAAACAAGCAATAAACATGGGGCTGTGTATGGAAACAAACAGAAGACCAACTAAAAACATACAAGAGTACAAATGATCCACATGTTCACAGGGATCAAGACGGAATTGTGAAGGACAGTAAGATCTAGAGCAGAAGTACAACAAATGCACATTGACATAAGACAAAGACAACAAATAAATCAAACACATCCAATGGGCTCTCACTATGGTCACCTGACTGGATTATATATTGTTAACATCTGTTTCTATTCTCTACAAGACTATTTTCCAATGAGCTTGAATTACCTCAGCACTAGTTCCAGAAACCAGCATCTCCAATTAAAAAGATCAAAGATATTCCCATTAAGTTAACTCAGGTAGTTCCATTTGATTTGTTTAATAGCTGTGGAACGTTTGGGGTACAGCTGTGAAGAAAACTCATGTATTGCTCCATCACTATGGTTACAAATTAGTAAATCTACTTGTTAAAACCGTTAGGCATGGCATGCAAACACTTCTTTTCATAGATGACAGTTTCCATTAATTTTCTTTTCCTGAAATTGGAATCATCACACAGACGTCCAAATTTCAGGTTGAAGACAACAAAAAAACACAAATGAACAGACCTCGGAACAGAGGGCAACATATCACAATCATAAATAGCAGACTGGTAAACAAAGCACATTTCTCTGCAGTATCTACAAAACTAACTTTCGCACTGAATGGATTAGATGACAGTACTGACACAACCACAGCAAATTAAACTGTGATGACAAGAAGACTTCACATAATAATTCACTGGCTGCACGCAACACAGCCGGTGAAATTTCCACAACAAATTTCATGAAGTTTCATGAAGCCAGTCAAGAACATGACTGGGTCATATTTGAACATTTGGACAGGATGTGTCACAGTAATGAGAATCAGCTTGCCTGGATACAATATTTTTTAAATAAAAAATTTAAGGTAGTACAGCCATGATGTTTAAAACACTTTACATTTTAACTCTTTCCTGCATTATATTGCCTCATGGAATAAAACCCATTTGCTTCACTTCGCAAAAATATAAAATGCCCCAGAAAAATGTTAATAATAAAGGACTGCTTAAAAAATACAAGCTCAGGTTAAAAATAAAATGTGTTTGTTTACACTACATCCCGCCAAACATAATTTTCTGGCATTGTAAAGCATGAAATTGTGCTTCAAATTCAGTCTTTAAGTCACTGATTTATGTTAAATACAATTTATGTTTATTTCCATTTTGAAATCTGATTCAGCTTTGTGAGAACTTGACAAGCTTTGTGAGAGTCAACCTTTGTTACATATACAGAGCTACCTGTGTTTGAGTTTGGGTTTCTGTGCAGCAGGTCCACTCACCTTGCTGGACCATTTGCGGGCCTCGTCGTGGAGTTGCCTGGCAGCTACCATCATCGGCTCGCTCACCATCTCACCAGCTTTCTGATCTGGGAACTCCTCATCCTTCTCCTCTGGGGGTGGAGGTCTCGGGGGAGGAACCTCTGCCTCAGGGAGTGGTGGTTTGGGAGGAGCCTGATCATCATGGACCTGAGAAAGGATGACAGAGATGGAACACATGGTGCGCTACTGTCTTGGTCTGTTAATGAAGCCTTCATTTTATTAAGGATATGCAGTATTTCTATTAACATCAGCAATACTAATGTACTAATACTAATATAATAGTAATGGCAAGACATAATCAATCAAACAGTCATTGTCGATTACAAGCTATCATTGGTATGCAAACATGGGATATATTTTGAACTGCATCAAACAGGTGAAATTGTATACACTGTAATATATACAGTACATAGTATATATTGAATATACTGTATATACTGTGAAATTGTATATTTGTAAACTGTATAAATTTTCCCTTTTTGTACCAATATACTAAACCAAAGAGCTGCACCTGACAGTTCAATAGTTCACCAAAAGTTCTGCTAAAAAGAAAGTAACAACATAAGCGTGAATTAATTATGACTTTATGAATTCTAATTTTGTAGTAAACTGTTCCTTTAAGAACTGCTTTGACTTAGTTCACCCACAAATGAAAATTCTTTCATCAATTTCAATGTCATTCCAAAACTATATGACTTCATTTCTTCTGTTTAACACAAAAGAAGATATTTTAAAAAATGTCTTAGTGGTTTTGTGTCCATGCAATGGAAGTCAATGGGTGCCACTGTTTTTTGGTTACCAACATACTTCAGAATATATTCCTCTGTGTTCTTCAGAAGATAAAGAGTCATACAGGTTAGGATTGACATGAGAGTAAATAAATGATGAAATAAGTTTCACTTTTGAGTGAATTTTTTTATGGAGAGCTGCAGCACTTACATGCAGCTGATCAAGGTCCGGAGGTGGAGGTGGAAAGTCAAGCTCCTGAGGCTGAAAGGCTTCTCGGACTTTCCCAACAGCAGCCAAGATCCTGTAGCCAGAATCCAGGAAGCTCTTCTGCAAACCTGCTCTCAGAAGAAGATTTCTGTTGACTGAAAAGTTATTCTATAACTGTAACCAGAACAAATACAAAATGAAAGAGACAAACCTGGATCTTGGATGTTTCCTGCCACGGCTTTAGCAGCCATAACCATAGGTGAGATTGTTCTACCAAGTTCGTCTGAAGCAAATTTGACCAGTTCCCTGAATTTAGGGTCCTCTGAGTTCTCCACTTCCCGCTTGGCCACCAGAAGGACCCTGTTAGCCCGCCGGGCAATGCTGGTTGCCCCTGCAACCAACATCTGGGGCTGAACATTAGCCATTGCCACACGACACTTATCAATGTCTTTTTTAATGGCCTCCTCTGAAGCATCCAAAAGGGACTTGGTGTCAATGGCTTCATCCACAAGACCTGAAAAAAGATAGTGAAAACATAATTTAAGATCTGCAAACTGCTAATCTTTCAGACAGAGGCTCTACTGTGGCAATCAGCTGAGCTGGTTCTGCTTACCTGTCATTTTTTCAATGTTGTCAATCCATTGATTCTTCATAGTCTCAAAGTGTTCGTACGCTGCCTGGTTGCCAGGGTTCTTCAACAAAATGCGTGCAGCAGAAGTGACCTACTCACATGTAGAGAGAAACAGACGTATGTTTAAATTAATTTTAATAAACTTAATTTATATTATAGATTACCACAACTGATAGCTATTAATGCTGCATCTACAATCACTTACATGCGCAACATGCACAAAAATATTTCTTGTGCGCCTTGAAGGTTTGCTAACATTAAACTTTAGCAACAGTTAAAAACTGCACATGCCCAAATTTCAAGACTTGTTTTAGGCTATGCCAGAAATCTTGAGACTTGTGGCTAGAGGTCAAATATAAGGCTTGACTGTCTCAAGCGTACCATTACATGTACTCAAAGTAAATTAGGCATAAGCGCATAACTGGGCGTCCACAGACATACTATATATAAATATATAAGCTGCCCCCGTCATGACTCTCACACATACCTGAGGTGTTAAATCTCTGGCTGATTTCACGGCCGCCTGGATGCCTTCTACTGTACTCTTATTGGCTGTTCCCACGGCAGCAGCCTTTTCTGCTGTAGCACCCAATCTGTTGGCGTGATTCTCAAAGTTAGTGGCCCTTTCTTGAAAGACCTGTCAAAAAAAGAAAAACCATAGCATGTGTGTTTCTGACCTATCTGTCCCTGGAAGTTTAATTAGGAGACAAAAAATGTAGGAGGCAAAAAGTCAATGTGTGTGTGCATGCATTTGACATGACAGTGTAAAACACGGTGTATAAGCCCGTCTCTGTTTAGACATGTTATATGCTTAGCAGACCTCGTCTCTGTTGGGGGCCTCAAGAGGCGCTGTTGCTGCCACAGCCAGAAGCTTAATTGGTGTAGTGGTGTCACTGAAAACATCAGACACCTCCTGGGTCATTGCCTCTTGCATCTTTGCCTTCAGATCCTTCAAGAAACAATATGACACAGTTAATACAGTTAAAAAGCATGCATAAATGTAAGGCAACAGGAAGGAGCTGTGATGCTAATATTGTCCAGCAGAGGGAGCCACCGGCTTATATTCTACTGAGCTGCAAGCCCTCAACTTGTGTATTTCACTTCTGCAAGAAGGTCAGCAAATCTGTCCAGTGTACTTCCCATCTAAGAAGGTCTAATCATCACAATTATGCTTCACACACACCTGCTGTGATGGAGAAGGATACTGGGAATCTTTAAATAAATGAGGGTGTCACACTCATCTTACTTTAATAGCTTCCAGAAGCTGAGCGGCCACAGCGCAGGCCTGAGGACTCTCTCCCTCTCCCCGCGCAGCCAGATCCGCCAACTGCATCATCAGCTGCTCCACTCTGTCACACTTTGCTAGCAGCTCCTGTCTGTAGGGCCCTGGTAGAGAGTTAGCCAGCCTACGGCCCTCCGCTATCAGCCCCCGTATTGCAGCCTGGCCTAAAGACACAGGCAAAAAACGCCATTCAGATTGGCCACAGGCCACAGATCTGGACACAGGTTTCAACACATGCATATTGAATATAAAAGCAGAAGCAACACATCTGTTCGTTGCATGAAATGTCTGTTTGTGCATGGAAAAAGTATGGAATGTCCCATCACCATTAAGTACATACTAGTAGCGTATACTGTAGTTTAAGTATGCAAACTGGGATGCAGCCCTGGAATTAAACTCTTCTGGTATAAAATTACTCCAAAACTTCCATAAAGTTTTAAGTGAAAGTCAGTTTAAAACAGTGTTCTTAGCCAGGGGGCCGGGGCCCAATAAGGGTCTCAAGAAACTTCCAACGAGGCATCAAGATGACTTAAAATTATTTAAAATAAGACAAAACAAGCATTAAAAAGGCAAAAATAACTAAAAAGCAATATATTTCTTAGTGCTATTAGGACTTTTCACAAATCCACATCTTTCTAAATACTCCAAGCTCCAGAATATCATTAGAAATAAAATGTGAAATAAGAAAGAAATTACAAAGAACTTGGTAGAAATTGTGATGGGAAATTCAAAATATTGTTGTGGACAATTGGGGGGGGGGGGGGGCTTCAGTTTAAAAGGTTGAGATCCACTGCTCTAAAAGTAACATGACCTGCTGTGAATAGGACACGTGATGGCTATTCATGGATTGAAACATTGTTAACCATGAACATAAATATAACAGTGACCGAGGTAATAATTTGTCTATCACATCACATAAAGGCCCAGAGTAAAGTGCCCAGTGCCAGACAAATGAATAAGTCATTCAATATGCCTGTGTCATCCTTTGGGGGAAAATAATGGCCAGGGGCTTTTACTGCAGCTTATTGGTCATTAGGCTAAACACGGACATGGATATCAAAACTGTTACATGACCACAGAATGGTTTTGATTTAGTTTTGTACAGAAAATAGGCTACCAAAATGTTTTTTATCCAGGCAAATCAGATATGATTTTGTCCTCTGATCGAGGCTTGTAATGGTCTGCAGGGATCTGTGAGGCTGGCACACACCTACTCCATGATCATCCACCCCAGGGTTGTTGATCCAGCGCAGGGCCTGCTCCATTTTGCCCTCCAGGGTAACGGCAGCCTTGGCGGGTCTCATGTTGGCCACGGCGCGGTTAGTCTTCGCCTGAAGGTTCTGCAAAGCCGTGCCAATCTGTTTTGCCAGTGCTCTGGCTTCAGGTGTATCCCCTTTGCCCCTGTGTCACAGAAAGTGACCAGAACATGAGATTACACCAAACATGAATACCATATGAATACCAAACGGGATTAAAGCTGCTAAAATTACTATTTTATACAGTATGTAACCAGAAGCCATTGCTATTGTGGAGTGTTTACTTGTACAGCATGGCACAATTAAATCCAAGGTCATGGTTTAGAATCACAGGAAACATATTCTGATAAAAAATATCTTGAACACCTTTAGATAACAGTGTCTGCCAAATGCATACATTTGAATGTAAATGTATTGAAATTATGAGCTAACTTTAAAAACTTTCACGCATTTAAATGTATCAAAGTTGCTGAAGTGGTTTAGCAAGAAATTGCATGAATTACAGTAGTCAGAAATGTTTGAAGCATGTTACCCAATCAGCATCAATTACATGGTGTAGGAAAAATGACCAAATTTGGAAACTGTCATTCCTAATCAGGGGGTTTTAACCTCCGAGTGAGACTGACTGGCGACTGATGTTTTTAGTACACGCCTGTACGGCTACATAAACCAAGAGTCACACCAGGCACATAATCTTAGCTACAGAATCTGACCAAACAGTGATAAGATCATAAGAGTGTGTCATGTTCTTTGTTTTCATTATGTGCTAATCAAAGACACAACATTCTCCAGACATGACATATTGCCATGATTGATATCAAGTTGAAAAAGTCTGCTCTGTGCTTTCAAAGCATATTAACCACATGTAATGTTGGTCTCTAATTACATTTTGCGAAGCTCAACCAGTCTTGCAGTGAGTCCTGCGATCTCGCTGATGGAGCGCAGGATGTCGTCTCTTTCTTTAGGGTCTTCACACAGGTCAGCAATGCGTTTGGCCTCTACCAGAAGAGCACGGATGTTTTCCTCCCCCTCCGGGCCACCGTTAGGGTCAGCCAGCCAGCTCTATACAGAAACACTTATGAGCAATTAAGTATTAATCTAAAGAGATTAACTCAGGTGCGATTATAATTATGATGTAGGATGATCCCGATTACTTTATGATCTTTAAATATTACAAGGTCATATTTTCTTGACATCATTTACATCAAGCAATACATAGGGCTAAAAGAAGAATCAGAATCTTCAAAAACATAATTCTATTTATTCCATTATTATTAGAATTACCACAATGCTGAGATATATCTTGTTTTTAGATATATCTGTTTTTGAAGGAATATTTATGGCTGCATTGGTATTCAGCACAAGGAATCTGTTACATAATCAAAGGCTTTGTTTTGTCTGAATTCATCTATAGTTTTCTGTCGGTACACCAGCACCATGAAGTTCTGGGTTTTCTGTTCTCCATCCTATAAACACTTATGAGTCACAGCACATCTTTAAATAAAGTTGAGACAGATTTATCCAACAGCTGGTTAGATGTCTGTAATTAGCAGTACACATACTGTATGTCCTCCGGGATACATTTCAATTTGTTTAGATCTGTTGTCTACTGGATAAACTTCACTAGATGTCAAAAATCTTTAAAAATAAGATTTTCTCCAATATATTTCTCCAATATATAAAATATTTCTTCAATATATCTGAATTTGGGGGTAATCATAAGGATAATTTTGCTGATATTTTATAATGTTGCTATCATGATTCCACTATGCGTACAGCACAAATACCAAAGTTTAAACACACAAAACCACTAAAGTAACCTCCTAGCATCTTCATGCTTCTGTTAAATGATCACACCGCTGACCTGGGCTGTGTCAATTCTCTTGGCGATGGCCTGCTTGGCATTGGTCAGGGCCTCCAGTTTCCGAGCAGCATTCTCCACTTTCCCCACCAGGATATCCAGACCGTGGGCCACCTGCTGAGCTTTCTGCATGCCCATGGGGGTGGCACCCTGACCCCTAGAAAAAAACAACACATAAACTACATATATATATATATATATAAAACTGACATAACTGACATGATCCCAAATCCACCAATATTTAGTTTGTGTCAAGGACGAGAGAATCATAATAAATTAAGATCTTATTGAATACACTTGAAAACCAATTTACCTAGAAATCAACCTACGAACTGCATGCAAAGGCCAGTATAAAAAAACCCCAGTGTGTAAGAGTGATCAGCGGCCCAGCAGCGGGCTGAGGCAGCTGCTGATTATTAAGCACTTCAGCCTTTAATCTGCTTTCTGTGAGTCTCTGATCTCTCATTCTCTCTAGCTTTCAACATCCCTGACACATACTGTACCACACTGCACCTTTTTTCTCGCACTCAGCAGTCAGGGTTAAATAATCCCTGGAGATTTAGACTGTAAACAAACAATGTCTAAAATGTGTTCATTGAAAAACCTGACACACTTTTGTGTTGTTAATTATAAGCAGTTAGAGCCTCTGAGACTCATCACACAGGCGTAATGTTTTGCATGAAGGATGATGAATAACATTATGAACAGCTCACAGCTGCTCTAATGCATAATTCACCTCACGTGAGTCAATAAGAACAAGTGATAAGAATAAGTGGTGACATTTGTTTTGAAATGCTGAACTGAGGATGCTGAACTCTTTGGTGGTTGGAGATACAACCGTGAGCTTATATATGTCCAATGGGTCTGATTGTGATTTTGTAGTTTCTCCAGGTGTACTAAGAGAGGATGTACCTGGCGCGCACATCTGACACCTGATCAGTCATTTGGCCCAAGGTCTTGGCTGTTCCCAGGATCTCTCTCCTCTCTTTTCCAGCACAAAGCTCTCCCACTTTTCCCGTTTCGTCCAGTATCTGACGTAGCGCATGCTCTCCTGGGTCTCCTGCACGGGAATATCCACAACAGGCATCACATACAGAGAGAGTTTTTTACATTACATGCATTTTTTGTACACCATACAGGATTTCTTCAACTGACATTTTGGCTATTTAACATGAAAAAGGCATTTTTGCAGCTTAGGGAGAGAATGTTTTAAGTTCTTAAAGTCAATCCACGTTCCTAGAGGTCCACAGACCTGCAGACTTTAGCTCCAACTTGCTCCAACACACCTGCCTGGATGTTTCTAGCAGTCCAAAGACCTTGATTAGCTGGTTGACTTCTCATGGGACGGCCCCTTACCACCACTTAGATAACAGATCTACTGTATGTGGTGTGTAATCATTGGTTTTACCTGGTAGACCATTAGGGTCCCTCAACCAGCCTTTAGCCTGACCCATCTTTGACTCTATCACTGCCAGCGCTCTCTTCATGGCCTCTGTGTCCTTCAGGAGAAGCAATGTGTTAGTGAATACAATATGTCTGTCGTATTTGCCCAACAGGATGTTATTGTATGGACCAAAGTGGTTACAGCAATTGTTGTATTTGCTCACACCAGGTAGTAGATGGTGGAAGGGAGGGGTTTCTGCAGCAGAGTGACCTCTCTCCTTCCCTATGAAGGGCATAAATGGTCTTTCCCTCGCTCAATCACACACACAAAGTAGAAGCGGGGGCCACATAATCACTAATTCACACTCCATTGCATTACATACACACGCACGCACACACACACGCACACACACACACACGCACACACACACACATGCACACACACACGCACACACACACACACACACACTACGAGGAGAACCTGTGTGGTTCACCAACTCAGCCATGTCTATGGCTTTACTGCAGCCTTTGCGCAGACAATGCATTCAACATACACATTTTCAGAAACAAATTAGCATATTAAGAGCACCTAATGTTGAAAGACAAATGAAGGGCACTGGTTTGAAATTAAAATGTTTGGTGTGTGTTTAAAAAATTTGTATGTTTAATTATCTGTTTTTATTTTTGTTGAATTTGTAGTGGTTTTTACTGCAGGCATCATTATTAGTATTGCTCATACTTAAGGTTAGACTTTTATCAAAGCTACTATTAAAGCAATGATTCCTGTTTGTGCTGCAAACATGAATGATGTCAAATTAAAGGGCTTACTGAATAGAACAAACTGTGCCATTATATTATATCATAAGTGATAGGAATTATGATTCCATGGCTTAATAAAACAGGTGAAAAAAACTTATAGACTTATAATGAGTAGATTTGGGGATGGGCTTATCTAATTGGGCCTGTAAGCCACCGTTCAGAACATCTAGCAACCATCTAGCACTGCCCTAGCAACCATCAAGAATATCCTAGCAATTGCACAGTAATACACTAAAGATCATTTAGAACGTTTTAGGAACCACATAGCAACAACCTCCTTGCAACCACCAAAACACTCAAGCACTGAGTTTTGCAAGCATCCAAACGTTAATAAAATGTAAAAATGGAGTTTAATTTTGCTGTTGTAAAAAAAAACAATAATGGGCAATAATATGGTCTAATAATTGGGTTTCTGTTTTTGCTTGTGGTGTTTCCATCAGGAGACACTCTATTAGCCACAGCCAATCAGGAGAGGCAGATGGGCAGGAAATGAACCCCTCACGCCCACTCCTTCCACCAGCCAAGCAGCTATCACACTCTCATATATCTCAGCTCTTATGCAGGAGCAGCACTGCATGACAGACAAACAATTGTGTCTGTTTGAATGTCGATTCATGCTTTCACAAATGTGAATCCAAGAGCCTAAATACGTTCAGAGCGTGCAAAAACCTGAAGCGAATGGATAAGGTGGGAGGCATAAGCATTTTTCAGCTAAAACAAATTATCCAGCCAATCCATTTCCTCTGCCTGCCTCCACTTTGCTTGCCTGCGATCCAGTAACCGTTCAGCAAGACAGATCACTTGTAAGTTGATGAGTCATGTCCTATCTGTGTGCATCATTAGATAGAGTCAGCTCCGAATTGGGCTACAAAGTCCAGAATGATGCTGTATGTATTTGCTCAGTTTGTAGCTGTAATGTGTTCCACTCACAATCATATCAATTCATTGTGAAATCTTGAAAGGATCTAGATATAATCTGAAAGTACTGTTTTTTATTATTATTCACTGATATTATCAAATTGATTTTTTAAAGTATTTTACATGTGTATATATAGTGCCCCAAAAAGTATTTGGACAACTTTTTACACACTTAAGTCTCCAATCCATAATTGTTGGGTAAAAAATGAAAAAATTATTGAGCAAGTACATGACAGATCAGTGTTCAAAATCAGTGTTCTCATTACCATAGCCCAATTTGCAACAGTAAGTTTAAAATTTGAGATGTAAGGTCCGATTTCTCTGGAAATGGCAGTTTTTGCTTCATTTGACATACTCTACGTAAAGAAAAGTATGCAAAATAACCTGCAATTTTATGTTTCAAACAGAGATGGCCATAAAGAAGCAAAAGTTATGGATTGCTGCTCTAATTCACCATTTAAAATGTCTGTATATGAGATGTATTCTTGTAAAAACAAATATCACAGCAAGTGTCATCAGCAAACAAAAAAGTAGATCTTTTCTCAGAACTAACTTTCTTTTTGTTAGCCCATTTTTACCATTACTTTAACAAATCCCCAGGGGATTTTTGGATGGGCTTATCTAACTGGGCCTGTAAGCCACCCGTTCAGAACACCTAGCAACCACCTAGCACCACCATAGCAACCATCAAGAATAACCTAGCAATAGCACAGCATTGATGTTTGAGTGTCAGTGGGAGTCAAAGAGCAATAAGCACTTTAATCCATCGCTGTCGTTGTGATAAAGCACGAGGGAGCCAACAGCCAGAGCTGAGTATCACTTCAGTTTGTCTCTAGGCGAAAACGAGCGGGCCCAATGCTAAGTGTATGGCTTCACAAATGAAATTTGACACAGATACTACATGTTTTTTCAAAAGATTAAAAATTTACTCTTTTATGTGTTTGAATCATTATTAAATAGACCAACCACAGGATCAGTAAATTCTCTCATCATTTATCAGACATAATGTTTTTCGATCATAACAGAAAGATTTAAGGCTTGGAATCCTCACCAAGAATCATAACTATAACCATGAAGTTTTAAAATTGTTTTAGAAGAATACTGCACAGTCCATGCCAAAACAATGTTAACCACACAGCAGTAGATACACACATTTAAAATACATAAGTCTCATTTAAAATATAAAGTCACATGGCTGTGATGTTAAACAGCTATTGGTTTTTAAAAATAGGAGGGGCTTTTTAATATGCCCCACCCCAGCTTGCTGTTTCAACAGGAAATATGCCAACACAGTAAAGAAAACTACTATTTCATTGGTCTTTAACAGTGGGAATGACCTACGTATCAGTAACATCATTCAGTTAGGCTGTCACAGAGGTGAAGGAAATCTATACAGCAGTAGCCACGAAGACAGACATCAAGCGTTAAGGTTGTCACTTCCTGAGACAGGCGTTAGTGATTAGCTGTGAGAATATGTGACAGTGAGACAGAATGTCTAAATGAGGTGCCATATGAGATGAGCATTTGGACAGTGAGGGATGGAACATATGACCGTCACATTCCAAAGAGGCATGGCATGGCACACAGAAACACCCTCTAATTGCAATTGTTGTTTGCTTGTAGTTATTGCGTGAGATTACAGCCCCCCATTACATACATCAGACATGTCAAGCTAGGCTGAAAAAGTGCTATTGAACAACATGAAAAAAGGGGACGAATGCTAACACACACATATTGTTAGCAACACAAATGATCTTGCATGCATTATGTTGCATTACAGAGGGGGAGAGAGAAGAGCTTACCTTCTACAGGAAGAGAAAATAAATGGAAGGACACAGAAAAGAAAGAGAGCACAAAAGAAGGGCATGTTTACAGCGTTATATCAGGGCAAACAGAAAAACAGAGGTGACTGCAAAGTAAATGAAAGCTTAGGAAAATCATTTCGAGTAGAGTGATTTCATATGGAAATATTTATTATGCATGCTAAGCAAGTGAATGGTGCTAGTCAGGGCAAGAGATCAAATAGTTCAGTCGCATTTGGGATGAGTTTGTCACTGTGAAATATTCAATTGAAGATTATTAATCTTATTGTCAAGCACTGTTGCCATGTATACGTGGTGACTGTGCTGGTTATTAGGCAGTGTTATATGGTACAGTCATTGAATTCTGAGCCTGACTGTGATCTGGAAATGGAACAGATTACATTAGCAGGTTGGATGGGTGTGTCAAATTCATTCAGGGAGAAGACCAGATGCTCTGCAAAAAGAAAGATACACAGAGCGGTCCCAACAGAGCGCAACAGTACAGTATAAAATGTAAATCATTAGCTTGTTGTCTTTACTGGTAAATTACTGGCAAATTACCGTTAAGAGATTATGTGCAAATAGGTCCTTTTAAAAAATTACCAGTAATTCAGTCCTGGCAATTTACCAGTAAGAGACGTTGTAACATTACTAATCAATTATATAATTTATAATACATTTAGGGATCACCCTAGACAGACAGATCTTAATACTAGATGTAAACAGGGCTGTGTGTGCATGCGTTTATAATGTGATAAAAGTCATACTTTATTGGCCCAGGCATCCTCATCCCAGGAAGTGAGTTGCAGAACTCTGATGATCTCGTTGATCTCAGTGCTCATCTTCTCAAAGGTGTAGTTTCTGTTCTTCAGGGCCTCCTCTACGCCAAGGCTCTTAGTGCACTTGGTTGTCACAAAGATTTTAATGGCTGATGGGTATCAAGAAAAGATTTTTGAAAAGATTTGTCTCCCCTTTCAAGATATATATTTTACAGGTCAAATGGGAGTGCTGTATGCAGTGCATTCATATATGAGGAATCCAGGCATCACCCTGCTAACAGGGAACGTTTTCAGAACTCTAAGAATCTATAAAAGTTCTCCTAACATTAGCAAAAATGTTCTTGCAGTAATGTTAGTAGAGCTTTTTAACATTATATTTCATTTATCAAAAATGTAATTCTTAAGTAGTTAGTGAAACATTTTAAAAATGTTACAGAATTAAACAATGTATAATGTTAAAGCATTAATACAACATCTAAAAAACAAAATGCTTTGAAAGACGTTCTAGAACGTTTCAAAATAACCTTTATAACGCTTTTGTTACTTAATGGAAATATAACAGAAATGTTTTTATAACCTTAAATTGCTAACTGGGCAAGCATTTCATTATCACCATAAGAAATGCCATATTTGCAAACACAGCCTGTAAAAGTTTCTCGGCAGCAGCAAATGCGCTACCATGAACCTTGATTTATAATGCTGAGCCAACAGCAGAATGCCAAACTGAAAAAGGGAAAATCTCTCCCTCCTGCGAGGCACAAGCAGCTAAATGACTGCAATTATCAGTGTTGCCATATCAACGGATGGCACACAGAGACTGCACAGGCTTTCTCACCTGATATGAGCACAGGCAGCAGCTCTTTCACTGTGTTCATGGAGGTGACCAGCATCACGCGGTGCTCCTGGTGTGTCAGCTCCTGCTGCCGCTCATCGATCATTTTGGCCATCTTCGTCATGCCTGGCGATTCCAAAGCAAACAAAATGAATCAGCACAGTGATGATGTACCACACGCAATGATGAAGTCAGATGATGAAGATAAACACAAGAGATTGAAAGTCAGTGATAGCTGGGTTTGAATTAACTGGATTTTAATTGCATGATTTATGATGATAATCTTCCTAAAGCTTTTAGATCACTCACAGGCCCATCATTTATTCACAGTAAATACTTACAGGATGCATGACAATGTCAAGAAAATGTCAACATTAAGGATGAATGAAGGCAATAAATAAACCGGTAATGTTATGTTTCATATGAAGTATTATGTTTCATATTTTATTTGATATTTTGGAGATCATTTTTAACATAAAAAACATAACAACATAACATAACAACATAACACAACATAACAAAAAAAAAATGCAAATTTAACACATTTGCATTTTTAACGCAAATATCTAAATTACTGGCCTAACCAGCATAAAAAAATTCTTAACGTTGAGCCCCAAATAATATGTAAATAGGGAATAAATTCTTGAAGGACGTGATGGAGACATGGCTTTATTAGCACATGCAAATGAAGAATAATAGAGAGACTGTTAAAAGACACACCTGGTCCCAGGTTTTTAGTGTAAGTGACCAAATCCTCCATGGTCTCAACAACCTCAGCAACTGTCAGGTACTCAAGAATGCCTTTACATACACGGATAATCTTACGCACCTGAAAAAGACAAACAAACTACACTTATCAGAGGAAAAGGACTTAACAAGGAAACATCTCAAAAATGCTGCCTGTAATTGCATTCTTAAGCAAACAGTGGCAACTAGGCTTAAATGTTTATTCTAAAGGTCTCTGCCCTAAACAGGCAACCCCACAATAGTACCATAACATCAGATAACAACACAGACCCTCGAGAAAGATTATAGCAGCACTATTAATAGACCTCAGAGAGTCAGCTTTCACCACAAACTGATGATATAATATCTCTCCAGTACACACCACACAATCCGATGGTAATAATATTTCATGTGCTGTCTTGGAAAAGTTATACATATCATTAGAACAGACAGGTTTTTCTGCCACACACTGCAGAATACCACAGCAACCACTGGGGCTAAATATAGTTTTCAGTGTTTTTAGGAAGAGTTAGGGAGAGATTTTAAATATACAAACACATTTACAGCGTGCAGATCTTGTGATGACAAATCTTGTGACCAGCCGAAGCTGTGCCGAAACTTCAAAAGTATCTGGCACTGATAGAAGACACACTGTGTGCATGCTGGCTCTTCAGATCATGTGCTTCCTGTCAGCTCCATTATACTGCACCTACACGCTCAGCACACGGGAGGCTGGATGTGTGGATCACGACACATTAAGGCCTCAAGTTAGTCTGCTTTATAACTGACTATGTGTTTATTGTTGCTACACCAGAAGAAAAGCTGAAAGCCAGCTTTGATCCAAAGACTTCATTAAAATGTGCCCCACATACACAAACAGTGTTATTACGGCTTTGGGAACAAAACTTACGTGAACATTTGATACAGAGAATCTTTCACACATCTAGTAGTCAAATAGCTCAAATAAACGATCAAACGATTACAGTAATAAATCATTTTTGACAAGCAAATTGCTTGAAGTATATTCAAAGATAATGATCACTCTGTCAGCCAAATCCATCCCTAAAAATGTAATATGACATTTCCCAGAGCAAATGATGTGATATCATCAACACAGTTTAGAAAAAGAAAAACAGTCATTTCAAAAAGCAAAATTTTGGAGATAATTTTGTTTCACAGTTCAGCTTCAGATCCACAAAAACACCATATCCGTTATTGGCATTCAAACCTCAGCTTCATCAAAGGTCAGCAGCAGGTCTGATGTGCCGGAGAGAATGCCCCGGGACCCGTCGATCAGGTAATCCCGGGCAGGAACAGAATATGGGTCTGTCCTCAGCATTCGAGCAGCCTCCACCAGCTTTGCACAGGCATTCTCCACCCTGAGAAACAAAGAAACAGATAAAGTGTCAGTTGATATGTACTCATCATCAAAAAAAAACCCGTAGGTCTTATAACTGACTGGTCAAACAAATCTACTGTAAAATGACTTTCTCTGTTAGAAAAAACTCTGCTAAGGAAATATTTCGTGAACAAAGATAAAAACAAGTGGCATTACTGAGTAATTTAATTGCTATTACACCTCACAGCAGACTGGGCGACACTATATTAATAAATATTAAACCATGTCCCCACATGGGAGTGGAATGTGATGTTTAGGAGAAGACCTCTCTACTTTATTATTCTGTGGTGACCCAGACTTACGCAGTTAACTCCCTATATGAGGCACCACACAGGTGTCAGTCATTACAACAGATCCTATATATGTATACACAGAGGGAGAGAGAGAGAGAGGTTCACATTTCCTGTCACCAGCCACATGTGTGCTGATGGATGAGAACTGTGCCAGCTTGTTTATGGTGCCAAATGTGTCATCTTATCAAATGTGTCAGCTTTCTAAGTCCAGCCAAATCTTCTGCTGTCTTTAACTGAGGCCATCTGCCCAGTCATTTTAAAAAGATTAGTCTGGAAAACCTTCAAAATAAAACAAGGTTTCTCTGAAGACATTGTGTGTGTTTTGAGAAACTGAGTGGCGCTTGACTGTGCTTAATCTTACCGCTGAGATGCCAGCTAGTTTTAAGTGCTTTTAGCACAGTGCCATGCCATTGCTACGGTTTCCTGGATGATTTATATGACGGTAGAGCTAGCTGCTTATTGCTTATTGGCAAAAAGTAAAAAGACCCCAACCCAAGTTTTTGAAATTGTGATACCTAGATATATATATATCTCAGTATAAGAGACCATGTAACAGTTAGTCATGTATTTCACTTTTAGACAATCGTCTTAAAATGATTTCCCTATAGAGGCCAATAAGTGAGCAGAGAGAAGCCATGCTGGTTCCATATGGAGCTGTCAACTCCACTGCTTTTCTGAGGATCCATTCAGCACTACAAGTGGACTTATTATTTAAAGAACACTTTATCCTTTGCCTGAATCACAACTCAGCAGTTAGCACACGTTCCAATCTTGTATGTTCTAATCCAGCCTGCGTCATGTTCTGATCCAATTCCCAGTCGTTCTCAACATTTCATCATCTTTCCACTTTCATGGACAACAAAAGCTCTAAAATAAATAAACATTCTTTAAAAAAAATACCTAAAAAATTTCACCCTAAGTTTTCTGAACTTCCTTTACCTTTAAATGCAAAAGAAACCAAAAAAACAAGCACTCATGCTCTCAGTGACTTTCTGTGTCAGGCTGATGATAAAAAAAAGCATAGCCCAACTTTGGCACCTGAGAGAGCAGAAAATCAAGAGGGAAAAAGAGGGTGAGAGACAGACACAAACAGACAGAACATCAATAATAAATAGATTCCACACTAACTGTTCCATCTACATCAGCTGTCAAGGCAGCACTTCACACAGCTGAGGAGACCCCAGGGTGAGCAGTCATATAGTTTTTACATAGACTTATCAATAATGCATCGTAAGCTCGCAGAAAAACGCCCTGGGCATCAAAAGCGTTGGTATGACTCAGCCCCTGACAGTGAGGTATCACACCGGAAAAACAAGCCCTTTATAACTGCATCTTCTTAGACCTAAACTCCACTGCACAGTATGCATTATTTTAACCTTCTCTCAGAAATACAGGAAAACCACTGAGGTGTTCCTGTAGCTCAGTTGGTAGCGCATTGCATTAGCAGCACAAAGGTTGTGGATTCGATTCCCAGGGAAGCACACATACTTTCAAAATGTATAACTTGAATATACTGTAAACTGCTTTGGATAAAAGCACATGCATCAATGTAAATATTGAAATAGGCTTGAATTTTAATAATGTTGTGACTATTGTGACCACAGCTTTGGTGGTGAAACAAAGAACATGCTTGAATAGAGGCAAAGTTTTTGTACATTTACATTTATGAGACTCTTTTATCCAAAGCAAGTTACAGTGCATTCAAGAAATACATTTAATCAGTACATGTGTTCACTGGGAATCGAACCCACAACATTTGCACTGCTACCTCAATGCTCCTATAAAACTCCAAGAACACTATAAAACTTCCTCAGATGTTTGGACAACCCGGTAGAATTTACCATGACTTTAACATCTTTTGACAAGGCAACTTTGTTAAAGCACATGCCTTGTTAATCCTGTGCAATGAGCATGTGTGTGTGGGTGTGTGTGTGTAGACATCAGCATGGGAATGTGATTAGGGCTGATGTATGTTCACATGATGAGCCCCTAGAGAGACAGGAAGCACAGAACTTACTTAATGAAGGCTGGGGGCATGTCTCTCTTCATGATCTTGTCCTCTGTGGTCTGTACTGTCTCCTTCCCCACCTGAGAACACACATGCAACAAGCTTGTTTAAAAACACAGAGCAACAGAGCTGAAAAAGAGGACAAAAGTTACAACCTTGCACTGTTTTGTTTTTAGGCTTTAATTTGAACCATGATTTATTGCTAGTCAAAAGTAAGTGGTATCAAGGGGAGGAACATTTTCATTTGAGAAAGCATTTCATTGGACAACATAAGTGAACGCAAGAGTCATCAATATTTTTAATTCACTTTCATTCTAAATGAAAACAGCAACTTTATACACACTCATGTATAAAAGCTACTCAGGCAGAGCAGACTGAGGCAGCTTGTTGATGGGGCTGCTGTGAGTATCTGGATACAATAAGGCCCTGTGTGTCCTGGATGAGTCCAGAAGCCGATCTACTGCTCACTGCCTGGGATGATGCCAAAACCGTCAGTGTCCAATCAGAAGCAACTACCCACAACCCATAATGCGCATCTGCCATCACACCCATTTATTCATTATTTCCAAAATGAACACTGTTAATTGTTGTAAACACATATTCTAGACTGTGCTGACACAATTGTCAAACTGACAAACCCTTAAAACCGAGAAATTACTTGAACAGTTAGGCTGGGCAATTAATTGAACATTGATCATTTATTAACAATAAACTTTGGATAAACTTTAGTAGCACTATTAAAAAATGCTGCCTATGTGGCAAATATATAAATATCAAGATTTTCAGAGTTAGAATTTTTTTGTTACGTCTCCCAGCCCTATCCACCAATAATCTAAATACTGAAAGGGGCACACCTACCATTATGTCTATGCAGATTATAGCATTGCAAAAAAATATATTAATATGAAAAGCATATTTAAATTCAAACCTCACTGCCCCTAATTTTCTGTCACCTGAAGCACTGTTTGATTTATAAATCATAAATGTATGGTCTGAAGATATCAGAGCAAACACATGCTCCCATCCACTTCTCCCTATGTCCTTTCACTGGACATCACAAATTACATTACAGTGTCCTTTAAAGTCCACTAATGCACAGATAGCAGCACAACAGAGAGAGGCTTGTTATCTCTGCACAGCACATGGCCACTTCCTGCTTGCTGCTTTTTTCCAATGATGTAATTACAGGAAAGCAGTTGCATCCATTTCTCTACCCCACATATCTGAATTATGTGGCAAGTACATTTTCAAACAACTGTGAAGGTTTATGAATGGTGACTGGTGAAGACAGAGAGAGAGATAACATAATGAGATGAGAAACAGACTCTATTATAAGAAGTAAATAACAGAGTGCATTGATTCACAGCTGATGACCTGCTAAAGACCATTGATCGCATTGGCATACGTCTGGCAAGCAGTTATGTTGCATGGCACTTTTGTGGTGCAGTGTGGACAGCACTCGTTTATTGGCTCCTAATGGGCAATGGGGACTCATAAATAAGGTTAACTAGGTTAACTTCTGGGCTAAAGTGGGAAAAGAGATCAAAGAGCCTCCTATCCCAGTGGGGGTGTTTAACAGGGCCAACAAAACTCATACACATCATGCTCATATGTCCCTGTAGGTCAACTGGTAGAGCATGGTGCTCCCAAAGTCAAGATCATGGGATCATGGGTTTAATGCCCAGTAAAAACACAAACTGATGCATATCTAGAATGCACTGTAAGTTGCTTTGAATAAAGGAATTTACCAAAAGCGTAAATGTAAACATATGAACAATCACGCACACAACAGTGAGTATGTAGGGATGGACAGCAGACAATCACAAACACCAGCTCTGTGCGGGCTGTTTTCAACATACTGAATGAAGAATGCTGTATGGCCTGTTTGACAGATTTATGCAAAAAAATGCAAAAAAAATCCCCAGTCAAGTATTCCATTGCAGTTACAGATAAACATGATGTACCCTAGTGAAAAACAACCCACTGCAGTACACGCCCCAGCCAAAATGTGGTCAAGAAAACCTAGGGGGTTGAAAAAATCTGCAGATTTGGTTCACACTTCCATTACTTTACTGAATCCAGAGCTGATTCACTTCTATTGAGATGTGATATTTTGAAATGCACTAGGAGAGTCATTCTGCTCAAAGAGGCCTCCACCTCACACTTCTTCCAAGATATTGGACCTGCAACCACATTCCACAGGGTTATTCTTAGCTCAGTGTCCTGGGTCTATAAGGCCGTCTGTGGGGCAAGAAGCAACGCTGGTAAATAAAGATCCCCTGCCACCATATCTGGGAAACAAGAAGCAAACAGAACAAAGTTTATGCATTTATACATGCACAATATTGAATTAGCCTTGCTATGAGTTCCAGCACCAACACCATAATAACCACCAGCTGAGGAAAATGCATTCTTAATAAATCAATAGTGCCAGTGTCTGATGGTGTCTTAATATAGATTCACCACAACACATCATAAATAAATGCGTCAGGCTACTGAGAGAACAATCAATCTGGAAGAGTATAAAAACACTCGATGCTGCTATACACAACAGAAACAATACATGCATAAAAATGAGGATAAAAAAACAACAGCATTGATTTAGAAGGTCTCTTAACATAATCTCTTGGAAAAGATGTCTGATACAAAAACTCAAAACTAGTGCTTTCATTTACATAAATGTAAATATGAGAAATTTATACTTTCATAAATTGCTTTGGATTAAAATGTCTATGTTTGGATAAAAACGTCTAGGTATTCATTAAATGAATAAACACAAATGCCACTGTATTATCGAAAAGCAAGTCCAATGTTAAATAGTTTCCCATTTGTCCATTATCATAACTACACAACATCTTTCTGTTAAACCTCATGACAACAACTGATGACATGTTATTATCACACTGGCTCACAAAAGACAAACTAAAGTTTTAACACTGACATGGTTCTCATTCCTTTAATGTTTGCTAGTGTGTTAGATTTGCACACATACACACAGTGTCTATTTGTGTGGTGGGTCAGGGGGGCATTTGTTAGGGGCACCTGCAGTCAGATGTCTCTCTCTGCATTCACTTTTTACTGCGGCTGTTTATATAACAACGCTTCTGTTCTGTCACAGCACACTTTCATCTGTCATCTGTTTACACTACCACTCAGATGTAGCTCCCATCGATTTCCACAACCTTCGCAAAGACTTGCATCTCCTTTAAAAGGAAACTCGGCAGTCCATGCACTCCAGCAGTCCGTAAAAGGTTTCCCTCATACATATTTGGCACATTTCTTGTTGGCAAGCAAAGCATATGGGTAACGAAGACAAACATAAGAGGTAGAGATCCATTGATTGTGTATATCTGATGCATAATTAATGCGGAGTGCTTATAGCGGTTGTTGCCCCGCTAAAAGGCTGTTTGATCTAAGGTTGTGTGCATTAGTGCTGATAATGGATTTTGAGGGAGCAGACCAGGTCAGCAGCTGCCTCCACCCCAGTCAATCAGGGCCACTGTCAGATTTCATTAAGCACAATTCAGACAACTTCAGCAACTAAGCCTGAAGAGGCCAGATTTGGAGAATGTGTGCAATGTGGACACTTACGATACAACAGCTTCCTACTGTAACTCAAAACACACAAAAAGTACAACTGGAATGTTGTAGAACCTCATGTTCAAACAAACTCACACAATCCAAAGTTGCAATTTAATCAGCCCATATGTAAAAATCTCTGTTTAGAGTCCCATCTACACTTTAAATTACATAAACCTGTCAATCAAGCAAATGTGAAGTGCTTGATTACGGGTGTCCTGTGCTGACGGGAGCTGGGGAACCAAACCGCAAACAAATTTATGCTTGTGTCATCAGTGTGGGTCTTAGTGGAAGTTCTTTGTGAATGACTGGGATTAACTTGAACACATTTTAAAAGGCATCATCTCTTCCACAATACTGATTACTAAGAGAGTTTTCTCTGCAAATAGCAGCAATGGATGAAAACATGACCCTGATGTACAGGAGTCTAGCTTTAAAAATGTGACCTCATAACCCAAAGGTCTTAAATTCAATCACATTTTTGCTGTTAAGTGTGCAGCAAAACACATTTACAAGCATAACACATAGAAGATGCATGAGTGTGGTTGCCTATATAATCTTTAAACTTTAAAGGTTAAATATGTTTGGTTTGCTGTCAACATAGGAGGGCTTGAAGTAGCAGGTTAACTTGAGCTCTGTAATACCTCTTGGGACTTTTAATGTATGGTTATATTAGGGTGAGATACCTAAAGTATAGAGGTGGTGCCAGAGTGAGGTAATCAGCTACTTATGCTTAATTACAAGATTAGATGTGCTCTCTCAAAGAAAGAAAGAAAGACAGAAAGACAGACAGAAAGAAAGAAAACAAAAACAGGAAATTATTCAGCTGATGTATAGGCCATTATATGTACTCCTAATCACATCATATTTGTATTAAATAAAGTACATACACAAACATTTGTCACAATTAGGGCCACTATTTAAAAAACAAACCTGACTAATGACCCCTTACCACGATCCAAAACTGTCCTAGAGATTTTTGACTGTCTAAACATAGAACAGTCTCCAAGATACAGACCTGCTTTTATAGTGAGAAGAGATATAAAGCATTGATTTCGAGGCTTGGCGGACGTGTTGGACACTTCAGCAGTAACAGGTGTCACACATGAGGGGGTGGGGAATCTCTGAAGTGTGTCTCCAGTGAAGACGCTGACATTATACACTTACTCAAGTCAGCGAAGAGTCACTTTCCCTGGCCCATGAACCACCCCCACACCCCAGCCAGGCACTGTGACTACTGTGTTACTTCCTAGACCAGGAGACCTATTTATTCACAGGCACAAAATGCTCACTTCCTATTTCTGACATACTCATGTATGTTAGGAGGATTCTTCTTGCATTACTTTATATAATGACAGCTGGAAGTTAAATAACTTGTGACAGACAAACAAAAAGAGTAAACTTTTTCCTCTCACGACATAGTGAGAAGCACAATCTCCTCGGACTAAAACAACTCAACACATCTCCTAGAACAGAACAAAATAGAAAAAGTAAAAGAAATATAACAAAAACAACAAAATAGAAAAATAAATAAAATGGAAAAAGAGAAAGAACAGAATGTAAACTGTATTCAGTGTGCAGTGTAATGTGAATACAAGTCAATACAACATGAAGGATAAATACAATGAACTGTCTATGTTTGTATTCAAGTAAAAAGCACTATTCACGTGCTTCTTTCCATGTATTAAAAACAGGTAAATCAGAAAGGTAGGGCCCTCCAGATTTAAATTCATTCTCTGCTTTAAATATTTCATGCTTTAATAACATTGTTACTGTTTAACCTTCTTCAAATGATGTGCAGAGAGACTCCCTCACTGTGACCAGAGAGGAAGAAGAACATACCATCAGGATTCTATCTGGTTGCTGTGGACACACCGGGAACATAATGGTACCAAAGTCTTTAAGTTTCTGGGACTGATGATTCTGTTTTTGCTGTTTCCAGGAAACAACAAAGAAACTTAAAGTACTTTTATAAACAGATGAACTCCCTGAACAGAAGAATACAGACTAATAAAGACTCTTTGTACTCAACTCCCCACTCACTTCAGCAGTATGAACAAGCCATCATCAGCTACACGCCAATTCACTCGTTCAGAACTCTGTAGCTACTGAAACACTAAATAAAACATTTGTGTACTGACTGTAATTCTAATACTGGTGAATAAAGGATATATTATATAGGAAGATATTTTATATATATATATATATATATATATATATATAGGATGATATATTTCACTCTGCTCTTCCTGGTGTTGTCAACATATAATCATCAAACTACCATCATAACACACACAACCTTTGAGAGTTTTATATTTAGGCAATGTGGTTTACTAGGCAATGTGGTTTATCAAGTATGTTATACATGCATTAGCAAGGAAATTGCATTGTAAGTAAAGAACAGAATGATGACAGTGACAGACACTTGACAGTCACCGATGTACCACTTACTCTTCGTCACTTACTGTCCGTCATAAGCATATGCTCTCCATCAAACGTTACCTTTTACGCACAGAATCACAAATGATTCTCCAAACAAACGAGTTTGGTCATTACCTTGTTGGTCATTACCATTTCTAATTCCTAATGCAACACTAAACTATGGTTACCGTGGTACATTTGTATCGGAAGCATATCTTTTAGGGGAAAGTTTGTTTAATAGAAATAAAGTGTGCCTTAATAAAGACAAATGAGCAATAGATGCGCGACTGATACAACACAAGATGCTGTACGGATGACAGGACGCATGGGATCCGACTCTCACCCGCACAAGGTTGCTGACAGCCGCTTGCACTGCCGCCACGGGGCTGCTGAGATCAGGGATCGCTTTCCCATCAACTTCACCCTCCTCATGCATGATAACCAAGTGGGATATCTGCTGAGCCACTGGCTCCAGGATACTCTCTATCGTCTTGGTATGGAAAACCGGCATCCTGAAAATCTAAATATCCTCAACACAAGTGAGAAAAAGGCACGTGTTCGCTCCAAGCAATGACTGTCCCGCTTTTCCCCCTGTTCTTTCTTCCAAAGGCACCACGATCCAAAGTCTATTCCCACTCATGCAAAGCAATTCCCAAACCTCCTCAGCGACCGACGCCTTCCCTGGATAACCAGACGAATGCGCCCGGTGAATGAGAGCGAAGGCACGACTTGAAAGAATGAGCGATGTGTCGACCAATCAGCGCAAAGGTTCTCACACATGCCCAAGATCTGATTGGTTGCGCATTGACGCTGCTTTCCATACGACCCGCCCCTTCCCACCTTCCATAAGGGCGCCAGAGCTTCCCTAACAAACTACGTCATGCATTCAGCAGCCAAAATTGGAATACTGTCGGACTGGGAAGACCAAGTGAGGATTTCTTGGTTTACGTATGACTGTATTATAGGCGGTGTGAGTAAACGTGATATTCAGTGACAGACCGTGCAAACATTTCTATGCATAGACTGCAGGTTTTAATGCAGATCATCTGCATTAAATGTCGTGTGCATCATGCATGCATGTGAATTGTGATTTTTTTGTTTTTCTTAGTTTAATAACTGGTGATGATAGTGGTTCCCTGTTAGTTAGTTTTGAACTTTTTGATTAGTTTTGGGGTTCCACAGATTTAGAAGTTCAGGTGTCTGGTAAACCTCTGAAGGCATATGCACTTAATCTGAAAGACAGAAAAAAACATACAGTATGCTGTACATATTTATTAAATATTTAATGATGTAAAATACAAAAATATCAATTTTCTTGTATAAAATGACAACATCTGAAACAGCAGTGTTCCTGTAGCTCGGTAGGGCATTTCATTAGCAACCCCAAGGTTGTGGGTTTGATTCCCAGGGAGTGCACGCAATAATAAAATGTATAATTTGAATGTACTGTAAGTAACTTTGAATGAAAGCGCTTGCCAAATGCGTAAATGTGAAACAGCAAGAAAAAAGAAAGAGTTTGTGTCTAGGAGAAATCAACATGACCGCTTGTCCCAACCTGTTGCTCATGATAAATATCAAAAGAACACAGCACAACATTTTTGTTAAATGAATGTATTCCACCATGTGAATGTATTTGTTTAACCCAAAGCTATTACAAATATATAACCACTTCCTTATACATAGGATAGCCCTTAAAAGCACCTATGACAACTTGGGCCCCGGTCCTCTATAAACTGTATGCATTGTGTTCCATCTGTATCTTTCTCTTCTTACCTTCAAGATTTTCAAGATGTCAGAGACAGATCTAGGGTAGAGGTGCAAATGAATTTAGCAGCTACATAAGTTTACAAGCCCAACCTAAGAGTGTACAGTCACAATAAAAGCATAGTCAGACACTGTAGGAGTTTGTAATTAACTGCAGGACACGGTGGCGTCATTTGGTTTAATACATTACTCAAAGTGCAGAGACAATAATAAACACTTGGTTAAAGAGAGACTTACTTCCCATATGGAGACATTCTCTTCATCAGTTAAAGTTTTGACACATTTTAACATCTTAATGATGTGTCTTGGAACATTTGCATGATAATAATGTTTGGATGTTATCATTTTGTTTAATTCACAAGTAAAAGGGCATTTTTAGACCCCATTCAGTGCTAATATGGAAGAGAACACACAGCATCTGTAAGGCTACCAAATAAGGAAAGATTATAATGGAAGACCAGTGAAGTGTCTTGCAACACTAATAAGGTAAATTGTTGATTACATAAGCAGCAGCTGCCACCGAACCTTTTAAGTGTGGAGTCACTTGGGGAAACTGCTTGTGTATGTAGAGCAGTATCTGCAGTCTCTCAATGTCTTCAGACCTGACAGGAAAACTCCAGCTTTGGTTGTGTTTTTAAACCCTTTCTGACATCAAAAATTGTTCCCCTCGATATTTTGAATTGCTGTCTGTTTCTGTCGTCTCCATTTCTTTTTTGGCTTTTATTACGCAATTTTTGCAGGCGCCTGCATATTACTGACATAAATGTTTAGAACACACATATATGTATATTACAAATTGAATGCTTATTGTTTACTAAAGAAATACTGTAATTATTAGCAGTATATGTAAATCCCTTAAAATGATCAGTATTATTACATCACAGTTATTGCTTGTATTCAGATTGAACACTGCAGAATCATTGCAATGGCAAAGATGACTAATGCTGTGCTCAGCAAATTCATTACTGATTTCACTTCCTCTCATTCTCTCTCTCTCTCTCTCTCTCTCTCTCTCTCTCTACACACACACACACACTCTCTCTAACACATACACACTTTACACAGATTTAAACCTGGAAAGACACATAGTTTTTAGATTTTGAAAAATGTAAAACAAAGGCTTATAACGAGAGAAATGTAAGATTTAACTAATCAAATATACTTACATATTTAAGTGATTTAATATTTACAAATACTGTATTTCATATGTTACCATATGTTGATATTTTTATATTGCTAACATTATTTTAACAGAAAATGTTTTATTCAATTAGCAAGGACTTCCAAAAAGCACTTTACTAGTTTAAAACTCCACTGTAAATAGATTTTCACTATGTACGTGTTTAATTAAAGCAGTTAAAACACACTTTTTAAACCCACTTCTCAATAAAGTTCCAGCAGACTCCAGCTTTCTTCACTGGGATGTATGACTCAGGCTGGCTTCAGTTATATGTATCTGCCAGTGTGGCTGTAGGTACTTTATTTAATGTGAATATAAAAATATAAGAGAGACCCTATCGGTTGGTCCCTTTTTGAGATGACTTACAAAATGTAAAGCCTATGAAGAAAATTAAAAGAAGCCATCCTCTGGTATTGTCCTACACAGCTTAAATAAGCATTATTTAGGCTGTACTTAATTAATAGTAATTAATAAAATTAATTACTGTACTTTTATAAAGAGAAACAAAATATACCACAGATTTTGACTATTAATAATTGTAAATTTGACTATTTACAATGCAGTTCTTTTTTCTCTAATGTATCATGCCAGATATTTTAACATTAACGTTTGTTAAAATTCCTTTAATAAGTCTATATTATTATAAATCTATTTTTCTCTCAACGTCTTGTTTTCTCTCAACGTCTTGTACACCCCCCGGTGTACATTAGAAGTTATTACAGAACTTAGAAACTAGCTCAGTTTGGAGCATACATACTGTACAACCCTTCTGTTGAAACCAAAACCTTTAATTGGCAAATATATTTACATGTTTTTTGGGCAATTATCCAATATTTACATACAAATGTTGGTTCAAATTATTACAAGGTGATGTTACAAGGTGTTGATATTACTAGGTGTTGAAGACAATATAAAAAACATTGCTAGAAAAAACATTAAAAACATACAAAGAAAACCATTTAAAAGCACACAGGTGTATAAACTAGTGTCATAAATATAATGCCATTTTCAATATAGTATAGTTTTTGGGTCTTAGCTGACCTATACGGTTTGCTGTAGGGACATGGATTAGATGGTATTGTCACGATTACAGCGAACAGCATAAGTTTCTCACCAGTGTGAGTTTACACGATTCATTGCTCATCATTTGTGTCTAAACCAAACTCTTGCCTTATTAGGTCAGTCAGAATCTTTTTTTTTCTTTATAAGGGTGTTGTATTCATGGCAAGAGGAAGGAAATTATGTCTCAGTCTACTTATAAAATGCTGTGATGTCAGTCTGCACTGATTCCCCTTTATCTGTCACGTTCTGCTGTTTTATTTTGTTTTTGTAATTGGTTCTTGCAATAGAAGAAAATTCTTCTTAATTTCTTAGAGACACTTCCTGAAAACAGCAGACATCTGTAACTTTCTCACAGTGTCTCACAGTGTGAGAAGAAGTGAGGCCTACTGGTTAGAGAGTCATACTTGTAACCCAAAGGTTACCATGGTTTGAATCTCAATGGTTCGATTCTCAATGTCTGAATTCTCAATGTT
Organism: Chromobotia macracanthus; assembly: GCA_036877525.1. Classification (NCBI taxonomy): domain Eukaryota; kingdom Metazoa; phylum Chordata; class Actinopteri; order Cypriniformes; family Botiidae; genus Chromobotia; species Chromobotia macracanthus. The sequence continues at coordinate 530,430 of JAZGTH010000137.1, read as the reverse complement.
TGATACTTAGGATACAACTGAGGTGCCCTTAAGCAACCCTTTTGCTCCCTGGGCACTGCAGTGAATGGCTGCCCACTGTTCTGGGTGTGTGTGTTCACGGTTTGCAGTGTATGCGTTCAGTACTCACTACTCCTAATGTGTGTGCACTAACTTGAATGAGTTAAATGCAGAGGACACATTCAGAGTATAGGTTACCATACTTAGCCTGCATGTCACTTCTTTAATTGTTGATAATTAAGATTCTACTAATTGAGTCAGCAATACAGAAAGCCTAAAATATGTAAGTATTTTATATATGTATGTGTGTGTGCGAATGTTTGTGTAAATGTGTAGCTTATGTGTATATTTTATTATGTTTGAGGGGGTTTTTAAATGCTATAATACACTGTAACATTATATAAATATAGTATGTAACAGTGTTATTGTGTTTTAACTACCTTTGTATAAAAGCAAAGTCCTATTTGGATAGATAAGTAAACATGAGTGTGTGTGTTGTCTTATATTTATTACTATTTCATAGAGGAGCCTACCTGAGGAATTAATTAATGAATTTAAAAAAATTGAAAGAATGAACATCTATATAAAAAAATTGGAGAACAATTTATCATCAAAGTTTTGGATGCTAAATGATTAAAGACATTTAAAGCTATTTAATTATGAGAATATTTTATTTAAATAACATATATTAAAATTCTTGACCACAATGTCATAGGTTTTGCAATAGCTGTGCTTGTAAATAAATATGTTTACCATACATACATAATTTGCAATCAATTAAATATGAAATAATATACATTATACAAGAAACAATAAAAATATACCCTCATGAAAATATCAAAACTAGCTCATAGGGATTCAGATTATGTATACAAAGTTAATGCCACAAACAGGATCTGTGTACATGTCATTAATATTAGTTTTAAATAAATGTGTTTATAAAGGTACAAAAAAGGTCAAATTTGAAAGAAGACCAGCATATTGAATTTGTGCAAATAAATATGATTTGCAAATCATAAATAAATAATCTCATTGTATGTATCCTTCATTCATTGTCATCAGTATCCAATAATAAATAAACCAGCAGCATAACATGACAACACTATTAAATATGATTCCTATGTGATTGCAACACAAACAGCTGCCATATGTCATCTGAATGACAGAAATTACTGGCACATTGATTCTGCACAGCCTTAAAAATTTACCCTGAAGGCCTAAGCATTCATTTAAGAGACATTTCTGCTGCTGTCACCTCCTCAGAATTAATACTTTTGTGGATACCTGGAACCTGCTGTATATGCAGGTAAATCTGTATGCTGTGAGATCCACTTGTTGTAGTTGGTGACTTTTGTGTAAACACCGGGGTTGTACTTTTCTGCACATTCTTTTCCCCAGCTAATGATACCAAATAGGAACATTGTGCCATTTACATCACACACCAAGGGCCCTCCTGAGTCACCCTGAAAGAGGAGTACACAGTGAGATAAGTTTTTCTGACAGATGCAATGAAATTTAATTTATTTATGCTGGATGTCATGTTTATCAATCATTAGTGAGAACAGTAGATTTATGGTTAAATTTTCCAGTTTACCTGGCAGGCATCATCCTCCCAGTTTCTGCCAGCTGCACAAAACATATTTCCAGTGACTTCTTCTTCATTGTAATACTTCTGCTGGCAATCTGTCTCGGAGATAAGCTTCACTTGGGCTGTTTTCATATGCCGCGAGTACTCAGATCCACCTTCACAGATTACAACAAAAGACTGATGAGATTTATGTTTATCACATTACAAAGCAAATGTTTCAGTCCTGGCTTTTACTGTTTAATCCAAGCTTAAATCTGCAATGTAGTAACAGCTATGATATTGAACACCTGTTTAACCGTATAACTTCCCAGCTAACAATTTTAGGTTGTAAAAACTTTTCCCTACCATTTACATTAAATAATTAAAATGTTAAAAATATTATTTTGAAAGTTCTACGAATGTTTAAAAACATCTATTTTAATATTGTATTAATGTTATCACTTGTTCTAAGGATGTTATTGAAACTTTTTTTAATTCTGTAACTTTTCACTTTTTTTTACTTTTAATTATGTAACTTCTTTTTTTACTCCATTGCATTTTAGCCATGCCTATATTTACAGTACACTGTACACACATTCTGTTGTTTAAGTGGACATTGTATGTTTTCTACTTTATATCTAAAAATAATTTTTCATACATTTCTCTGCATCTAGCCATAAGAATGAAAGTGCATTTAAGATAGGAGCCAAGAAGACTTATTAGCTGAGGGTTAACTGATTAATTCAGTGACATACAGTGCTGTACACAGTGACATAACGACACTACTAGGATATCTTGCAGGGGTTTATTATGATATTTAGAATAACACTACAGTACATCGTGTCATCTTTTTTTAAGATTTCTCAAATGGCAAGAGGGTGTCATATTTCATATCATAGATCAGTTTTCTAGACACATCATGTAGTCCTCAACTTATCTTGCTGTCGTATGAATGTGATCTTTGTTACTGTGCTCTGATACACTATCTTTGCATACAATGTGTGTCATCTTACCTCTTTGATATCTTCCATAGCCAGCGATCTCACAGTAGAATCCTGATGGAACCATTTGCTGGAATGGAGGAAGGCATGCAGTTCTCACAGAGTTCGTCTTTATCGCACATTGCCCATCGCTGTTTACTATATTCAGCAGAGCTAGATGCAAAGAAGGTGATATCCACTACTTATTTATGCATTCTTCCCAATTAAATCAGTTATTGCCTTACTGGTATAGAAAAACATATGAGAAACATACCAATGTCGTGGTTATAGTTTTCAGTTGTGTAGTCAAAGTCGCTGTGGATCACAAGTTTGCTTACAGTGAACTTCTGCTCATTTGAGTTTGTTTCATTGATGGCATTTTTTCCCAAATAGACAGAGTATTTCTTTATTTTAGTTTTCTCGCTGTACAAACAAGAGAAACAAACTGCATGTTAGTGAACACTATATTTAACAGTGGTTACAAGTATATCATGTATATATGTATTTGTATATCCAGGCTTACAATTTTAGCTTGTAAGAACATTTCCCTAACATTTCTTACATAACAAAAACATGAGAAATGTTACTTTAAATGTTCTAGGAATGTTCAAAAAGTTCAAGTTTTTTTAGACATTGCATTAACAATATTGCTTAGTAAAAAATATTATTTAGACGTTTTGGATATATATAATATAAAGTTAAAAAGTTCTACTAATGTTACTGCAAGAATGTTTTTGATAACTTCGAAATAACTTTTAGAGAACGTTAGCCAACATTCTGAGACCATTTCCTGTTAGCTGGGATGACGTTAAATGAGGGCATGCTCTGCAGTGTAGAAGTTTGGCATACCCAGAAGGGAAACAGTGGGCTGCAGTGAGGACCCAGCATGGAGCAATGAGAGTTCCTCCACAAACAAATCCCTCTCCAACGAAGATAGCTGCAATCCATGGGTGAGTGTCAACAGTTGACCTTAACCCTCCAATTATCTTTGACATACGGGGCAAGTTTCGCTCCCCACATGTTGATTCTGCATGATGCAATAAAAACAACATATAGTCTTTTAAAAACTATGGCAAAAAGTCATTTTTACAAAGGGCAAGAAAAAGAACAGCCTTTTACCTGTGTCTTGCTTAGGTGGGTCAGGTGTTGGTGGGCTTTTGGCTGAATGAGCAACAATAAGTTTTGTTAGTCAGCCTGTCAGTTTATCAATAGACAAGACTAAAAGAACAGAGTTATTTTTTTCAGACTTGAAGAAATGATAGAATGCCCTATTACTTACTCGGCTTTGTTATTGTGGGGGAAACGTCACAATATTCACGTACAAAACGTCTTCCTTTCCTTACCATACACCATGGCTGAATGCTTTTATCTGGATTTCTGAAAGAGCAAAACATTTACATGGATATAGAGTGTCATTCCACTGGCAAAGGTGACCCACCTGTGAGGTGTCATCCCAGTTAGCAATGTTAGGTTGTAAGAAAGTTTCCCTAATGCCTCCATTCAGTAAAAATGTTAAACATGTTATTTTTGACATTATTTTTTAAATCTTCCCTGTTAACTGGGATAGCTTTCTACATTTTTAATAAAGTGTCAGTGAAATTATCTCTGTTGGATGCAGCCATGGCAATATGCTGTAGCATTAAAACTTAAGAAAATACTACCTGCAGTAGTTATGGTGGCAGTGCCTAAAGGAAGGGGCCGCATGTCTTCTGTTTGGGATGAGGTTCCAGTGAACACATGTCCGTCTATTGACTGTTACTGACACTTTGCCTCCATATTCGCTTCTAAAACTTCTATCAAGCATGCAGTTATCTGCCTTGTCTGGGAGGAAGAAAACATGTTAAACCCTAAATACCTTTCATCAAATGCCACAAACACAACTTTTGAATATATCAGGTGCAGTGGAGTATGACAAAATCCAAAAAGACTTACGTGCTGGAATATCAGGGATTTTCCTAAGCCTGTAAGGCCACTGGCGTTGAGTCTAAAAACAGGAAAATAAATATCTGATTTTTATGTATGTTTGGGGGGTATTGGGGGTGGGGGGTATATTCCATTAAAAGACTTTTCAGGAAGTGGAAATTTTTGGTTCTGCTTTTTTGCCACTTACCGCTTCAATGAAACACAGAGCACATGTCAACAGTAATATCCTGACGGTGCACTTCATTTTGACCATAAACCAATGTCTTCCTTTTTTTGGAAATTCTAAAGAAAAGTTTTGACAAAATGAGAACATGTATTTATGAGAAACATCTATAAATAACAGGACACCTGCTTAGGCAAAGAATGGTTGGACTACATTTAATTTTAGTTAATAGACATAGATCAATAATAGATTAGTATAATCTATTTGTGGAATTATTCTTGAAAACATCCTCACTGTGCACCATTTTCACATGTGCCTAAAACATTTTACTAGTTTCTGCGGTACTAGTTTCCAGGTAGATTGTTCCAAGCATCTTGGAAATGCTGCCACAGTTCTTGGAATTTATAGACTATATTATAAATATATATATCATATATATATTATTATATTATAAATAATATATATCATATATATATATTACACACACACACACACACATATATATATATATTTCACATTGTGTGTGTGACAATTTGAAAGTTTGAAAATTGTTTAAAATGACATCCAATTACATTAAATCTGATTCCCAAATAATGTTTTTACAACTTTCTTTTTACTTTTTTAAACTAACTCTTTCTATATATAAATTCTTCTTATTTATGTTTCTTCATTATATTTTGAAAAGTCTGTACAATTACAACATGCAGAGAAAACTTAACAAAACTTTCAGGGAGTCAAGAGCAATAGGTTTTTCTGTGCTTACCTTTCAGTCAGTTAACGCTATGAGAGACCAGTTGATATTCTCTTTTGCTTTCAGCTTCTTTGTTGCTATGAGATGTTGTACTGAGCTTCCAGATCGTACGCTGTTGTGTGGCAGTCTGTGTTCCTGCATTTATAGGGCCGGTTATGTGATTGGATGAGGTGGGACTGGCCTCAAACAACCTGGCACATGCGCTGTGAAGTAAACAGTGAGATAGCTGGCAATGGTTTTGTAAGAAACCACCAGTGTGACTCAAACCGAGTTACTCAAGACATCATGCCTTTTTTAAACAAAAAACACCTTAAAGAGGAAATCATCCTAATAGGGAGTTTGTCCCTATAAAGCAATGATCATCATTGTGGTTTCTGTATTGCCATGTCCATTTCACAACATGTTTGGGGGAAGAAAAAATGTACTTCTGCGAACCAGTAAAATATATCTATAAAGCAGAATCTATACTTAGAAATTAGTCCTGTCTAAAAGACTTTACTTAATTTGCAATGAGGAAAAGTATATAACAAACTGAAGGCATTAGCCATACAAAACAGAAGTGTTGTGCTTGTCACAGACATCTGGTTCATTGATTGCCATGATTCATCAGCTTGCTTTTCTCAGTTTTTAAGTTTTTAAAATGTGTGTGTGATGTGGCATGTGACATGTATTTCTTCTATTTTTCCTAACCAATTTCCAAGTAATTCATTTCTGTATAGGCAATATGGCAATATGTTCAACTCCGTGCATGTCACCACTCTAAGGCCTGATGTATTGTAATTCTGAGCTTTCTTTTATCAGAGTCTCAGACGATTAATCACAATATTATGACATTCTGTTTCAACTGGATTTCATTCTGGTATATCAACAAGATAAACTAGGGGTTTTCATGAATGAGCGACCCAGAGGAGATGATGTCATTATTATCTTCCAATACCTTAAGAAATGTGCAGATGTTCAGACAGACATTTCCTGTTCAACACACAAATAAACTTCCAGTGTTGCTGATTGCTGGTTTTCAAGGAACCTCAGCTAAATGTTTGCATCACTTCATAGCTGCCTGCATGTTCTGTTCATGTGTATGCGTAAAGGAAATGTGTTTTTAATTGTGTGTATGTTTACAAGTTTGGCTTAACTTGTAAGGGCAAACTTTTTGAAAATGCCCCACATATAGGCTTGGTTTGACCTACATTCTGATGAAAAATAAACCTGATTTTCTACATTGTGGGGTCACCCCAGTAATACCAATGCTTGTAATTCCAATAACTTAAAATACATACTAAATAATATAATAATGTATGTGTATGCATTAATAAGGGCTACGGGGTAGGGTTTCTATAAGGGGAGGGGATAGAAAACATTAGAACATAGCTCTGTGCTAGAACAAAGTCTCTGTGGTTTGTATTTTAGAATCCTCTTTTCTGAACAATTTCCATCAAATGATGTAAGTTATGTATCTATTTGTATGCATCTATTCTGAGTGATTTCCTCTTTTTTAGAAATACAAAATTTGGTTTTGAGGTTTTATCGTAACTGTGTCTGTGGGTGAAAGGGGCATAGACAGACACGTCAGGATCAAACTAATAGAAACAAAAGAAGAAGGTCACATTAAACTGTTTGGGAACGTTACATTACAATCCTATTTTATACATTTAGTGCACTTTTATTTCAGTGCATGATGATGTTACATGTGTGGAATATTTTAAGCATTAAGCCTCCTATACATTTGTACACCCACAGTACAGTGCTAATTTAGTTGGTATCAGTCCCCTACATTCACATTCAAAGACATAGAAAAGAGACATAGAAGAGCAAATACAATATATATTAAACCACAATATTTTGTATACATAAATACAAAGTTTAAACAACTTTTTGTAGCAGATCATTTATTAAATGTGAGGTATTGCTCAGCTCACTTTACAAAGACTGGATGAAACATAGAAGGCCACACGTTTAATGTTAACAAAAACTTACATTAATCTTCAGCGCCATCTCCTGGATATGGAGTTCATTTAACTTTTATATTAAACACCTGGATATGGAGTTTAACATAATGTAATATAATAAAATAAAATGTATTAGAATAGAATAGAATAATAAACAATGAACTAATAAATAATTCATATATACAACTTCACGTCACTTCATTTCATAAGTTATTAAACAAGTACTCTTTTCTTAAGGCGCTCGCTGTCCGTACTGATTTGATATCAGCTTCACGGACACTACTGACTCACCGTACACGGTTGTATTTTGGGCCGACCGATCTTAGATCAGAAGTGACAAAAAAAAATCTCAGGCGGCTCCCAACCCACTGCGCATGTGCGGAATTTGTTTCGTTTCTGACTGGAGCAGCAGCAGCAGCTGCTGGCGTGGCCTCCGTCAACAACATTTATCACACAAGTGCATCAGTCAGTGCTGCTGTGTTGTGTTTTTTACAGAGAGCAAAATTAATAATTATAGTTATTGTTTTTCAAGTGCGATTATATCACCGCTTTACCGTGACCAGTGTTATGGAAAGCTGACACTTGAGACTGAAGGCTAACAGCTCATACCGAATTGTTTACGTGTAGCTAGTTAGCCAGTTAGCACATCTGACAACCGATCTGAAAGCCCATTCGAGAATGAAATGGATACCCGTGTTATTTCATATGGATTAATACGTTCATTTAACAGGTTCGTCGGTTCTCCACATCAGATGTGGTCGGTTCGAGCACGTTAGTTAGGAATACGGACTGAAGCAAGGTAAGTCACTGCCGGCGGACTCTGGATTAGCTCGCCACTTTTGCGCCATTGATGAACGCTTTCACTTTTTTCGATCACCATTAGCGAAGTCACTGGCGCAGTAAAGAAACCTGTAAGCAGTCTGTACGGTCTACATGCTAATCAGAAAGCGAGATTTGTTGTCACGTTGTTAAATGCAGTGCGATGTATGCTCTGTACATGTGTTGGCACCTGATATACGTACGATTTGTGTTATTGTTGCGTTACTCAGATGGAGAAACCTCCGTTCAGACAGAATCAGGTCTGTGGATCTTGGCTCATGAAGGAGAGGCTTGGAACAGGAGGATTTGGCCATGTCTACCTGTATCAGAATCAGGTGCAGTTCTGCCTTTGATGTTACTAATATTATTGATGATGCAACATTTCTTCCCGTTTTCAACTCTTTTATGAATGCTGTTTCATTTTCAGGAAAGCTCAGAAAAAATTGCTGTGAAGCTCTGTCGCCTTGAACTCAATGCAAAAAACAAAGACAGATGGAGTCGAGAGATCCAGATTATGAAAAAGTGTGTACAATCCTGGCAATGGAATTTTGCCTTGTTTATATTGGTTTATTGTTGTTATTTTACTTTATTTGAGCTGGTTCAGAAAAATAATCATCACCATTTTTTAGGCTAAAGCACCTCAATGTGGTGACAGCGAAGGATGTGCCCGAGGAGATGATGCACATTGCCTTGAATGATTTGCCGCTTTTAGCCATGGAATACTGTTCCAAGGGAGACCTTCGAAAGGTGTGTAGTCTTATACAGTTTCCGAGCCAGTCAGCGCTTATTTAGTTTTGGGTGCATTATGCATCAATCTCATTTCTGTTCTTTGTATTCCTTCTTGCAGGTGCTAAGCAAACCAGAAAATTGCTGTGGGTTAAAAGAGAGTGAAGTGTTGGCTTTACTAAATGATGTTGGTAATGTATCATTTCTTAAATCTGTAAATGTCAGTTCATGTTTATTAATATTTTTATTATCTGTCAGGATGTTAAACAAGATTTTTAATGCTCCTCAGGTTCCGGAATCCAGTACCTTCATGAGAATAAGATAATTCACAGGGATCTCAAGCCAGAGAATGTTGTGCTACAAGACATCAGTGGAAAGGTATTCACTATTCAGTGTTTTAAATGTTACATAAACAAATGTTTCCTGACCAGAGCTCTTATTTTGATTCCTCTGCAGCTTGTCCACAAGATAATAGATCTTGGCTATGCCAAAGACCTGGACCAGGGCAGCCTATGCACATCATTTGTTGGGACTTTGCAATATCTGGTATGTGTTTGCATTCATCAGCGATTAGGCAAGAGTAATTCAGTATTACTCTTAAGGAAGTTGACTATAGCATTTTCAACAATAGTGTTTTCTAATTGTTTTCATCATCTGTGTTTTGCAAACAGGCTCCAGAGCTGTTTGAAGGCAAGTCATATACAGTGACTGTGGACTATTGGAGCTTTGGCACCATGATCTTTGAGTGCTGCTGTGGATTTCGGCCTTTTCTTCACAATCTCCAGCCTGTGCAGTGGTACTTGTCCTGAAAATTGGATGATTATTAATAATTATGCCAACGTGCTTATGTGTTTTTACCTCTTCAATTAGTGATATTTACCATGAGAACGTTTGCTTTTTTTCAGGACAAACAAAGTGCGAAACAAAGGCCCTTTAGACATAATGGCTGTGGAAGATATGAATGGAGAGGTCCGATTTTCCACCCACCTTCCGTATCCCAACAATCTGAGCAGGTAGAAACAGACCTTGCATTTAAACTCAGATTCTGGCAGTTTTTACTGGCAGTTTTCTGGAGTTGACTGATTGTGTTTGCTCTTGTAGGACACTACTGGAGCCCTTAGAGGGACTTTTGCAGCTGATGCTGAAGTGGGACCCCTTACAAAGGGGGGGAGGAGTAAATCCAGACACAAAACAACCCCAGTGCTTTGCTGTTCTTGATCAAATACTGAACATAAAGGTTTGGCATTAGCATAATTGCATTTTTACCTATCAGTTTTTAATAAAGTCAAATAATTCATTTCCACAACAGCATTACAACATTAGGCTATACATAATATCTATTGTAAAGTATGACAATGTAAACTTTAATTAGAAATAAATTAAAATCCACCTTCCAATGCTATCAACCTCCTGCTATGGCACCAAATAAGCTTCTTCAGAAAATGTAAAAATCGAATTCAAGTTGATACAATGAAACAAAAAAAATGAACGTAAAACCGATTGCAAAGTACAATCGACCGAAAGCTTTCGGAGGTATATTAGGCTAGGATAAGCACTCAATATGACATGACCCTTGTTTTATTTGTAGGTTGTGCACATCTTGAACATGACTACGACCCAGGTTCACTCATTTCTCCTCAGCCCAGATGAAGGGCTTCACTTACTGCAGCAGAGGATTGAGACTGAGACCAAAATCGAACTTTTAAATCAAGAGCTTCTGCAGGAAACCGGAGTCATGTTAGATCCCAGGAAACCTGCTGCACAGTGTGTCTTAGATGGAGTGGTAAGTGCTTCTTGTGTTATTTCATTTAATTTCTTTTCCTGTAAGCATATTTCTCACTGCTGTTTTGTTCTGTTTTTTTGTCTGATTATCAGAGAGGGTGGGACAGCTACATCGTATATCTGTTTGACAAGAGCTTGACCAAGTACTCAGGACCTTTTACTGCTAGAACACTTCCTGAGAGTGTGAACTTTATTGGTATGAATTATTCTGTTTGCTTGTGTTAACTTCAGTACTTTTTTGTAGAGGTTTTGAAAGTTTATTAAGAAAGTTTGAGCTACCTGTCTGCTGTTTCTCTTTAAAGTGCAGCAAAGTCTTTACCTTTGGCATTTCTGTGACTAACATTCTCTGTTGCAGTGCGGGAAACCACAACGCAGCTCCCTCTCAGTGCCCTCAAGAAGGTTTGGGGTGAGGCAGTTAGCTACATCTGTGGCCTCAGAGAAGACTACAGTCGTCTCTTCCAGGGCCAACGTGCAGCCATGTATGCAAACTATATTATTCTCATGAAAATCCTGTGCTTTTGGAATTTGAGTAATTCAAAGTTGTTTTGGTGTGTGTTTTTGCTTTGTTTGTAGGCTGAGCCTCCTTCGCTACAACACCAACCTTACAAGATACAAGAACATGATGTTCTCCTTTTCCCAGCAGTTGAAAGCTAAACTTGATTTTTTTAAGAGCAGTATACAGTACGACTTGGAGAAGTACAGTGATCAAATGCAGTATGGGATATGTAAGTTTTAATATGCTCAATTTCCTCAAGCATCCATCATCGTTTAGTATTGATAATGAAACCACCTTTTTCTTTCTGAAGCCTCAGAAAAGATGTTGAAAGCTTGGCAGGACAATGAAGAGAAGGCAGCTGCGTTTGTTCAGGTGCTGTGGATGAACAATACACATTAGTATTGAAACCCTGATGAAACTGTTTACTTCAGGTCCTATTTAAGGGTTCTTCTATGGTGTGTGGGCTGTCCTTTTAGCAACTAAAAGTTTTGTGTTTTGTTTTGAAGGTGGCAGAGATTGGCCATTTAGATGAGGAAATAATGGCTTTGCACTCAGAAATTGTCGAGCTTCAGAGAAGTCCTTATGCTCGTCGTCAAGGAGATGTCATGGAGCAGCTGTGAGTATATTCTTACAGTTATGCTTAGTTTCTAATAATTGATTCCTCAACCATCATAAACCTTTCATGATGAATCATGATCATAGGCAGGAGAGGGCAATTGAACTCTACAGACAATTGAAGGCAAAATGCAAAAGTAAGTAAATCCCTACTTACTATAAGCTCATAAATATTTTCTGTGTAAAATTATGGAAAGTCCTCAGTTCCACCTTGAAAATTACTCCTCTGTTGTATTAGTGAGGTAAGGAGGTAAAAGTTTGGTGTTTAGAGGATGTTCTCTGACTCCCTCAGTGCCTGACCCCCAGCATGGCTATAGTGACAGCTCCGAGATGGTGAAGGTCATTGTACAGACTGTCCAGAATCAAGACAGGGTGCTAAGAGATCTATATACACACCTCAGGTAAAAAGCTTATGGTCTTATGATCCAGATTGATGTGAACTAAATTAATATCCAAATTTATATTTCATTTAACATCGATTATTACATTTTAATCCAAAGTGGCTTAGTAGAAGATTTGTTTGCGTTGCCTGTAACAACTATTACATATTATTATATAAATATACTGTAATGTCTTTATTTGCAGTAAAATACTTTTGAGCAAGCAGAAGATTATCGACCTCTTTCCTAAAATTGAGAGGACGCTGGAGAGCATAAAGGAGGCAGACAGCACTGTCATGCAAATGCAAATCAAGAGACAGAGAGAGTTTTGGCATTTATTAAAGATCGCTTGTGTAAGTAACATGCTTTTAATGGTTTGGGGCCAAATATGCTCTTGTAATAAAATTACAAAATACCCATTTACAATCCACCCAATTTTTTATGTAGGTATGGTTTAGTTTGTATTAGTGGTATGACCAAAATCTTAAATATATTCTATATTATGAAATTAATTTTGCATCACAATAACAACATAGTTATGCGTTTGTCTTTAGGCACAAAACATACCACGAACCCCTGTAAGCCAGAGTGCAGAGATGCCCTCCTCACTTTCAACATGGAACCAGACTCAAGGCCAGTACTCTTCTCGCCTGCCAATGCCCCTTCAGGTGCCACACGAGGGGTAAATCCAAATACCATGAGTGATTTCACACACAAACTCTGTTTTAAATCTATGTGAGCTGCCTAGCTAGGCCACCTTTTGGGGATTGTAGGCAAAATCCTGGTGCAACTGTTGTTCCAAACTTGCAGTGTGACAGTTAGGCACCAATATATGTAGAAATCTGTGATTTCTATCACCAATCTGTGATGGTTTTAAAAGAGAGCCACAGTGCCATTTTCCTTTTCAGAATATAGTTTTTATAGAAAATAGTATTTAAATTTTACGTTTCTTAGTTACTATGAGAAGGTTTACTTTTGTCTGTCATGTCACTATTTCTTTGATTTCCAGTGAATCAGTCAATCATTTGCTAGAGGAGAACCAACGTTACTTGAGCCAACTAACCAGTTTACTGCAAGAAACAACCGAGAAGAAATCAGAAAGCATAATGGTGAGTGCTTTATTTTTGAAGTTAACACAAAAAAACAGGTTGATTGTTGTGACAAGTTATGTTAATGTTTAATATCAGTTTAAATAGTAAATAATGCTGGAGTTACACATGAATTGCTTTGAATTTCAGAATATTTCTATTTATTAAATTGTTTTTTATATATTTTCCATCACATCTAGGCTCAAGACTGGAGCTGGACTAAATATGAGTCGCTGGTTGCAAAATCACAGCGTTTGTAGGTCACAACATACTCTTTAACAGGAAGTAACACAGTCATTCTTTTAAAAACATTTATTCATCACCACTGGGGGGTTTGTGTTGATTTGGATAATTTGTTTATCTAACTTCTTTGTCTGTATCTGAATTCAGTCAAAACTCACATTTTGCAGTGTTGTAGCAACCCTGTATATTTTGAGGGTGCATTTTGAAATTGACAAAGAACCAACAACATGCAAAAAAATAAACTAAAAAAATATATATATTCAGAAATGTATTTATTTACGTACTTCACAGTTAACTGTATGGGCTGATTGTACTTTCATTTTATTTGATTAATTTGTTTGTGATTCAGCATCTGCACTTTAAAGGCTCACTGTGAATGTTCTGAAAGGTGTACAGTTAACGAAATTAGTCATGTCAATGAAGTCACTTGCTGAGATATTAAGAATTGATATTAAGAGGTGAGACCCAAGTAAAAGTTTAAATTAAACTATAAAGCAGAACAGTGATAAGGATAATATAAGGGTAGCTTTATAATTATATAAGTAACATATAATAATGGAGGCAAACCCTTTCTATTTCTGAGTGCAGGAATCTGTGTTTGGTCAGACGTGCCTGCAATCACAGTCCTTTTTTTTTGTTTTAGTTTGGCAGTAATCGAAATCAATATTGTGTTATGCACCAGAGAATGGTTAAGGATTATTGTGATTGTTTATCAGTGGGCAAATTATAATACAGACAAAGATGAAAAGTCAACTGTAAAGGTACATGGTTGGTATCTTTGTTACATAGTTTTTTTTAATGTTTTTTTGTTGTTTAATTTTTTTGTTTTGTAATTAATTTACCCATGTTATTCCTATTTAAAGTCACCATTTTAACATTGTTTTGGTCCAAAGATCATCAGCTCCATGAAAAGCTCCATTTGTCTTAAACTATGATACAAGATTGTTTCTTTTTTTGTTTGTCTAAGAATATTACAGACAGGTTAAAAATTGTCATCTTATGAAAGGACACAGGTTTTAAAGTGTTTGTGTACATGACAAATAAACTGTAATGAAAGTACTGTTACTGAAAGTACCATTATGTCATTTCTGTGTTGTGAAAAATGCTTGGATGGCAGCAAAGAACAGAATTAAAATGTTATCAGAGAAGTGCATGTTATATGATAATGATATTGTCACGTGGCCAGAATTACTGTATGTAAAATTTTGATAATTAAACATTACATTAGAAAACTTCAAAGAAAGTTAATACATTTTAATTTATAGAAATATACATTGCACATATAAGGTAAATTATTTTTTTAAAAAAATCAATAAAGTTTGTAGCTGAATTGTGGCAATAGGAATTTAACCCACTAAATGTCTTTAACCTTGTTGAGGACTTTTATTCTGAAAGAAAGCGATATAGTTTGATAGGAGGGAATGTTTTAGCAAACAGTCCAATTGGACATTTAATACTTGACCCCCTACAATAAACCAACTTCCCATTTTTATCCAATGTTGTGTAGAAAGTCAGACGATCGATGTAAGTATTATATTAACTGCTCTAGTTATTATATTTTTGCACTGTTTTGTTTCGAGGCAGTGAAACGTTTAAACATTCAATCATTGACTTGAGCTCTGATCTTTCTGCAAGACAACACATTGATATGCCGTCCAGCCAGATGATCTTTAAAGTTAATTTCTTAATTTGATTTAATCATTGCTGGTCTGTTTTTGCAGCTTATCGTCGATTATAATAATGGCTGCGTCTGAGAAATGTCTCGGAAAAGGTAGGAAACATCATATCACCATTTGAGACAATGATTGGAAAGCATATATTTTTAACAGCCCTTGAATAATCTGCTGTAGTTTGCATAAGAGCAGAAATCATCTAAAGCACCTTAAAGATGTACAGTGTCTTTTCGTTATGTTATGTTTCCTAATATAACAAGGTTATGTTATACCCAAGAATTTGCTTGATAGTTTAGTGAGCATGAATTCCTTCCGCCCCAAGTATGAATTAGTGCTGACAAGAGCATGACGCAGCATTTTTAGCACAGCCAAATATCGACATATGTGCTCATTTCATAACAGTGTTTTGTCATGCTCTTGAAATACAGTCAGCACTGTCACAGATTGTGTGGCAGATTGTTTTAAAGCTGTCGTTCTTGTTATGCAGCACGTTTAGAAAAGAGTTCACAACCAATATGCTTAAGAAAGTCTTTCTATAAAAGGGCAAACCAGACATATTCATCATTTACATATTCATATATAACCCTAACTTTTTAATATATAATTTGTTGTATAGATTTTTGCAGTTTTTTTATCAAACAGGATTGGAAGCCTAATACCAGTATAATTTTATCCAATTATATAATTTCATCCTGTCGTACACCATCATTGTAATGTTTTTCATAAACAAGTGGATCAAGTCTAATATGTTTTTGTTTAATTTGTGCAATAGGAAGCACTGCTCCTGGCCTTGTACCAAAGGACCATATTAGGCTGTACAGCATGAGATTCTGCCCTTTTGCCCAAAGAACTAGATTGGTGCTCCATTCCAAGGGAATTAAGTAAGTGCAATAGTGATTTGGCTGAGAAGGTGGGATTCTGTTTATCAATGAAACTGAGTAAGAACTGCTTGTAAATCATTGGTTTTGTTTGTATAGACATGATACTATCAACATCAATCTGAAGGACAAGCCTGATTGGTTTTTGGAGAAGAATCCTTTTGGTTTAGTGCCAGTCTTGGAAACTGCAAGTGGTCAGGTGATATATGAATCACCAATCACCTGTGAGTACCTGGATGAGGTCTACCCTCAGAAGAAACTGCTACCCTCTGACCCATTTGAGAAGGCCCAACAGAAAATGCTGCTAGAGCATTTCTCAAAGGTAGACAGTCTACTGATGCTTACAGGTGTCATTTGTAAATATATATCGTGTATAAAGCATTTTTTAGTAGGACTGTTTATTTTGAGTCACCTGAGCTTTCAACAGCATAATTATGATGTAACAACATAAAATGACCTGTCAAGTTATGTGACATTATGATGTCACATAAACTGACCCAAGGTATACACATGTGATCCTTGGAAAGAATGTAAATAATGATTCAATGTTTCAGTGCTAAGAGTAACACAAAAGCCCAGTGGGTAAACTTGCCTTTGATGAAACTGATGGAAAGTGTTTATATTGTCCATTGATGTTCTTCTTAGGTGACTCCATACTTCTATAAGATCCCTATGGGCAGAAAAAATGGTGAGGATGTCTCAGGACTTCAAGCAGAATTTCAAGACAAACTCTCCAAATTAAATGAGGTGGGTTGAATTGCCCCAGTATTTTAAAGAGTGAAATGAAGATTTAATAATGTTTAAACTCTTGTGTTAAGGCTTACATTTAGTTACATTTGTTTCGATTAAATCTATTGTATAATTTCATGCTGTGTGCATGTTAGATGCTAGTCAACAAGAAGACCAAGTATTTTGGAGGCGATTCAGTCACAATGATTGACTACATGATGTGGCCATGGTTCGAGAGGATGGAAATGATGGAGCTAAAGCAGTATGTTATTGACTTGTTTTTATGACATATATTTAGATTAAAAGAGAGAAAATGTTATGTGTTTATGACAGCAAGTTAAATTTTTATGCAAACTCAGGTCATATCAGTGGCCAAAAAAGTTCCAACAATTACTCCCTGCACCTTTTACTAAAAGACACACACAAGCACAACTTATAAACTGATTAATTAGACTTCACATTGAACATTAAAAATCTCTCATTTTTAGCTGCTTGGACAAGACTGCTGCTTTAAAGAAATGGTCTGAACACATGTTGGAGGATCCCAGTGTGAAAGCTACAATGTTCAGCACAGATACCTACAAGGCCTTCTACAAGTCCTATATGGAAGGAAACCCCAATTATGATTACGGTTTATAAAATAAATCATTTGCTCATTTTGTGCTTTTTAACTGAAATTTATTTTGACATTTTGTGCAGTATTTTTCCCCGTCCTTTATTTTTTTATACTGTGATACTGATTAAGTTAATATGAGTAACAAACTATAATCTAAATTTTTTTTTAAAATCAGATTAAGGTTAAAGCATAGGAAGGAACTCAAAACTGTAGATGAATGTCTGTAGCTGGTAGAAGTACTGTAGGGATTTGTGAATAATCAGATGAATGAATGTCATGCAGCCATATAAATCTGTACAACGCAGGGATTACGTCAAATAAAATGCAATAAAACAAAAATAGTTCCTGGAGTCCAAATGGATAAAGTATTTTTCTATGATTCTCAAAACATGCTTTCTCTAAAACTGAGATACACTGTTCCATACTCAGAACTCATGCTTTCATGAGTGGGGCAATCTGCAGGTGTAACCTTTAATGAAAGCTAACAATGGTATTATGCTATATAGTACAGTGTATCTCATTAGTTGATAGATGGGTCACTCCTTTTTGGAATTTAAACTGCAATGTCTGCCTTAAGCAGCCCTAAGTGTTTACAATAATCTTACCAAATTGATAAGTGAGACAGGCTGCATTTTCTATAATGTCCATATTAAAATATTGAATGTTGAAATTGCAAAAAAAAATTAAAAAAACTAAAAGGCACCTGTGTGCCTTTTAAGCCACAAGGTCTAGTGAATATAGGTCAAGTCTTTTTTGTAATATCCTTCAAACCATAAGTCACTAAAGAAGAAAATGGACAATTTCTCTGTGTAAAGAAATTACATAGACCTGGGCTACCGGACTGGACCCAGCTAAAAAGGAATATACACAAACCTGAAACAGACAGAGGACGCAGTCATGAACAAATTAGACAGGAAGCCCAGAAACCCTAGTGGCTCCCCTGCACACCAGTGCACTGTACTACCACTGAAGTTTTAGAGATTCATGAACTGAGTGTCAGGCCAAAGTAGATATGAGCATCTGCTGTTGCGGTTGGACAATATAAAGTACTTTTATCAACCCTTTGTCTGCTGGCCCACCCTGACAGTGTAAAAAATGTTCAATATGTGCCATATGTTTGACAGTGCAAAGCAGAAGGTGCTGTGTCATTAACCTATGACCAAATACCCTCTGTGTAATGTCGGATTCATACATAGCATACTTCATTTGAACCAAAAATAGATTTTGGTTCTAGAAAGGTCTATGTAAAGTGACCAGAAGACTCATACTGACTCTGCAGAATAGACAGTAACAAAAACAACGAGAAGTATGGGAAAATTAAAGAATTAAAGGTCTACACAGGAATAGATTGGCTTTCTGTTTTTGTCTTCACTTTAGTCCACGTTGCATTTACACACTTAAAATGAAGGAATAATAGAAAAAAATCACAAAAACGTGACTCAGCATTATCTGTGAAATGGATTTAAATGCCAAGTATACATTAATCTGTACACATCGTAAACTGCTAGTATGAAGAACAGACAGTTCAGAAGGAACCGCATCGTCCTTTAACTGCGTTAAAATGCAAATAATATTAAAATGTTCATTATATTATATTCTTTGTTTTATTCTGAAACAAGGACGTGTTGTATATACATGTTGTATATACAAGCGCGAGAGGAAGAGACATTAGCCACGCCCATTCTTTCATAAATACTCAACTAATCCTCCACTCTGGTTTAGAGGCGCAAGGTGAGTGTTACCTTAACGTTATATGTATGTTGTTGTTATATATACACGATCATTTTGACAAAACATGCTTAGCATCGAGCATGATCCTTCAAGTCTCAGCGTGTAGCTTTAGATGCTTATCAACAAAACGACCGTGCTTTTCATTGTGTAGTTACAAACGTATATCCACCTCAGCAGATCTTAAAGAGAGCCCTCTGGTCGCAACAATGGCTGCATGTCAAAAATGTCACGGCAAAGGTAAGAGAAATCGTGGAAATCACACTCGGATGCATTGTTTAAAACCTTCACTCACTGATCAATCACACACGTTTAGTTAGAAAAGCATTTATAAAAACATCCAGATGTGAATCAAATGCGTTTATCTGCTCGAATGTTAGAGTAACTCATCTAGTTTGTAAACTTGTTTGTGTATTATTTGGTTAAACTTGTGCTACCCTTGTGGTTCATCGGTGCAACAGCAAGCCCTGCTCCTGGATCAGTGCCAAAGGATCACATTCGGCTGTACAGCATGAGATTCTGCCCATTTGCCCAAAGAACAAGACTGCTGCTCCACGCCAAAGGAATTACGTGAGTAGTGATGATATAGACAGAGATCTGAGGTTTTCTGGTGTATCTGCTTATAGTGTACATGCATTTGTATGTGCTTTCATTGTAGCATAAACTTGTTTCCTGATCCGAACATTTTTGTATTGGTTGAGAGAAAGACAATCACACTCTTCGTGTGTAGTTACAAATTGTTCTTTTTCATTGCATAGGCATGAGATTGTCAACATCAATACGAAAGATAAGCCTGACTGGTTTTTGGAAAAGAATCCTAATGGGACTGTGCCAGTCCTGGAAACTGCAAATGGTCAGGTGATATACGAGTCTCCAATCACCTGTGATTACCTGGAGGAGGTCTACCCTCAGAAGAAATTGTCTCCATCTGACCCTTTTGAGAGGGCCCAGCAGAAAATGCTGTTGGAAGAATACTCCAAGGTAACATTTGAAATGGCGCACGTGACACATCTTAATCAGAACTGCTGATCTGGTGCTCCATCATAAATCTAATGGTAGTATGAACATAAAATATAGACATTTTTCTATATTTTCAACGTTTATGTACATAACATGCAGAAATTAAATTGTTAGTAATTATGGAAAGAACCGCAACGAAGAAGGTAATAGTAACCTAAAGTAACATTTTCATTTTTCCTTTACTTTAAAGAATATTTAAATTACATTAATGTCTATGGGTACTTTTTCAGGTGATTCCATACTTTTACAAGCTCTCTATGACCAAAGGAGAGGACCTCTCTGGACCTGAAAAAGAGTTTAAAGAGAAGCTTCTCAAACTAAATGAGGTGGGTTGAAATGTCTTCCTGAAGAACCAAATTATGGTAAATTAAATAGATGTTAAAGACATTTAGTCCTTTTATTAACATTTATGTTCTCTCTGTTTGATATCTTTTTTCCAGACTCTGGTGAAAAAGAAGACCAAATACTTTGGAGGAGATTCAATCACAATGATTGATTACTTGCTGTGGCCATGGTTTGAGAGGATTGAAATGATGGGGCTAAAACAGTAAGTAGATTGTTTTTATTACATATATTACAGTATGATATTTTACCTTACAGTAGGAGGGCTCATTTTTTATTAGGTATTAGAGTCATTTAGCGTAAATTGAACAAATGCAAACATGATACATTATTAGTCAGAAGAACAAAGGTAGGACTTTGGTTTCTGTCAACTAAATAGAAAAGCACTTTGGTACAGTGAACTTTGTTCACACAAGAAAAAAGGCACTTATTCTCAGAATAACGTCTTGTTTACAGCACCATGTCTATCACGATACATCTAAACAGTGAACAGTTATTAATTATGAAAGCTCTAATAAACACACCGTCTGTTCATGTTTCAGTTGTTTGGACAACACTCCTGAGTTAACAAAGTGGATTGAACGCATGTTTGAGGATCCCAGTGTGAAAGCCACCATGTTCAGCACTGATATCCACAAGGTGTTCTTCAACAGCTACATGGAGGGAAAACCCAAATTTGATTATGGTTTATAGAGTGCTTTTGTAATAAAGCAGGATGATACCCGTCCATCTTTTAAAGGTCTTATAATCATTAGTCTTTTTATAACCAAAGTGCTTTTTTTATTCTAATGGTGCTTTTAAGCCTGGACCTAAGAGGGCAATGTAGTAAAGGCTGTTTTTTTTGTATAATGTTTCATTGTCATTTATACATGAACATAAGTAAACCAAATATACAAAACAAACAATGGCAAAATATATTTTTTATATATATTAATATATGCCATTGATTCTTGGTATGGCTATTCCAAATTCTAGAGGAAGAAATACATTTTTTTCTGCTAACTTTGAATGTTTTTGCTAAAAGCAATTTCATCATGAACTCAACAGCTAAAAGGTCAGCTGAAACATAAAATCATAATTCTTGATAATGCTGCTAAATACTGTGGGAATGTGACTACATGAATATGTTTAACAACACAAATATTTACCTTATTTGCAAGTACGCATAGTTCTCCAGTGAAAAGATCTTAAGATCAGCTGCCAGAAACAAATGTCACAAATTATATAACAGCGTAGTAACAGTCAGTGCTTTAACATGCAATTTACATTTACAGTGCAAAATGTAACATTCTCAAAACCCGAGTACTGAACCAGTCACTCCCAGCAGAGCCATGAGTCAGTCTACATCTGTGCTGCTGAGCTGAGTTTATGCCCCACATGACCATTAGGGAAGTGAGGGGTATATTCTTGAACGAGCACAGACGTATTTCTGATCATCTCTTGAAAATGTTCCACCATTTTGGCATAGATTTCCCTTTTCAACACAAGAGGTCTAAACAGGTTTATTGGCTCCGCAGTACGGAATACTTTGGGAATCTGCATTTCAACGGGGATGTGAGGATTCCCGACAATAACATGATAGAGTCTCTTTTCCTCCAGGCTTTTCTGAAGGAAACTGAGCAAATCTCGTAATCTGAGATCAAGGTTTTGTGGCTGCCACACTGAAGGAGATTTGCACAATAGAAGGTGTAAGACTGCAGTTTTTAAATGGTAGTTTGTAAGGGCATTTCTCCCAGTCAACGCTGTCTGCTTTTTGTGCAAGAAAGACACTATCTGCAGACAGTGAATGTGACAGGAATTTGCGGGAAGTTTTTTAGCTAGGTGTTTAAGTAGATTCCTTTCATAAACAGTCATTGAGAGGTGCCAATTCATGTCTGAGGAGCTACTGGTATCAGAGGGGAAGTGAGAGATAAGGTATGCATCAGAGTCTTCAAACTGAACAGCAGGGGTTACGTTCAGAACAACAGTCTTCCCAGACCTAAATCGGATTTTCAGTGCACCAGGAACGTCAAGGTTCTGAAATGCTAGCTCAAACTCATACTTATGGGAGATCTGTCCCCATGCTTTGGTCAGTGAGATCTGAAACCATCTCATGATCTGATCTTTCGACAAATAAGCAGAGTCCCCTACACAGAAAAGTTCCTCTAACCCATGCTCTTCAGGCTGCTCACAGTCATTTCTATTGTGAAGAAGACACAGCATATCATCACCAAGATTGGCTGAGCCACAAAGGCAGTTGGTGCCATTCCCATTCGGTTTTATTAGTTTAATTCTTCCATATCCTTGCAGGTCTAGTGGGATGTCAGTGAACGGTTCACACCAGAACTCAAACTGAAACCTGTATGGCTGGGGGGCCGTAAAGGGCACAATGAGGTCACATGTGGGAGGCTTACACACCCTCCAGGACTCAAACATGCTGCCAATGCCTAAAAAGTCATCCACCTCCAAGTCAGCCTCTCGATCACAAACACTTTTCAAAGTCTCTAGCAAATCATCTGCAAAGCCCTCAACAAATTCCCGCACTCTCCCACACTCATGGGTGAAAGAATGAAAGCGGGTCTTACAGAAGTTATTTAGGACACCTTTATCTAAAGTGACAGAATTAGCACTAAGATATCCAGCACTGGAATATCCCTCCTCATCTTCAGCAGGATCAGGAATTTCAACAGGGACCATATCCTGCCTGCAAACCTCAATTGTGAAAAAAATGAGAAGGCAGAGGGCACTCCAAAAGTACCAGCCATAACTTTCCGGATCAGACAGCAAAGCTTTATCGGTTTTAGAGATCTCCTGTTCCAGGCGCTCCTGTTCAGCCTCCAGCTTCTCTTGGTGCTCTCTCATCCTGGCCAGGAGGACATCATCTTGCTCAGGGATGGTGGTGTTCTCATTGGGGAAGAGCAATGGGTGGTTGAGAATAGCAGCTGCTACCACCACGCAAACCCGTGCAATGGCACCCTGCATCCTTTACTGTGCATCTGGGAAAACATACATTTCTGAATTATCCTAAAGGCAGGGTAGGCAATTTCAGAAAAGGCTAGAAATAGCAAGCTAGCTTTGAACGCATATGATCCCGCCCTCCCTTCAGAGCCCTCTCTAAAGCCACACCTCCTCCAAAACACATGACCAAATGCAATGATTGAATCAACATTTTATGGTCCTGTGCCTTAAACAGAAGATACATATTTACAATGAAGTTTAAAAACAAAGTTGTAAAAACATCCTAGAAGTCATGTTTAGGAAGTGTAATACAAAAGACTGGGCAACAAATATTAACAAATACTTCTTTTACTGTCTCAGCAGCAGTGTGAAGTATTTTGAAACTGACTAAAACTAAGGAAGTAACCTCGTTTAAACTGAGAAGGAAGTTATGTAAATGGTTTGGTGTGGCACTTTAAGTTTGAGTTATTATTGGATTAAGGCAGATAAAAGCTGCTCTTTATTCAAAAACATATTCTGTATATTCTCACTACTGTGCAGGTTATTTTGGGTGATTTTGGGTTGTATGTGAACAAGTGACTGTATACATGATGTTCCATCATGTTATAAAGTTACACATCACAAAAATGTTTAAGTATGGTTTACATAATAGCAACGTGAAGGGCTGGATCCTAATGGCTGATTCATAATAGCTGTGCTCCAGTCCAGGCGTAGGCTACTAAGGGAACTTGTGGGGCGTGAAAATATTCCCACAGTATATATACAGTATACAGTAATGAGTCTGGGCAACAAATACCAAAATGATTCGTTTTCGTCAAATAATGTTATATGATACACTTAACGATAGATAAGACAACTGAAAACTTGAACATTAATACAATAATCTAGCGGTTCAAATGCGCGCCTTTCTTTTGTCTTAATCTACGACGGTGCATGTTATGACGTTATAGGATTTTTATTAAAAACAATGCGAGACTCTTTCGATACACTTCACTATTTTTAAGACAATCGTTACTTTGTCTTCAATTTGTAAGACAACGGCTTACGCAGTCTTTGATGATGATGATGATGATGATGATGAATAAAAAGGTGGTACTTACACAGCAACTCCAAGAGTTAAAGACAAACGTTGCTCATTGTTTAATATGGCACCGCACAAAGAGAAAGCGCTGGAGTACCGTTATTTCTGCACCATTTCCTTATCCTGTTCAATACTCGTCGTGTCGAGGAGATGCTCTTCTCACAAGCAACAAGGAAGTGACCAACGTGTCCGTTTTTGCTCCTCTGTATAAAAACACGTGGGTTGGACCAATACAATTTCCAGCGATGTAACCATGATGTCGTCATCATGTCGCTTCATTTCATGATGTCGTCATCATGTCGCTTCATTTCCCGCGTGGCGGAAAAACGTCACTTCTAATATTATATTATTATACTCTATAATAGTGTGTATTTTATAATCAGATATAGGCCAAGACAAGTTAGCAAACGCCTAGTCTTTCAGTGCCCACTGTGGTAAAAAAAACCCCATTAACATAGCCTTCAGAAAGTATAAAGTAATTAAATAAGTAGTTTATGCAATGTAGTACCCTTTAGCAGTTTCCTACATAACGTTTTATAATACGCTGATTTACAAGTATATTTTATATAGGTTCTGCATATGTGTTTATATGAAGTGATGGTAAATTCAAAGGTACTTGATGCTCATCTCATGGCAAAAAGGCAGCGCCTACCATGAAAGCTGAGAAACATTTGGAGTTACCACAAGGGGTCACTACCTCACCAAAATTCAGACTATTAAAAACAATAATAAGGGAGGGTTTTATGTTACATAACACCAATCGCATCTATCAGTGGCTTTTGTACATTATTTTAACAATAATTTTGCTGGAAAAATTGCATATCCTTAATGTTTTTAAAAATTGTATATATGTTTTTTAATAAGAATAAAAATACATATAGCGTATTTTTAATGGCCCCGTTTTAGGACTTTCGATAAAGCAACTTTAGTATTTGTTATTAGTTTTAAACGTAAGACATATAGGCTACCCAAAAACAAGAGAAAACGTAAATATCATCTTATAAGCAGTTTTTGTGTAAGAATTTGTGCGCACTTTGGGTGTGGCTAAAAGGAGCATACAGGTGCGCCCTTACGCTTCAATACGCAGATGTTTAAACGACTGTAAAAATCTTTTATTTTACTGAAAGGCGGTTTGTTAAGTAGGTACGCAAAGATTATTTACAAATTATGTCCTGATTTTCTTCATCTTTGGCTGGATATCATTTATTTTAAATCTAAACAGCGCAGATACCGCACCAAAGTGCCGGTGATAGTCAGATAGGTACGTTTGGCACAACAGCATCGTATAATTTTATTTCTGTCTTATGCTAAAACGCAATCTGTAAATAATGGATCGTTTAAAGTTGGTTCTGCAGTATTTTCAGTCAAATTCAGAGTCCATCTCTAATGGTATCTGTATAGTATTGTCCTTAATAAGCGTCAAGCTGTATACAAGTTTTGATTTCAACTGCCCATGTTTGCCGCAATATAACAAGATGTACGCTTTGGGGGTCATGTTCGTCCCTCCTGTTATATTGTTCCTTTTGGGAATATTAGTTAATCGCCATACAGGGGTTTTAATGGAAGAATGGGTCAGACCCCTTGGCAGGAGGTCGAAAAATCCGGCAGTGGTCAAGTAAGTGTTTGCTGTTTTTGTGTTGCATTTTAGCTATATCAACATAACGCAAACAACAATGAACATCTGATTGCTTTTTGATTGATTAGAACAGATGAGAAACATTTAATCAATAATTGTTTTTTAACAACCCACCGTTAGCAGGTTGTTCTATTATAACTTTATTAAAAAGTATTTTATACCAAATGGCAATTCATTGAAAAATATTGTTCTCCCAGATTTCTGCTCTCAGCAGTGATGCAACGAGCCCTTCTGGCCCCCATGGTCTGGATACTAATGACACTGCTGGATGGAAAATGCTTCATCTGCGCATTCAGTATGAACGTAAACCCCAAACATTTTACAGGCGTACCCAACTCCACTGGCCTGGAACTCATAAAGATCATGGCTAAAGTGCCCTGCAAAGAAGATGTCATCTTCAAAAACAGCAGTTTTCGCAAAGCTGTTTCACGCTATGTGCGTTGTTACTCCCAGGTTAGTCAGTTTTCTCAAAACATATTTATGTTTTCAGTGCTTACAAGTGTTTAGTTAGCAAACCAAAATGTCACGTCAGAAATTGAGCAGCCGTGTAAAATTAAGCTGTACAGAGCTGACAGAACCAGACCTTTAGAACATTTCTGGATGATAAAATTCTCAAAATATTTTTTTTTTACAAAGTGGCCATGCAGTGCTATACATATTTAATATAATGTACTTTTATTGTTTAATGAATGCTGTTTGATCTTCTGTTTTGCTTCCTCTCCAAGGCAATAGGCTGGTCAATCCTCCTCATCCTAATTTTTTTGGGCGCTGTGGGTCGCATTGTCAAGCCTTGCTTCAACTACGCCACTTTTCTGCAGACCCGTTACTGGAGCAATTACCTGGACGTTGAGCAGAAACTTTTTGATGAGACCTGTGTGCTCCACGCCAGAGATTTTGCTAGAAAATGTGTGATGCAGTTCTTTGAGAGCATGCGGGAGGATACGCCTTTGAGACTTCCCCTCTCATATGCGCTCAGACCCGGCCAAATCCAGGAAGAGTTTGGAGAGGAAGAAGAGGAGCGTCTGCATGGAATCACAAGACACGATCAAGTAGATCATTTGTTGCAAAGTTGGTACGAGTGCAAACCAGAGCTGGATGTGACCAAAATGGCTTATAAACCCAAAGTGTTTATCACTTGGGAAGACAACAATGGAAAGGCTTTATTCTCTGATGTTTAGAACTGAGAAATAAACACAAAACAAGTTTTGAATCATACTAGCATGTGACATGTTTGTGGAAAGTTAACAAAGATATACAGAAATGTTGAAGAACCCGGAGCATTGTAATGTTCTGAGATCTTAGTATCAGATTATTGTCAGTTCAGAAGCCATTGCAATCACTAACCTCAGAGCTTGCAGGCTGGTGCATTTGAATACGCTGGGATTTAGTTTGTGTAATTTTGCATGTCTGCCTCCACACACATTACACAACAACCGCATGGATATGGCTTAGATGCAAATAACTGCAGAACCTAGGCAACACCGGAAAAGAAAACGTAGAACATTAAATTAATAAGTAATATTGATATTTCATGTAGGATATTTATCAGTCTAGTAGCATGGCAGGTCATCCACTATCATAGAAGGGTCTTTGCACATTTCTAAACTATATAGCCTCAATGCCTGTGTCTTGAACTGTGCTTTTCAATTAAATACATATATTCAGAACGTGATCTTTGATGTTTTGTATTTTATTTACATATCATGGCTGACTGTATGGTTGAATTTAAGCAGGAGGCACTGTGGGAAGGGGTTTTTGGATAAGGACAGGTAGATCCTATAAAGGAGGGGCCTGTCATTTAGATACATCCTCACAAAAATAATTCAGCACTTTTGCTCGCTCTGCTCCAGTGATCCAGCTGGGTTCCTTTCTTTTCTCTCATATTGTAAGTCTACAACTATCACACTAAATCGTACTCTTTTACACATTACTGCTGCACTCTTTTGCACTAATTCTTTCATAATCTGCAGTCTCCTAAAAGGTCTGTAAAGTCACTTTTTAAAAATGGATAAGTTTCGGATTATGATCCAGTTCTTACAAGCCAACCAGGAGTCTTTCATGAACGGCATATGTGGGATAATGGCTCTAGCAAGTGCTCAGATGTACTCCTCCTTTGAGTTCACCTGCCCTTGTCTCCCCGATTACAATTACGCGTATGGGACAGGTATTCTTGTGGTTCCTCCGATATGGTTCTTCTTACTGGGATTCGTACTTAATAACAACATATCGGTGTTGACCGAGGAATGGAAGAGACCTGTTGGAAAGCGCAGGAAGGATCCAGCTGTTTTGCGATACATGTTCAGCTCTATGACACAACGCGCCCTCATTGCTCCGGCTGTATGGATTGCCGTGACATTGATGGATGGAAAAAGTTTTTTATGCGCCTTCAGCCCCACCACGGATTTATCGGAGTTTTTAAATCAGAGTCAGGATAGTTTATCCAAAAAAACCCTCCTTAAATTACAAGCGACGATACCGTGCAAAGACGTATTTGACGGGCATGAGATCATCTCCAGAGAAGGGGCCACTAGATACATCCGCTGTTTGTCACAGGTAATGGCATCATTTCATAACATATAACAAATAATATACATATTGTCAAATTTAAGAAAAAAATATGTGATGTTTTCTGATAACTGTGAATATGTGAATAAATATATAAATAAAAATATAAACAAATAAATATATTCTGATATGTGAATAAATCTGTTCTTTTATGTCTCATATAGGCCTGTGGATGGCTCTTTTTAATGCTAATAACTTTTGCAGCTTTTTTAATACGGGCAGTGAGACCTTGTTTTACGCAAGCCGCGTTTCTTAAGACCAAATATTGGTCGCACTACATCGACACGGAGCGCAAAATGTTTGACGAGACGTGCAAAGAGCACGCCAAGAGCTTTGCCAGGGTGTGCATACAGCAGTATTTCGAGAGCATAAGCGGTGAGATCGTTCCTCAGTTAAAATTGCCGGAGAAAAAGGGAAAGGGGGATAAAGAAGACGACGCAGAAAAACAAAAAAGCGACGAGGAGAGGCTTCTTGGGGTGCGTAAGCAGGAACTCATGAACCAGGTGCTGTGGAACTGGCACCAGTGTAAACCCCCATTAAAGCTGGTTAAACGAACTGCAGAGGAGAACGGACACGTACAAATAGACACTGGCAGCTTTTCTGATGAATATTACACCCAGACATCGATGAAGAAAACCTCGGTGGCATACTACTCCAAAGTCTGACTTCTTGTTTAAGCTTTATATTTACGACATTAAATGAAGTGTGGTATCTGTACTGGTTGTTGTCTCAGGTCTACCTATTGCTTGTCCTTTATTGTAATTTCATTTGGTCAATAAAATAATTTATTTAAACAATGTAATGGATGGCAGATTGCAATTGGTTTATTTTTTTATGGTTTTGTTGTAACCCAACCGGTTTGTAGCTAAATGCTCATTTGTTCCTCAGATTGTAGTTAGACCTACTACAGATGATTCACTGCTTTATATGCCAGACAGACAGACAGAAGGATGTACATTTAACAACAGGAGCTGCTAACTTTAAGACTTGTCTGCTTAAGATATCTGCTTTTAGTCACACACATTCTTAAACTTGTGTGGATGTTTAGACCACTTGTACTTCCTGGCAATAAAATGTAAGTCAATATTTTGTTTTTAAATGATTTTCATTTTAGATGATAATTTTTTCATTTTAAATGATCATTCATTTGGGCTCAGAGTGATATTTTAAGACAAATGTTTTGCATGACATTTCAAATGAAATAGTATCTCTGTATTTATCTTTTTAAATACAATGATTCAAATGATTTTATATATAGCCATATGTGAATATATATTTAAAATTATTGTTCACATGTGGAAATATACACATAATTTCACTATTTGTGTGAGATATATAGACTGTAACAAATTATATGTTTGCCCTTGTTTTCCTGTAACTGTCTTTTAAGAAGAAAGGACTCAAGAAATCAAATCTGTCTTTGTCAGTGTTTTAGGTTTATTTACAGAGGCAGCTCAAAACAACTTGCTGTTTAATCGCCGTCAGTGACATTCAGAGAATCAAAACTTGATTCAGGGAGATTTAAAATTATAGCAAGATAAGATGTCTGCACTCCTCTCAGAATATTTCAAATTCATTGGACTCATCCTCAGGAAGAAGGATACCACAATCTTAAATGGCCTTATAGGTTTAGGTACCATAATCAGTCAAACAGCATACAACATCTTTGCTTTTAACTGCCCATGTTCACCAAAGGAGAATTACCTATACGGCGTGGCTGCCATTGGTGTACCAGCCCTAGCTTTCTTCATTATTGGAGTGATTCTCAATCAAAATACCTGGGACATTGTGTCGGAATGTCGCAAAAGAAAATGTCGGAAACTGTCTGGTTCTGCTGCTTTTGCACTGTTGGGCTCCATTATGGGGAGAGCAGCTGTTGCCCCAATCACCTGGTCTGTGATTTCCCTCCTGAGAGGGGAAGCATATGTCTGCGCTTTTAGTGAGTTTATAGACCCCTCTTCTTTGGACAATTTCCCTCCCACAACACAGGCTGCAAAAATCATGGCCCGGTTTCCATGTAAAGATTTACCTGCTCCACTGATGA
Organism: Chromobotia macracanthus; assembly: GCA_036877525.1. Lineage (NCBI taxonomy): Eukaryota > Metazoa > Chordata > Actinopteri > Cypriniformes > Botiidae > Chromobotia > Chromobotia macracanthus. Next base: position 499,702 of record JAZGTH010000137.1, on the reverse strand, counting down.
ACTACTCAGCAGAGGTTGAACGACAGTTAAAATATGAATCACAGGTACTTATAATTTTATTTTTTATTGTGCTGTTATGTATACTCTTTAACTTGATTAACAAGTCTAACACAGTTATGAATTTACGATTGTGCCTTCATGCTCAGCATTATGATATGCACTTTTCCCTTCTAGCTGATCGGCTGGTTGTTGTTGGGTGTCGTCTCCCTCTCTATCTTTCTGCTCCTCTTCCTGAAACATTGCTGCTCTTCTCTCGGCTATCTGCAGGAAGTTTACTGGTCCCAGTACAGGTCCAACGAAAACACTCTATTCGAGCGCACAGCTGAAGTGCATGCTAAATTAAAAGCTGCAGAAAGTGTAAAGAGCTTCTTTGGCTTTGTGGATATGGACAATCAAGATAAGGAGCTTCTAGCAAAGTCTCAAGATGCCAAGGCTGTCATTCCCAGTCTGGAGTGGAACCGCATTACAGGGGTTTACATGTACAGAGAGGTTAATGAAGCTCCAATGTATAGCCGTTTAAACAAATGGGCCAATTTCATACACGAAGGCAACTAGAAGTAAATGTACATTTTAGAGATGTGGGATTGTTAATGGTGCATCTAATTCTCTTATTGGTGATTGTGCTATGCCTTCTGAATCTTTTATTTGGTAGGGTTCTTTGTTCCTCCATTTATTCATGAATTTAACAGGTTATTATAGTCTTTATTAATGTAATCTGCAATTTAGATTTACTCTGTTTTATGCATCAAGTATAGTCTGTTAAATAAGTGTTATTCTAAGTACAGCTTTATAGCGAGTAGATTTTGAGACTGTTGGCATCTCAATAGTTAAATGTTTTGGTAATGGATCTTACTTAATGTTTTTGTAGTCAAGCATTACATACTTTTAGGTTGAGATGACCTCATGTTGTGTTTAATGAATGAATAATAATTGCTCACTCAGAAAGTAACATCTTAGGTATTGAGAAACACCCAAGCAGTAATAAACTCCACACTGTGATGGCCAAAGGTGTGACCACATGTTAAAAAGTGACAAACACGTGCACCCTTACAGCAATACAGAAGAGAGAGTGGTAAGATGTGTCAATGGCAAAATATGTGCTGCCTTTATTCTAGCAAACTGCTTTATGTTTGTTATGTGACCATATATTTAGAAAGGACCTGTCATATGGGTTGCAGCCATCTGTGACCGAAAGATTAAAAGGATAATATACCTAAAAACGTTCTGCATGTAATTTGCATGTAAAAATAAGTTCACCACATTGCAGGACAATTGAATCTTATCCACATCAAAGCTTAAAAAACGTATACAGGTCTATAACTAAATATCATTCGTTTGGATAAATTATCGATGGTGGCTGTGGAAGTGTGCAAGACGCATTACATCTCATTGTTAATTGTTAAAGAGACAAATTTCACCATTCAATTCAATTGAAAAGTTTTCACATTGAAGAAGATATCACAGCCTCACAGGGTGGATAAATAAACAGAGGCTCAACCTTGATGACTAAAAATTGGAATGATCATTTCTTTAAAAGAAAATTAGAAAATTTATATAGAAATAAAAATAGAATATTTTTAATAGAAAATTTTGGAGAGACTAGAAATCGCATCCTATACCATGTTTCAGGGAAAAATTGCCTGCCTGCTTTTAACATTAAGTTTTAACATTACTTTCTTTCTTAACTAAATAAATAAATGTTGAAAATTTGTTTCATTCCATTGAAATATTTTGCATTTTAAACATTTTCCTGACTGGTTTATGGATTTATTTTAAAACTGAAATACAGTTCAAATTAAGACTTTGGAAGATGAGAGTGTGTTTTTTATACATTATTTGTTTATAGTTATTATATAATAGGACTTTTTGATAAAATATAAAATTCCTTTTAAACATTATACTGCGTTGTGTGCAAATATTCAGATCTTTGAATTTAGGGGAATGGTAGTATGGCCGGATAACAATACATGATATCAGTTTCCATCGCATTGATATACTTCTCACCAGCAGATGTCGCTAGAGTAGCATGCCTTACATAAGCACACCACATGAATTTACCTTTAAATCATATTAATTCATATTCATATTAAGTAGGTTACCTTTTGCACAATGTACTGTGGGTGGCAGTAGGTGGCAGTATGGGCTAATGACACCAACTATCAAGTAACCTATAACACAGGAAGTACAAATTGAACAGGTCAGGCTTTGTGTGTCAAAATGAACTGCGGAAAGTATACACTGCTTGAAAAACATATTGGAAGGGAAAGAAAAACAACAATTAACAATTTAAACAATCCACAAAGAAAAAGAGATTTAAACCTTGACAAAAAACAATATACTATCACTTTTACCTTTTACAATTTGCCTCTGTATGGTCGATGTCAACAGTATGTGGCAGAAATGCACTATTTACGTTTGCAAACAATATGCAAACAGTTCAATTAAAGGGGGGTTTATTGAGTTGTAAATTACAAAAGAATTGTTAAAATGACCAATTATGTACCATCTGTGTTAGGATCCTACAGATCCTAAATATTATAGTATTATTATTATTAAATATTAACTGTCTAAATATTATAGACATACTAAAATGTCACTTTCCACTGCATTCGTAGTGTGTAATACATACAACCAACCCTTTCAGCAAAAACACTGGGATTAAGTCATGTGAATCACACAAGGTAACCTTGTTATATTACCCCTTATGTGAATGGAATACTTGCTCACATAATCTATCGACTAAAATTGCATAGCTGGTGTTTTTGTCAGAAGACGCAAGTTTTTTATTTGTCACATACATAGTTATATGCAGGGTACAACCAGCAGTGAAATGTAAAAAGGTCATTGAAACAAGATACTGTTTTCATCACATTATTTATTTTCCTTTTTGTTAGGTTTGATATGGCCCAGTCCAGAATGATACCCTTAGCTCTTGTGGTCCTCATCTCAGTCAACCTCAGTGGTGTCCCTGGGGAGATAATATCCTGCAGTGTTTAGCTCCAACCCCAATTAGACACACCTGAACCAGCTATTCAAGGTCTTACTGGCTAGACTAGAAACTGCCAAACAGGTGTGTTGAGGCAAGTGGGAGCTAAACTCTGGACACTGGCCCTCCAGGACCTAGTTTAGACACCTACTTTTTGCCCCATGGACTGCTGGGTAGTAGTCTGCTGTAGAGACTTAGTTAAAAGGTGCATTGAGTTGTCAAACTGGCATATTGAGTGTTAGAAAGTGCCTTTCCTTTCTAATTATGTCCTTCCCTATTGTAAGTGTATAAACATGAGCCCAGTCTAAACATATGTTGCTTATTAATATCTCAGAGTTAATAATAAAAAGAAAATGAAGAGATGTATGCATGTTGCTTACACACTAAATAATATAGGTCTACTAATGATATAAGAATCTAGTTTTTCGTTATTAGTTCGGTGTAAGGAATTATCTACATTTGGACAATGTGATTATATTTATATTATTTGATATTTGGTATACTTTCAGAGTTTATCTCAACTGCCCAGCCTATTTTTAAAACTCATTTCTTCCGCTGGGGCTGAAACCAGATTCTAGTTCCTGTAGATGATTCACCACTGCATGCATGCAACAGACCGACCGATGAAAGATTCTCACCTTCACCGCAAGCTGCATATAATGCATGTAAATTTAATTTTTTCTCAATAAAATTTAATGTTTCTCACTAGTTTTGGCACATGGAAACTTTGCCGAAACTTTGCTGCAAGGGTTGCTTATCTGCACGAAACCTGTCTTTAAACTGTATGTGTATGCTATAGGCAATGGTAGACTTGCATAACGTGTAATGCATGCATTTCTCTGCTTATTTAGAACTTTTTTATACTTGTAATGGTGCTCTTTTGTGCTGCCCTGGTTTTCCCGTATAGATGTGTTATGCAACAAAAAGGACTTAATGATTCAGAGGCTTCGTCAGTGTTTAAGGATTAATTTATACCTAACAACGACTTGCAGTTTTTGATCACACTGAGAGAGAATCCAAGCTATTTCAGGATGTCTGCACTCATCTCGGAATATTTCAAATTTACTGCACTCTTCTTCAAGAGTAAGGATGTCATGATCTTTAATGGACTCATTGGGTTAGGAACAGTAATCAGTCAAACAGCATACAACATCTTTGCTTTTAACTGCCCATGTTCACCAAAGGAGAATTACCTATACGGCGTGGCTGCGATTGGTGTACCAGCCCTGGCTTTCTTCATTATTGCAGTGATTCTCAATCAAAATACCTGGGACATTGTGTCGGAGTGCCGCAAAAGAAAATGTCGGAAACTGTCTGGTTCTGCTGCTTTTGCACTGTTGGGCTCCATTGTGGGGAGAGCAACTGTTGCCCCAATCACCTGGTCTGTGATTTCCCTCCTGAGAGGGGAAGCATATGTCTGCGCTTTTAGTGAGTTTATAGACCCCTCTTCTTTGGACAATTTCCCTCCCACAACACAGGCTGCAAAAATCATGGCCCGGTTTCCATGTAAAGATTTACCTGCTCCACTGATAAACTACTCAGCAAATGTTGAACGCCGCTTAAAGTATGAATCCCAGGTACGTGTCCATCAAAGTCAAGCAAAATCTGACCTATTTAGTTTAAAGTTTAATATTAGGAGATTGTTTCTCTTTTTCCCTTCTAGCTGTTCGGCTGGTTGTTGGTGGGTGTCGTCTCCCTCTCTGTCTTTCTGCTCCTCTGCCTGAAAAACTGCTGCTCTTCTCTCGGTTACCAGCAGGAGGCGTACTGAACCCAGTACCGGACCAATGAGAAAACCTTATTCCAGCGCACAGCGGAGGTACACGCTAAATTTCATGCTGTTGAAAATGTCAAGAGCTTCTTTGGCTTTGTGGCACTGGAAAATCAGGAAAGGGAGCTTTTGACACAGTGTCAGGATATCAAGAGCGTCATTCCCAGACTGGAGTGGAACCGGATCGCGGGGGTTTACATGTACAGAGAGATCGATGACGCGCCGATGTATAGCCGCTTAAACAAATGGGCCAGTTACACAAACGAAAACAACTGCTGATTGATGAAACGACATCGAGAAGACATCGAAGCAATATTATGCATTGTGAATTTATGTATTTTTTTCGTGCATTTGCTGTAACATGCTGTTGTATAATGTTATTTGTAACCGACAGCTGTAATTCTCTTAATTGTTTGGTTTTTGGCATAATGAGCATTTTTTTACCATCACTGGAAGCTCAAGTTTTATGACGCACAATGCAAACTGTTTGGTATCTATTTTTAAAAACATGCTGTACTCTCAGGTTGAGGTGATCTTTGTGCTTTGTTTACCAATAAAGTGCCTTTCCTCTGACAAATTAGTATAGGAATGAATGACTTTAATGATAATGCCAACCCAAAGAGTAAATTTAATTTTGTAGAAATGGAACAATTACTGAAATGACGAATAATTATAAATAACCGGTGTTTGTTTACACTGTAAACAAACCCATACAAAAATCCACATGAATTACCAGTTGCATATTTCCTGCCTCTGCCATTAGTGAAACAAACTGCTGACTAAATCAATTGACTAAAACTGCATAATTAGCTTCCATTTGCTAATTATGTAATCAAATGGTGATGTCAGTAAATTTAATACATGCTTAATTTCATTTTCAAAAAAAAATTATTCTATTCTATTCTATTGTGTCGCTCCTCTTGCTTGCTTTCTCACTATTCCCCCTTCTGTTGCCTCTTCATTTATGTTTTTATGACAACCAGCTGAGCAAAGTGAATCCACACTCATGCCTCTTCCCAACCTGTTTTACACACTCTTTAGAGAGATTGACTCTGTCTGCCTGCCTGGCCACTTTCACCTCTTAATAGCCTTCAGTTAGAAAAAGCAGGAGGACGAGAGAGAGCATAAGATAAACAAGACAGAGAGAGGAGGGATGAGGGTGGGAGTGAGGGGGGGTGGGCGAAAGCAGAGAGAGCTGTGATCCAGACGCTGGATCACATGAGCAGAGATCTGTTTACAAACTGAGCAGGAGAGAAGTCACTGGCACCATTACATGGAGGCAGAGTTGCTGGACGGAGCAACAGGAAACACATAGGAACCTCATTACTTTGTTTTGGAGAATGTGTGTTTGTATTTTCAGAGCAGAGATGCCAGGCCAGATGGTGTGAGGAAGACAGCCCGATGCCTCTCACAGCTTGAATGGGGAACATTCTCAGCCTCTTGCTCTGACGGTTGTGTGCCACAGCTTTTCCTTTGTTACTGGGGGAAACGGCTGATTGTAACGTGAGGGATAATCTTGAGGGAGACGCAGGAAGACTGAAGGAAAGTGGCTGGCAGCAGCAGAGGAAGGGTGAGCCTTGTGACAGCATTTTGAAGAAAAATGGTAGCGCTCTGTAACATGTTTATATTATCCTATTTTTATGAGGTATGAAATAAAAGCCAGTGATGACAACTTCAAATCAAGCATTGGTAATCTGTGATCCGTTGTTTATGTGAAAAACAGATTGCAAATATTTCATACTGTGTGTTGCTTTAGGAATTGAAACTTGGAATTTATTTTGGATCTTGATGTTTGGAAAACAAAGAGCAGTACGCTTATTTCTTGAGCATTAACATGCCTATGGTTGCTGTATAAGACAAACAGTGCAGAAGGGGTTGATATCTGTGCCAGTGTTGACGTGGGTTTTGACAATGACTGTCTTTTCTTTGTGAATGTTTCATCCAAAAGAAAACAATATAGCTGCTTTTGCACATGCAAGTGAGGATCCGGAGGGCGATCATAATGTGTTAACCAGAAGCGCTGAATATTTTTCCAAGTCTTGCTGTTTGTGGTAGTGCTTTTGGGAGTATAGAACACAAATTATTCACCAGATTTTTGAGTGAGGATCTGCCCACTTCTTTGGCCCAGTATCAACACTGTCTTCCTGAACACAAATTACTGGATAATTTGGTTGGTGGAGAAAAAACTGATTTCATAAATCCTATGTACTGGTGAGTATGAATCATACACCTCCCCACCCCAAATATATCCATTTGGCAGCATAATCTGAATGTTTCCTAAATTATTCAAGTTTCCATTGGCTTTCTATGAATGCTTAACTAAAATCCTCCTTTTATTACTACCCCCTCCTTCACCTGAAAAGCCAAGCCTCCTTACCTTTCTCCTGATTGGCACAGTCTCTTCATGACCTGAACTTATGTGCGACTAGAGAGGGACAGACACGTTGTATCTGTCTGTGTCTTTTGTGTAAGACACAACATTGTGTGGTGTTTGGCAGCATTTCAGCCCCTGAGGTCAGTTGTTATTGTTTCTCCCAAATGGTGCTTCCTGCCTGGGTCAGTGAGGCCTCCACATTTCTTTGCCTCCCTCTTTTATTTTCCTCATAGATGGAGCAGATGGTGGCTTTACGGCAGAAAGGGTGCACCGCTAGTGTTTGCATTTATGCACAGACAATTGCCCAGACTTCACTCTCTTTGCCAAATGTGCTCTCTCTCTCTTCCTTTCTCTCTCTCTGTCTCCTTTGAGACAAGATAAATGTACATTACATAAATCTATATACAGTAATAAAAAAACAATGTGGTTTATGTAATTTTATGTTTAATAATTAATTTATAGTTCTTCTTATTATTAAATAGTCATAGTTAATAATAGAGATAATTAAAAGCTTGCTGGTGTCTTAAGGGTTTGAAACACTGAACCACAGTATATATTCTCTCTAAATTGAACTCTAAATATTGTATGTAATGTACCAATCAATGTTAACCTGTTTCTGCGGTACGCAGTTGCCCCATGAGAAGCTTCTGGCCCTTAGGCAGCTTTTATTGTATTAGTTAACACACATGTAATACAATAAATGTTAATTACATTTTATTAATGTAATTAACACATTTAAAATGTATGAGTTCAAGCATTTTAAAGTTGCACCTGATTCATAGAGTTGTACCCACACAAACACACGAGTGTCTTTTAACCTACACCATGTCACACAATAAACTGATTTTGACCACACAGGAAAATCCCCCTACTTCTTTACATAAATAAATAGCTGGCTAACCAAACAAACAAAATTATTAAAATTACTAATAATGTTAATCAAATATTTTGAATGATGTTGTATCAAACTGCAGTTTTTCATCAAACACAAAATTGAATAGCCATTTCTAAATTGCTGTATTATTTTGCTGTGGTTTTAATAAATACACTGTAAAAAAAAGTTTAATCAATGTGGCTGCACAAGTCATTTCAACTTATTCTTTGTAATCTTGACTGGTCTTAAGTTGCTGTAACTTATTAAAAATAGTTGAAAATTTGCTTACTTATTTTTATAAGTTACACCAGTCACGTAAACAAGTAAACTACTGAAATAACCAATAATGTGTTTTGAAAGTTGAAATGACTTGTAAAGCCAAGTTGATTAAACATAAAAATTTAAGGCAGCGATTTTTTTTTACAGTGTACTAATAAGATGTCACTACAAGTACCATAGTATTACAATGTTTAATGGGCATTGAACTGTGGTAATGCTATATTTTATTTAAACATGTACCTTAGCACTACCATGGAAAGACTGGAGCCAGAGGTCCAGCTATAATGAAATACAAATGTGATATGTGATATTACTATCTGAATCATCGTACCATGGTACAATCACAGCACTTTTACATAAGATAAAAACAGACATGTTTGCTTTGTCCAGAGTTCAGATCATATAGTGAATTATACAGTAAACAATGAGTTTTAAAACAAAAACCTATTATCATCCAACAGCATGATGACGTCTCTTGTTTATCAGTTTAACCGATGTATTACAGTGAAAAGTTCATTCTGCTCTGTGAGGTCCAACAATGAGAGCTGTGTTACACAGAGTTGAGAAACACGAGGACAGTCCACAGGCTCAGAGTATGCAATATGCATGCAGGGCCAATGAGAAGCATACACATGAGAATCACACTGATGTGTGTTGTCTTTCAAGGGTCTGACAGAAGGAAGTATGCAACCCACTCACATAACAGATGAATCACGTTTGTGCTAAGAAAATCAATTTCAATGCATTTTATCAAATTGCATGAAACTGCATTCATATTACTGATAAACAAGAACAGTGATGCTAAACACCCATGACTCTGGTCAGAAACTGTGGAGCAAATATTCAGAACTGAACTGCTTTGTGCTCTTGCAGGATGCCTGTGTGATCCAAACTCACAGACTACAGATTACTGCATAATGACCACAGATATCAGCAGTCGTCTTGCACTCAATATTTATGACATCATTCTTGGGATAGGCCTCTTTATCTTCATGTTGAGCATGATCTTCTGTTGCTATCTGCTCAGGTATGTCCCATTAAAATGAATGGCTTTATTTTAAACATATCATAATTATATGTATCTGGTATGCATTGTAGAAGGTGAAGACATGTAGGATGGTTGTTTGAACTAACATTCTTGTTTTGTATTTAACAGACTGAGGCGTCAAAGCACACAGGAACAATATGGATATAATGAGGTATTTTTGGTACTTTATGCCAAACTGATTTTTGGTTATTGGTGTGAAGATATAAAATAACATTGTTTCTTACTGTAGGTTGTTCTAAAAGGTCCAGGGAAAAAACTGAGCCTTCTTGGAGTAAGTAATTCTTATTCATAACTTGATAGGTGTAGGTTAACCTAAATAACAAATAATAAAACAATAACATAAAAACAATTATGAAATAATTATAGGTTTAATTATATAGGTTTTAGCCACTGTGCTAAAAACTATATGATGCATAACATTAATTTTAACATGTAGAAAACAAAAATATGGAATTATAGAAAGTCTGTTTGTATGTTTTTCTTTTTCTCTGTAGCAGACCTGTGCCGTCTGCCTGGAGGAATTTCGGAGCCGGGACGAACTAGGTGTTTGCCCCTGTTCTCATGCTTTTCACAAGAAGTACGTTCCCAAACCTTTGCTTTATTATTATTCTGTACATTTTTATTGCATCTGAGTGTAGTGTTTTAAAATTGATTTTATACAGTACATTTAAAATACCACTTTTCCTTCAAAAACAATTAAAGCATGTGTTAGTGTGGCCGCAGTAGCCTCAAATATTTCCTGTCACACAGAACATTCTAGGAAAAACAGAGAAACCACAAATTAAGCTCTCATGGCAGTGGAACTTAAATAAGAGTATTAGCCTCAAATAACACCTGTCAGACTATTCATTTGTAAAAAACAAAAATAGTTACAGCCTTTTAAAAATGACCATGTCCCCTGCTAAGCCTCATCTTGTGACATGAGCATAATGCAGTAGATGTTACAGTGCTTGAGTCTATAGATAGCCACTACATAACGCTCCTCTTTCTCCACTTTTCACCTTGTCTCCTTCTCAGATGTCTGGTGAAGTGGCTGGAAATTCGCAGTGTCTGCCCAATGTGCAACAAACCCATCTGCAGGCTCCAGCCAGACCCTCCACTGGGGGCTGAAGGGCCCCAGAATCCCCTGGAGGTGTAAAAGAAAAGGGACCTTGCTGGTTGGAGATAGGCAGATGCTCCTGTGTGTCTCAGACACCTAAGAACAGAGTTTAAAAACCACCACACTACTGGAGACTACAGTCTTTGCCCCCTGAAAACAAGTGCCCCATCCACCAATGACCAGATTTCTCCTGCAAAGATGAGGGAGGGAGGGGGGATATGTGTTCCTAAGGGAACTGAAGTCATGTACAGTGTTCTTAGTTGTAATGTAGCTTGCAGCAAAACAAATTGATGGATTGGATTTTAATGGAAGGGATGTTCACATAGACAAATATTTAGAATATCAGTCCTGAAGGGTTGCAGAAACCATATGGCCTGACAGACATTGTTTAATATGTAGGCACATAGCTTCAAGCTTAGAATGGCACGGGTCACTATTATAACAATAAGTCTCCATAAGAAGAAAATTTAGGCCCAGTTAAAGCTTTCAGGTAATAAACAGTTCACTGACCCAAGCCCTGACCTTTAGGATCTGTGATCTCATAAATCTTTACTTTGACATTTGAGCTCATAAATCCATTTGGGGGCTTAGCCCAAGTTGTTGTACAAAACCCTAGGAATCCAATTTGGATGAACTGGGTTTTGGGTTTGTTTATTTAAGGTAGTTGTTTTGTACTATATATGGCTCAATAAACTGGTTTTTGTGACTGAACAATATTTGTGTTCATTTTTCATCTTGATAAAGAGAAATTTACAATAAATTGAAAATGTCTTTAATTAATAATTAAAGAACAATTATAGAAAACAGTGTCCAAGCTAACCATTTGAGGTTGTAAGAACATTTCCCTACCATTTCCATTAAGTTACAAAAATGTTAAAAATTTGAATTTGAAAATGGTAAAATGTTCAAAACATCCATTTTTTAGACATTGTATTAATGCTATTGCTAGGTGATAAGTACAAGTTCAATTAAACATTTTTTAATTCTGTAAAACATTTTTAAAACATTCAACTAACAACTTTAAAATAACCGTTTTGATATATGATATATAACATTTGAAAAACTTTCTACTAACATTAGCGCACAAATGTTTTTGATAACTTTTATGTTCTGAGAATGTTCCCTGTTAGCTGGGGTTTTACTGGAAAAGGAGTGTTGTGAATTAAATGCTAGGATGCAGCTGGTAGGATTTAACCAATCAACACATATTTCTCCTTCTAAATCATTTATTTTCATAGTGGAAAGCAGAAACTCATCTCTTATGTTATGACTGAATTATCTTGTTTGTTGCATCTTCTCTTTGTTGAGCTAAATACTGGGATTGTTTCAGTTAAAGGGACAAAGAGTTTAGTTGTTGTGAAAGCAGCACTGGTGAGCTCCAAAAATCTTTGTGGCCAGATGTGAGTTTTGGGAGACATATTGTGGCAAGAGGAAGGTGGGAGACAGGCTTGTATTACAAAAGAGGAAATACCCTCCAGGGCTGTACAGACTTACTGACATATGATGACCATGTCTGTCCCAACATGTTCCTTGTCAAATGTATCCTGAGAGACTAAAACATGGCTGGAAAGTGGTAATATAAACAAGCAGGTATTTGAACATAGGTCAAGAGATTAGCATTTTACATGCATAATCACTGTCTGATGTTAATATCATTATGTACAGTAGCTAACCTCAGTTTTACACAACTCACAGCTACAGCATAAAGATTTTGAATCTTTGGTTATTTGGCATTAGGGGTCAGATGTGCTCTGATGAGCAGATTTAATAAACTTTCTAAAAACGTTTTAAAAAGATAACCAGCAGAAAGTGTTTATTTTAATATTTAACAGCAGCAAATTGTCACCAGAACATAATTTTCTTACTGCTCAACACACAGTAATAATAACTCGCTATTGCCCTCTAGCGGTAACTAAAATAACAGCACACATGCCTTACAAAACCCCACAGCGTTCATCAGGAATTAAACAAAAATTAAACAAATTAAACAAAACATCTTTTAAAATGCATCTTTTACTGTTGAAGACTATTGCATGTTAATCTGTTATAGCTTTAAATAGCAACAATATATGCGGTGCTTGCAGTAGTTTGGAGTGTTAAATATTGTAGCGACACATATTGTAACTGCATGAGATGAGTTTACTGTGAAAGTGAGGCACTTTCTCTACCAGCTCTGAAAACTTTCTCAGTCTCACTGTTGCATCCGGATACTTTTTAACAGTTTGACTTACCCTAAGTATTAAGAAGATGGTAAAGCTTTCAGGTAACGTTTGGCTAGAAACATTAAGCAGAAATAAGGAAATGTATGAGGAATATGATTATGCCCTCTGTTGTCTGTTATAAACATAGCAGTTACTCCATATACAATAAGTAACGCTTTAAAGATGATGTCCGGCTAAGGCTGTTCTTGTTATAGTGGTTTAAAAGATCCAGTTGTATATCATTACATTTTTATATTATATATAAGGCGTTATGACCTATACTTACACTGCTTGAGTGATTTTCTGTGCTTTATACTAAAACCAAACACAAAGGAGGCTGTGCAGTGATGACATTTGCAAGTAACACTTAGTGGTTATAAGTGATAATATAAAGCCACATCCTAAGCTTTGCACAAATGTTGGTGATAAAGTCAAACGATGATGGACGATGTCTGTGCTGAGAGCCCTAAATGTGTCAGTTTTTATTTACATTTTCAATAGTGAAGTGTTTTGTTTTTCTTTAAGTTCTTTGCTGTGGTTATTATACACGGCATCTCCTTTAAATGTCACAGAGGCTCAAAATACAGCATTTAACATATACAAATATAATTTTAAGACAAAATTCTCTGTTAAATCACTATGATTACAACATACCACCAAAATTATTGTTTTTTTATTGACTGGCTGAACAAAAGGCCATTGGTTCATTGACAAGTTAAAATTAAACATAACAGTCCAAAGGATAAAAGAGGTTCAAATAGGCATGAAATTACAAGCACCTTGCTTGACCTAATTACAATCACTGGCCTCATCTCACCAGATGCCCTATTTTGATGGTGGGTGTGGGCTGAGGGTCTTAAATTCATACATGTCTTAAAAAGACATGTATGGGGGTCAGTGTTTTCACAATATGCCTTTGTTTTCTAAGTGACCTCATTGGTCAACATGCCTTAGTTCTATTAATTTTATCAAAAACATCTTCAGACCTTTAAAACCCGAAACAGTCCTCCAGGTCGAATTGAACATGCGCCATAATCTTTTCCTTATTGGTGGTTAGATTGGTTGTGAAAGAACATTCTGCACTGCACCAATGAGATGATAATAGTTTTCTGCAGCAGTATTAAGTCAGACGTTTCGTCTGCTTTTTTAGAGCAATGCTTTAGCTCTCAGGGGTGATATGTTAAGTAGCAATAATTGTATTTTAATCATTGCAATAGATAGCCGCTTGTGTTTTGAGGATTACACGCTTTGCTTTTCTCTTTGGGAATCAATAGCTTTAAATGAAAATCGGATTTGCTAAATCCATGCTTAAGCTATTAAACTCACAATAGACTCTCACTTTCCCCTCTTCAAGATTAAATCTTTAAAATAATCTGTTCAACGCTGCCTTAAAGTTAGAGGCCTTAGCTTGTAACATATGGCCTTTTTGCATGCAGCATCTTCTGACTCCAGACAATCCGGTCATAGGAGTGAGTGGAAAACAAGTCTGTTGTACATGTCTGAACCAAGACGAGCAGCAGCTGGCCATCCATGCCAATCTGCAATCAATGAAATCAAGCAGTGGATTCATATACCCAACTGAACAGCAAACATACTTCAAAATGTCAATTCAAAATGTCTTGACAGCATGAGCTTATGACCTGACCTCTGATCAGCTGGTGCATGAATTATGCAAACACTCCAGAGATGTGTCATTTGTACAAAAGCTTGTCAATGAAAGCTATGTATTATGTATTAACAGTAATATTACGTTTGTATCATATGCTGCTTTGTTGTGATTAAGTGTGCTTAAGGAAATGCAGTTCATCGAGGTGTTGTTAATTATATTAATATGTGTATCAAATACTTAAATACTATTAATTTTAAATATTACTTATATTTACAGTATAAAACAGTTTAAAATATGTTATGTTTTAATTATTCTAATCGAAGCAGAAACAGGAACATATAAAGTCAATTTAAAAATCTAAATGAAGGTTATTCCTGTAAATAATTTCATGTGAGGAAATATTTATTGTTAATATTCTGTAAAAAATACAATAAAGAAACTTGAACATGCTCTTGGATTATTTCATTTCAATTCATTATCCCGCTGAGCCATCAAAGGTAGTAATTTGAGTTTATTGCTCAACAGGCTTGTTTTGGATGAAACTGTGACCATCTATGACCATCTGAATCCATCTGTCTCTCACTTGATTCAGACTGAACAAATTAAGACTGACAGCTTGCCAAAGTCATCTGTCTGTCTCAGTCTGTCATTTGAGACACTCAGATCAATTATTAATTGTCCCAGCAATGTTTATCATACAGTGTTGAGTTTACTGGTATCTTTTAACAGTATTTATGTGGAATAAACTAAATCAATCTGATTCTACAGAGGCAGACAATGTTCATATCTAAAGGATGCAAAGGCTTGTCGATGATGTCTTGGCTTGTAGCTGCCTGCACTTCTAATTAGGTAACATCCGCCCTGGTTGTTGGAGTGGCCCTGGCCAGATGGTTTACAAACACAGATTTCTGTGTTTATAACGCCTGGTTTCAGTGGAGCCTTGGCTGCTAGACCAGCCAAAGTTAATTGGAATGTCATTAAAGTTTGAGTTAAGGGGGTTGGGATGTATGGTGCTAGTTTGAGTGCACTAGTCCTGCTGCTGGATGTGTGTGTTTCATTAATAATAATGGATGTTTTGGAGCAACATGGGTGGGGCTCCACCTGCTGCCACCTGTTAATGCCCAAGCTCTATATAAGCATCGTTCATCCATACAGCAAAGCAGAAGCTTCAAGATTTAAGCTTATGGAGTAAACCACTATATCTGGATTTACTTTTGCGGTGAACGTCAATACAAGAACAATACAAAGAACACAAGAACACTTGTGCCTGGAGAAATCCGGAGACATTTTCCACCTCAAAGAACCTTTTAAAGAACATTGTACTTTTGGACTTTTGGCCCAGTGTGCAGGAGTTATGAAGCCCCACAGACCAAGCTGTGCAGATTCAGGGTCAGAGTCTGACTCCAGAGAAACTGAGAAGTTTAAGAGCGCAGTGCGGCGAAGGATGGCGGCCAACGCCCGTGAGAGGAAGAGGATGCAGGGCTTGAACACCGCATTTGACTGTCTCCGCAAAGTGGTTCCTCAGTGGGGTCAGGACAAGAAACTCTCTAAATATGAAACCCTACAGATGGCCCTGAGCTACATTATGGCCCTCAGTCGGATCCTGACTGATGCCAGTAAACACACAGCTCCTCAGGAAGATTGGCTGAATCTACAGTTCGACAGCCTGCAGCCAGAGACCTATTCCTGCTTCATGCAAAACAATTCTCCTATTGAAAATGACTGCATGCATTCCACATTCTCCTACCACTACGAAAGTCTTTAGGTTTCAGCTTTTATGCAATGGTGTGTTAACTTGTATCATTCTTTACATAGATACAAGAGTTAGTAAATACATTTGTATTGCTATGTAAAATATTATACTGATTGTTCTGAAAATCAAGTGTTTGAATAGCTTTTAAGGGTTTGAATAATTCTAGGTATAGAGTTGCTTAAATTGTTGCAAATAAATTGTTCTCTAGGCAATTTTTAAAACATCTTTGTTTAAGCAATTGATGACTATAAAATCTTGTGTCAAACTGTCTAAATCAGACATTGACTATCAGCTATTATTTTTTGTTGCTTCGTATCAAATCTTTGGGAAAAAACATGGTAGTGCAACTCAGTGTTCCAATAGCTCAGTTGGTAGAGCGGTGCGTTAGCAATGCAGAGGTTTTGGGTTTGATTCCCAGGGGAGCATAATGTACTGACAAATGTGTAACTTGAATGTACTGTAAGTCACTTTGGATAAAAGCGTCTGCCAAATGTAAAATCAAATCAACTCAGCTTCTACACTATCACCTTTTGTCAAAATGGTATCCTAACTTGCTGTTACAATGTTTTTCTGCCCGGTATCTTTTGTTGTTAAATTCAAGAACAAAAAAGAAAATGGAAGGCAAGTAATAATAATATTTTGTTAAGAAACATTGAATAATCAATATTAATGTTAATAATCAAGAGCGACTTTTGTGTACTGTACATGTTCTCATTTCAAATAATTTAAAACCTGTTAAATAAATGTTTTGTATTTTGTAAATAGTGCAGTTAATAAATAAATAAAACAAACACTGAACTCATAGACCTTGCATCCAAATGATTTTTTTATTTGAAATATATATATATATTTTCTCCATATACCCTAA
Source organism: Chromobotia macracanthus (assembly GCA_036877525.1). Lineage (NCBI taxonomy): Eukaryota > Metazoa > Chordata > Actinopteri > Cypriniformes > Botiidae > Chromobotia > Chromobotia macracanthus. The sequence continues at coordinate 482,843 of JAZGTH010000137.1, read as the reverse complement.
AAATATCAAGAAACTACCTAACTACCTACTACTATCTAAATAAAGATCTAGAAGACATCTCTGCTGTATATTATCTGCATTCATAAACTTCATGCTTTGATTTTGAAACATCCAGCTGTTAAATTTAAATTTTAGTATGTTTTTGTATAAAGACCTCGCTAGAAATTAAAGGTCTCTTTGGTATTTGGTGCGTGCATTGCACGGATAAACACATTTCAGTAGAACCCTCTGTGTCCCAAGATAAGACACCTCTAAACAAAAGTCTCTGTTGTACAGGAATAAATCATGTTTATTCGATGCAGAGCAATGTCATCACTGCTGTTTAGAGATACAGAGAGGAAAGATACACAGAGGAAAGAGAATTAGTGCCACAGGAAATTTTGAATAACCAAATATTATTTTTTCCTTTTTTGTTTTGGCTCATATAAATAGAATGTACAGAATGTAGAGGTAAATAGAGTGTTTCAGTTAATAGAACAGAGAGTGTATGTTTTGTGCAGAAGCACTGGTTTGAGTAGGGCAGTCCTCTTAACTACCTCCTCTTAACTACTCCTAATCTAGTAAAGAGATAAACTCTTTGCTGTCCAATCACTGTGTATAATGTGTGTATTTAGTGACAATGAAGCGTGAACTGCCAGTGTTCAGCCGAAAACGTTTACATGAAGCTGTACACATCCATCCTAATCCATTTAGTTTCAGCTGTCATTATGACCAATCATCATGTCGTGATCACTAATCTAAGTGAAAGCCGCTTCCTGCATTTTGATTTTTAAGAGCCATTTATATTTTAATTAGAAAAATAAAATCAGTGTGTTGTATATTGTAGAGATGGTCTCTGTGACTGTGCTGGATTGATTACTGGTATATGTTGTCTGACAGGTGGCTATCCATACATTAATGTCCATCACTGAATATATGTTTATTTATTAGGGTGAGCCCTGCATCCATTTTTCATTGATGATTACAATGCAACTGTTCTGTAAAATTGACAATTGTCAGCAGTTTCATTGCCAGCCAGTTGTTACTAGTTACATTACCTGCCCTGAACGCTTTAATTTTATACATTTTGATTTACCATCCACTGTCTATAGATTGCATTGTCGAAGTTATTTTGTAAGCACAAACCAAGGTAAATATCTATTGGCTTTTCATTTATACATGCTTTTAGCATGCTTTTTATACCTCTTTTTTATGTAAGGTATTGATCTCTGTCTTAGCATGTTTAAAACAATGTGACGCAAAATCACATACATTTCATATGGTCAGTGACGCTCTTCCTGGATGTCTCAGTTTCCTTAATGGCAGGATTATGTTTTTAATGGATCTGTAGACAAAAGATTGGCCCCTCCTTCCACAAAACCATCACCCTGCTCTGTTTGAGTGGATTTGAGCAGGACAGTATAAATGCAACTGCAGTCTGTTCTTAGTCAAAAGCTTCACTTGTGCATTTAGGGTTGTAAGTCATCAACATTTCAGCATCATGCAACACTTCAATAACCGTGCAGAGAATCAACTGGGCAGTGCAGTGGTGTGTGAGCTAGAAAACTTTGGGAAAGGAGCTTGGGTGAATCAGGCCTACAGTGGATCTCCTCCGCCTGTCAGACCCAACATCAGCACCGTCTACAACCCTCAGCCTATGTTACACAGCCCTTTGGAGAACATGAACCAAGTGAATATGTCTAACCCCTATTTGACTGGGGATAAAGTACCAACCTACCCCACTCAAGAGAAGAACTCGGGATGTTGCTCATGCTTCTTCAGAGTAATCAAAGGTAAGTTGCCTCATCTACTAGATTACTGCTTTTAAAGGCTTTGATGGACGAAAGTGGAAACTCTCTTGTGGAAATCTCTTTTCAATGTTTCTATATTAACCATTTTTTTAAATTAAACATTTAATTATATTAATTATAACCAAAGCAATATTATATATAATGTTATATATATATATATATTCTGTGCACAAACACACACACACATATATTCTATTTCACTTATACAAAGTGTTCATTTTTGTTTTATAGGTTTGTGGGGTACAGCAGCTTTAACAAAAGACTCAATGGACAATCCTGAGCGCATGGTCAAAGCAAATCTCAAAGAACTGGTGGTCTATATTTTTTTCCTAGTGGATTTATGTCTGTGTAAGTAATAGACTGCTTGGCTGATATGTTTTGATAACACTAGATCTATCTTCTCTGTCTGAATATATTGCTTCTATTATTATATATTGATTGATCTTTTTACACTGCATAATCCTGTAAGAGTGAATCAGAATGGAATAATTAAAAAAAAGAAATCAATAAAGAGCAGCAGGTGTGTATTTTAAGGCCATAGTTCATAGTAATTCTATTAAATCCTCAAACATGAGCCTAGATAAATGTAAAATTGTTCAAATGTCTCTAGTTTGCTCTTTTGTCAAAGATTCGTACTGCCTGCAATCCAAACTAATCCCAGCACATTGTGCTCGATTACCACCATTGATGTGTAACAGCCTAAGTGCTTATTATAAAATGTGTACTGTTCCCCTGTGTTAAAACCCAGCATTGTCCAGTGGAAAATTTTCCTGAAAGGAACACAATCTAAATCCTGCTGTCTTTTACTGATAAGAGCTCAGGTCAGGCAATTGAGGCTTTATCTCCACTGAATTCGTATTGTTTAAGGGGGCTATTTGTACCTGCTCAAACAAATAACCCTCCTCTGATCTGTGCCTGTGGCTTTTGGTGACGTGAGAACGGCTAATGGATGAAGCCTGAATGAATTGATGGCTTTATCTGTGCGAGAGTGAATGGTGATGCACGTCTATGTAAAGTTCAATAAGTGATGTTATTGTTTGACTGATTATAACCATGTTCTCACACAGTGACTTATGGGATGACCAGCAGCTCTGCCTACTATTACACAAAAGCTATGACCGATCTCTTCGTGAATAACCCAAACTACGTCAGCTTGTCCTCTATTTCTACCATGAGTGATGTGTGGACGGTGAGTTTTCCTATTTGCTTATTTCTTTTCCGATGTGAATGAAAGTCCGATTTTCAGTAGTTTTATTATATTAGGTATTAAATGATTCCATAAGACATGTTTGTTAACTCTTGGTTGTCTGCATTAATATGCTTAGCTTTTAGATTCATTACATCATCACAGTCCCTTTAATCCCCTCATTTTTGTCTTCAATCTTTGCAGTACATGGAAAGCAACTTACTCGACAGCCTGTACTGGAATAAGTGGTACAACGATGTGCCTCTTCCAAATGAAAATCAATCCCTGATTTACTACGAGAACATTTTGTTAGGTGTCCCTCGCATTCGACAGATCAAAGTGAAGACAAACTCCTGCAAAGTGCACGAAGACTTTCGGAAGGAAATCATCGAGTGTTTTGACGTGTACAGTGAAAAGAAGGAGGATGACAATGCGTTTGGGATGATCAACGGCACAGCGTGAGTGATGACAATTTTCACCTCAATTCTTGGAAAACATTTAAAGCTAGCAGAGACTCACTGTTAAATTTAGAAGATACAATTTAAGGTTTCTTAAGATGCTTTTTTTAGAACCTTAACTGGTGTCTGAAATATTTTGAATTTTATGTAATATTTTTGTGTTCACTTTTGTTTGAATTAATGAAATATTTTTACAATGTGTAATCCGTTTGGCTATTCATTTTTGGAATGTTTCAATTGGAATTTGTTATTTATAATAAGTCTCAATATTCTTCAGATGGCAGTACCACACGGAAAAGGAGCTCAAAGGATCAGGTCATTGGGGAGTGCTGACCACATACAGTGGAGCAGGGTATTACCAAGACCTGGCAATAACCAAAACTGACAGCGTTACCATCGTGGAAGACCTGAAAGACAATTTGTGGCTTGATCACGGAACTCGGGTTTTATTCATTGACTTCTCAACATATAATGCCAACATCAACCTCTTCAGCGTGATAAGGTATAAGACGAAAACCAACATCATAACAAGTATTTATTTACAATGGCTTATTACATTATGCCCTTTCTCTTTAACATACCAGGCAGAGAGATTACATGTGTAAGACATATGTTTCCTTTTCTCTTCCTTTTATCAGATTAGTGGTAGAGTTTCCTGCCACTGGTGGAGCAATTCCATCTTACCAGATTCGAACAGTCAAGCTGATTCGTTATGTGAACACCTGGGATTATTTCATCCTGGGCTGCGAGATACTGTTCTGTGTGTTTATACTCTATTACATCGTGGAGGAGATTCTGGAATTCCGAATTCATAAACTATCCCAGTTCAAAAACATCTGGAACATTCTAGATTTACTGGTGATAGTGGTAAGAAGACACATTGTATTAATATTAGCTATTAATTTAAGCAAACATATCGACTTATGAGTATATTTTAAAAGCATAATTTCCTGATGAAAATAAAAGCTGGTGTTAATATTCAGCTTATAAACTGAAATAACTGTCTGTGTTCTAACAGCTTTCTCTAGTTGCAATAGTCTTCAACGTATTCCGGACCATAAAAGTGGACAGCTTACTTACAAAGCTACTGGAACATCCAAACATCTATGCTGATTTTGAATTTCTTGCATTTTGGCAAACCCAATACAACAACATGAATGCAGTGAACCTGTTTTTTGCCTGGGTTAAGGTATTTTTAGCATTTAAAATAACTTACTACCAGATGGAGTTTCAAATCTTGACGTGAAAGTTGATATTAAAATGGCATTAATCTCTGTAGATATTCAAGTACATCAGTTTCAATAAGACGATGACCCAGCTAACATCCACCCTGGCACGGTGTGCTTTAGACATCTTTGGATTTGCCATCATGTTCTTCATTGTGTTCTTCGCCTATGCTCAGCTGGGTTACCTGCTCTTTGGAATGGAAGTAGAATCATTTAGCACATTTAGCAAGTGCATGTAAGAATATTTTTTATTTGTATATTAATATTAAATATACAATCTCATTCTTTTTTTTGTATGTACATCTTACAGTAGTCAGAAATACTCATAACATTGAATAGAATACATAAACAGATAAATACGAAAGGCATTTAAGACTTTACTGTAATAAGTTTTAAGTGTTAATATTTAATTTCCTCCCTTTGCAGTTTCACCCAGTTTCGAATCATCCTGGGAGATTTCGATTATGATGCCATTGACCGGGCAAACAGAGTACTCGGACCAATATACTTTTTCTCCTATGTGTTCTTTGTCTTCTTTGTGTTACTGGTAAGTGCTTCCAAACAATTTGTGTACAATTTGTAATGGTTGTTAAAGCACAAGTACCTTTCCATTAACCTTGTGAATTGGGTTTAACAGAACATGTTTCTGGCCATCATTAATGACACATACTCTGAGGTGAAGTCAGAGCTTGCTTCCCAGAAAGGTGAATTTCAGCTCGCTGATCTCATCAAACAGGTATGTGATGAAATGTCATTCTAGAACTACTGTACATCCACTGCAAATTCATTCAGCTTTGCAAACATTTTCGTGGACAATTGTGTAGCCAATCAAAGGAATCCACATGTTTTCGTCATTTAAATGCACAAAGATAAAAAGTAAAACCATTCTCATATATGACTTAATTTTAGAGTTATGAAAAGACGGTCATGAAACTGAAACTTAAAAAGGAAAAGATCTCTGATGTTCAGAAGGCGCTGGATTCAGGCTCCACTGAGCTGACGTTCAAAGATTTCAGGGATGTTTTGAAAGAGTAAGTGAAACTGGTCAAGTTATTAGGCACAATACTAAAACATTCTTTCTGTGGTCATACACAGAGCTCATGTATCTTTGTTGTCATTTTTCATGTCAGAAAGGGCCATAGTGATCAAGAGATATCAGCTGCTTTCTCCAAATATGACCACGATGGGAACCAGATGCTGGATGTGAAAGAGCAGGAGAGAATGAAACGAGAGTTGGAGGAAAAAAGGGTGTGTTTTATATTTTGCATTCGTTGCTTTTCATGTTTACATCTAATGGATCTCCACTGTGACAGCTGTCAGTTTGAAATTTTAGTTGAAATCTTTTTTCCAATGATCTATTAGGATGAACTCAATGCAGAGCTTCAAAATCTTGGAAATGGTGTTTCAGCAGAGGACTTTGGAGAGACAGCTAAAGAGTTTCAAAGGTTTGTGTACCAAAACAAAACATGAAAATGTCTTTATAATACATCATTTGCATTGTCAAAGTGGTGCCAGCATACATTGTACCTAAACTATGGTTATTTTTGTTTCTCCATACCAGATTGGCTCAAAAGGTTGCTCAACTTGAAAATACTGTGACCATGGTAATGTCAAAACTTGATGGTATCATGGAGAAAATGGAAAACAGAGATGTGATGGATAGACAGATGACTAGAGATGATGTGAGTGTTTATTTCTCAAAGGTTTCAGTTACAGTACTATATAATTCTGAATGCCAGAGATGGAAAACATGTGCCTGCATAAGCCCAAATACATTATATTCCGTGCTATCTACAATTTTCTAGAATCTTTCAAATATGTAATTCATAGTGATTCTGGTTCGATGACAGGAATCAAGACCTGCTTCAGGAGGGAATATTCAATTAAGCCTGGCAAGAACTCAGGTACAAGTCCCACCATCCTGGTCATCAGCTTTTCCAATGGGCAACTTGGCGAACCGTTTATATCCAGATGCAGGATGGCCAGGCATCTCTGACAGCAGCAGTTCTGCACGTCACTGATTTGTCAAAACCTGAGTTTTGCTATAGGCTAACATGGTAGGCTTAATCTAAGCCTGATCTGTGGGTCTAAAGACTCAGAATGTGAGGTATTATTTTAGAATAGATGTAGCACCTTATGCTACCAGTGGACACAGCAATGTACTTGTATCTGTTCTGTACCTAATTGTTTGTACAGTTAATATTACACATTTACAACTTTGAAAAAGGAATAAAAGATGCTTACAGCCTGATCCAACAGACAGTATGGCTTGTTTCTGCACAGCATTCCTATCTTCCTCTTTGTATAAAATAAGATTTTATGATAAGTCTGCTTCTGTTGTAATACAAAATTAGCAGAAATTATACTGTGTCTGGTCATTTATCTCTGACAATATAGTAGAACTGATTCTAGTATTTTTCTCCATCATTTAGTAAATGTTATTTATAACATTTGTTAAGAATAGCATGACTGTTATATCTGTCGTATTGCTGTTAAAGTAATCAAAGTGAAATATTGTCATGACTAAGAACTGTTGAAAATACCCAATACATTATTAGAGCTATTTTCTTGCACATAATCTTTCTTTTCCTGTATATGGACTTAGTGAATGTTGCATTTTATTGTATAGTGTAAAACACACCTGAACTTCCAGTTTACGCATTTATAAATCCCAGAATGTGTAGATCACAATGTGTACTTAAGAAAATTGTAATAGTTTTTCCCATTTAACAGCAATTATAGCCAAATAAATACTTGAAACTGCAAAACACAAATGGCTTCTTTCACTAAGTGGGTATTATAATATGCTTTAGCCAGAAATAGAAAATTCATTAAAATATTTATTGTCCAATGGTTCATTTATTGAGACTCATTTAGACTAAAAAGAAAACTTTAAATGCTAAATTGTATTCAAACATTTCTGCCTTTTACATTCAACACCTTTAGCAACCTCAATATTATGGTTTGAAACATGCAATTCCATACTGTGCCCATAAACAAAAATCCAAACCTTTTCCCTCTGGCTACTCAAATATGGCACGCATTAAAACAAACAAAAATACAAAGATACAGCTCTACTAGGGTCTTGAATTGTTGAACTGAAATTTGTGTGTGACCGACTAATTATTAAGGCCTGCTTGTATGTTTTACTAAATATGTTCAGCATGTCAGTCACATATTAAACATGTTTAACATATGCTGCATTAGTTCAGCAACATTGTCAAGTAAAATGCTTTGAAACCCTCACTCTACTCCAAATTATCAAAAGATATTTACAGGTTTGACCATCACGACCCTTCCTCCATAGTGCATGGGAGATAGTTCATGGTGTCTGTAAATTGGAGTAAAAAGATACATTATACACACAGTATCAAAGAGCTCTAGAATTTTGAGGAGAATGGAGAGCTAATGTGGATTAAATATACACCACGGCACATAGAAATTCATTTACAAGTCAACATTTACAAGACACAGGTCCAAGGAACCCCCCAAATGTGTCTTTACTTACATTGGTTTGCTGAGTCAGAATGTTTAGGGTTGTTTTTTTGCATTTTTCTACAAAATTCAAAGTCCATACTGAAACAAGCAAATGCATGACCAGCTATTTAGGAAATTAAACTAAATTAAATTACCTTGTTCAAAAAAACAACCAAACAAAAAACTGATTCAGATCATTTACACCAAGGGCTTCCTGCAATGTACCTGCAAAGTTCCTGAATATGGGAAATTTATGGGGAACCTAAGGGGGAAGCAGTTTTCTTTAAGATGTGAAGTAAGAAAGGGGCAGGGATGCAATAGATACAACATCTTTTCCAATTCCAATAAAACAGGAAAAAATGTCCGAAAGAATCCACTGAAGGCGGTCATCCCAGTTGCCTATTTAATCTAAATGTGTGTCTATACATTTAAGTGAATCCTGCTTCTGATCCAATGCTCGAATGGATAAAGATGATGTGCTCCTGAAAGTCTGTAGAACCTGCTGTCACAGAGAGGATAGATAGCGAAGTGAGAGGGCTGTGTCACAGAGAATGGAGATCACTGTGTCTGGTAACCAGCCATGCTAAAGTTAGCCTGATTCATCACTGGGCCAGGTTGAGCCTGAGTGGGTTGTCCCCCAAAACCTCCCATCCAAGCAGGGGACTGTGACTGTCTAGGGTAAAGAAAGGAGGTGGCAAACACAGAGAACCCACAGGTCAATAAACTTTTTACACAGTGAGCCACAAAACAAAGCCAATACATTCTATCAAATCCCTTTATATTTATATAGAAAGACTTAACAGGGAAAGCATCACATTTGTTTGAAATGCAAACATTCAGGCCTAACAATAAGGACCCTCTCCATTGGTTCACACAACAGTAGCTATCTGTCTTTAAATTATTTAGAACAGCAAATACATAAACATATTAAATGAGAGTACAATTAAAACTTACTCTACACCAAATCCTTGTTGATTCCATGTTTGTCCATACATGCCATAGGATGGTACTTGCCAGCCATTTGTCATGTACTGACCATATTGTTGAGGATTTCCATACACTTGATTCCAATGTCCCCACTGACCATAGTCCACCTGTAAATGCAGCAATTTAAGTTTAATTTGTCTCTACTGTGAGGAATACATCATGTATTAAAGATGAAGAACGCATGAAGAACGCCTGGCCTTACAGCTGCTCTATTTAGTTTGGACTCATTTAAATGCAAACCATGACATGCCAGAGTACCTCAATCCCACAGGATACATTAGTACCACATTAAAAGATGATTTCAAAAAAGGAGCAAACTGCTAACACCATGCATTACCGGTTGGACATTTTTGGCCATGTCAGGTGACTCTTTTCCCCAGTAGCACTTCACAACATGACCCTCAATGGTGGTCCCATTCACTGACACAATAGCATGGGCAGCACTTTCATGAGAGGAGAACCTAAGAGAAAACAGTAATGACACACAAACACATAATGAACACAGCAATCCTATATTTACACTATGTTTGCAAGTAAACTTAAACATTTCCCTGCGATACCAATTATACTGAGTTTTGTAAACTGACTGTGAGGTCAACTGTTTTTAGCTTCTGCTGCCCCCTGTTGGGAAATTAATGCAACAATACATTTCATGCCTGTCTCAGTTCAATTTTGAGCCTTTTAGATTGGTGGCATCCACTAAAAATTATTCCTGCTAAAAACAGAAGCGGTCGACCTCTAACATTCCGTAAGCTAGAATTCCGTTAGAATTGCAAATGGTTCCAGAACATTTTACATAACGCATTACTAGCGAATGGAAAACGCAGACTGACAACAATCATCGCCAACCATTAAAAACAAAAGAGAAGATCCTTGATAAATGATACCTGATAAAAGAATACCCCTTCTCTGGAAACACTCTAACCTCCATTATCTGCCCAAAAGGAGAAAATGTCTGTCGCATAAGGTGTTCTGTTTGGAAAAAACAGTGTTAGTCACACATATCATTAAAAACTCAGAGGGAGTGAACAAACAACCAGTCAGATGGAGAGAAGAAAAAAAAACAGACCTACCCGAAAGACCTGACTGAATGCCCCCACAGTACACGGTGCAGTTTTGAGGACTTGACTGGTTCACCACCTCATCGAATCTTAGCTGCTTGGAGCTGTCTGAAATTTCAGCCAATTACAGTCTTGTTAATTCCACTCAAGTCATCCACCAACGACAACAGTTGGGTTTTCATTCTTGATATAAGACCACCACTTTTGAGAAGCAAAGAACTCACGACAAATTGGTTATCTTTAGGGAACTGTATTTAGCACTTTACACTTGGGATTAGACTACCCTAAAATCAATGTAAAAATCAGATGATTTAAACTGCCAGATTAAGAACATGCTTACTGTCTTGTACACTTTTGGGGGCAGGTGGTTTCCGTGTTGCCCAGTTAGTCCGGATCTGTCGTCCACCTAGCCACTGACCCCCCATGTGTAATATGGCATTCTCAGCATCCTACAAAGAAAAACAGCATTTTTCCACTGGATTTGCTATTAACCACAAATAAACGAATAAAATATTCCCCAACACTACTAGCCTTTCATTAGTTAATCTGTGTAATTAGAAATGTAAATTTTCTATCATATTTAAAATAGCACATTAACTAACTAACTAACTCTCTTAACATCTACAAAGAAAATTTAACTCTAAAGGTCTGGCTCATTTCAGTAGGTTCAATCTCTGTAATACTAAAGCTATAATAATAATTGTAGTAAACAGAAATAGAATAACCTTCACTCTGTGTTCCTGCACTGGAGCCTTACCAGTTTGTTATAGAAGGACACAAATCCATACCCCTTTGATTTCCCTGTTGTCATGTCCTTCACCACTCGTGCATCCCTGAAAAAAAATACAACAATTGAAATTCAGTTCATCGACAGCTTGCCAGAGGATCCAATAAAGAAAGGAACCACACACACACACACAGTACTGAGACACCGTTACGATATCCTATGATATCCTAAATCATTCTAACTAATCATTCCACTAACAACGTCTGCATTTTTCTTCATTACTGTTACTTTTAAAAGATAAAATAAAAAACAAAAAGTCATGCAACCTACACTAATTAATGCATGTTTAAAAGCTCCTTCACAGACTTCAACATTTTATTCATCTCCTGTGAAACAACATTAGACCAATTTTAATCCTAACTGCTACGCCTTAATCTCTCATGTCAACCTTTCATTACCATGCATTCCTAAATTGAACTGCTGTCTCTAATTCTACTCATATAAGTACATAGAAATATCAAAAGAGAAAAAAGGAATTAAACGGCATACATGGCCTGTTAACAGATTTCTTTATTTTTCCTGGTCAATTCTTTACCACCAATATGGAGTTTGGGAAGCTGCAAATTTCGAAAAATTGACATTTTCAGAATTTTAGGAGAATCAAACTATCAACACAACTAGGAAATCCATCATGAAACAATTTATAACAAGTAAAAATTGATGTATTATCTGAGGTTTGTTAAAAGTCTACACTACGTTAGCGTTAATAGGAAAATATTGCATTACACAAATATGAAAAGCAAAGAGTAAATAGAAAGAAAATCTACATCTGAGTTCCCAGAGTGCACAGTTCCTTGCTGTTAGCCTTCAAGCTCCTGTCCAATCCTATGAGCATTTCTGTAAAATAACCAGAGCTCTATTAACTGACACTCAGAGCTAAAGGAGAATCTGAAAATTTCTCAGAGTAGCAGTGCATATATTTTTGTGTTTCCAACTAAGAATGTAACTGCTTTAGTAAATTAAAACTACTTACCAATTTCGGAATAGCAGTGGAGATTAGTGATGAAATATTTTAAAGTACATTTTAAACAGATCAAATGGGGAAACAATGGTGACTATACTGCCCTGGTCTTGCTAATGATATTATGTGATGCAAATATCAATAATTCAATTAAATCAAAATGGGGCTCTGTTCTTTAAGACAACTGTGGGGACAAAGAACTGTGCAGGCATACAACCTGTAGAAGTGTAGATCTGTTTTTTATTAAGCGTAGAATATCAGGACAAGACACCACATTTTTGTGACACAAACTTTCATTACACAGATTAATGTGACTGCATGCCAGCTTATGATAGAACCTCAACAAAATGCAATGACAAGCGTGCAGTAAATGTAACACAATGCTCTTTAAAACTGCGTATCAATGCATTCCCAAAAGGTGAAAATATGTTCAAGTTAAAAACTAACAACTAAATCTTTTGCTCACGGTTTTATGAAAGACTGTCTGGGTTAAACACTACATAAAGATTGTTTGGCTTTAAGAAACACACACAACCACCCAACATTATTCAGACAAAAGAAAACATATTCCACACATGGGTGTGACCTCTGGAAACTTACGAGATTTTCCCAAAGGGTGCAAATGCAGCTCTGATGTCATCAGTTGTGATCTCAGGGCTCAGATCTCCCACAAAAACATGAAAGTGATCTGCAAAAGGGCAGAAAGAAAAGAGAAACATTAAAAAAAAATGAAACCACTACTGAACCAAACAGAAACCAAAATAAAGTACTTACTGGATGTGTCTTTCTTCTGACTGCTAGGGGTGGTTGCCCAATTTACCTTGACTTCCTGTCAATAAAAATACACTTGCTATAGGTGTAAGGCTTGGTAACATGATATGTAGGGTACAAGGCATCAAAATAAACAACCTCAAACCACTCAAATAATTCCCATACTTGTCTAATAAACTAAAGAAACAATGGGTACCTTTCCCAAAATCTTCCTTCCATTCATGGCGGCTAAAGCAGCTGCTGCATCTCTGTGCTCATAGAACTCCACAAAGCAATAAGGGTCATTGCTTGTATGCTGCAAAACAGAAAATCCAATAGAAGAGTTCACCTTCCTGCTGCTATCGGATTGCTGAGAAAAAAAGCCAGGAAAATATATTATTGCAAAGACATGGGCTTTGTGTGGAACACTGCTTAACATTTTGGCATGAACAATTTTTGGCTACAGTTACATTACAATTTAAGAAAAAAATTATGACGATCAATTTAGATAAAAATTGTATTTCAGATATTAATATAATTGTAGCACTTGGCAAGTGTTTGCACACAAACCCATTTTAATTCAGAAACTCTGACAAGCCCAGAATATTTCAACAAACATCTGAAGTAATTTGTGATGGATGTTTACCTCTGTTATCATCTTACAACTTTTACATGGCCCAATCTGAGTAAATAACTGAAGAATCAAGTTCTCTGTTACATCTCTTGAGAGATTCCCGACATAGCTGAAAATGTAGACAATTTCAATTAAAAATCAAAAATCAATTAAAATTAAAATACACCGTCTCTACAGTCAGCCTCACATATTATATTTTATGTCAGGTTTATTTTGAGATCCAAATTGTTCATGAAACTGTATAAATACACATATTCCTGCATGCAGAGGTACAACACCTTCCAGGATTATGTGCAGCCGTAAGTAGTTTATAAATATATACAAACACTTACAGACAGACAGACAATTCATGACAGCTATTTTATGTCATGACAGCTATTTTATGTCTGGCCTCGGGACAGAAACAAACACAACCACACATATGGCATCATAACTAACATAATCATAACATAATCATAAATGAAACCACAGTCTACATGAGGAGTTACCCCTGACAGTGTAGCACCAAACACAAAATGTAAACTTCTAGAAAATACAGCAGGCCCCAGTATTAGATAACAGGCCTTTACCAAACCAGTTAGACAATGACACACAGCCACTGAGCCCGATAGTCTGCTTTTTTATGTTAAACCTTAATATTCTAACCTTAAAAACATAACTTAAACGTCTGTTACGATCTATATGTTTATCGTGAATTTACTTGTTTTGTGGTCTATCCTTAGCACCTAGCTTAGCTTTAGCATGCTAACACTGATTCTCGCACGCTCGCCGGACAAATGTCATTTTTAAAACCATTACACTCTTACAAAGGGGGGAAACGTTGACAATAATACGCAGTGGTTGCTAAATACATGTATTACAGATCATTTTTTTATTAGGCCGTCGTTTTGTAGCTAGCCGTTAGCTGGAAGTTCTGCTCTAAATTAAGCGGCTATGCGCTGAACTCTGACATGGTCTGTGATTTCCGCTACTTACAGGGTTTTTGGATGGCTCTCGTCTTCCATTCTCGGATGCCGGAAGGAGTGTTAACAAAACTTGTTTTCGACACGTCAGGCGTGGGTTTATTTTTAGGGTGAACAATACAGGACTGGTGTTACTTTCAATCCTGTATAGAAAATGGCGGAACCCGGCTAGTCAGGAAGATAGCCACTGCGCATGCGCAGAAGCACGCCGCGATGGAGGTAAGGGATCAGATGTGGGCTTGAGTAAAACAAACTCACCTTTTTTGCGTTGACGGCAGGTAAATGCATAATGTATTAAAGATGTTTTTTTAATTTGATGAGGTGAAGGTGACTTATTTCATGGGTTCATCTTTTTTCTGTTTGTATCGGCAAACGTAGATTTGCTGGGCACAAAGTTAACACAATTCATTTGAGAATGTCTCTTTACTAAGCCTCAAACACATGAATTGTCCATGTATTATACAGCCTGTATTTATAATGTATTTATAATGATATATGCCTTTTATAATTATTGTAATATAAAATAATTGTAATACTTGTCATATATAGTCAAAGTTATTTGAGGTCAAAATATGTGGAGGACAATATCATTAATGAAAACAAAAATAATAATAATAAAGTAATAATAGGAAAATAAATAAAGTAATAAATGGCTTGATTAAACAAGTACAAATAATTTTAAAATCAAATTTAATTCCTGAACGTATTACCCCTTTTCCATTATTCATTATTGCCTGCAGTTATTTAACACTTTGATTATTTTTTATCTATTTATAATTTTTGTAGGGTTGGTCCTGCACAAAAATAGGGAGAAAAGAGGATTGACAGTTAGTATTGATCATTTAGTATTGATCAGTGCTGTCTGTCTGAGATTTACCAGGAGTGCAACAAGTGGGTTCAGTTCAATAAACCAGAGGGGCAGGTGGATCTCTGTCTGGACGGTCAAGGGGTAATTTTTGGTCACCCACGTGGGCATTACAGTTAACCCCCCGCTAGAACTTTCTCGGTAGTCTTCAGAGGGACCTTCGAGAAACCCATCCCCATTTACAGTACGTCATCAAACGGACCCTTTAAAGCGTCTGTATGCGCTGTAATGGCACAATATTCAGGACCGGGGCAATATCAGAGTATGAAAACGTTGTCTCCAGTCGAAACGATGGCAACAAACGATCCTCTGCCGCCCGGGTGGGAGATCAAAATTGACCCCCAGACAGGGTGGCCGTTTTTTGTGGATCACAACAATCGCACAACGACGTGGAACGACCCACGGCATGACGCGACAAAGGTAAGATAGAAAGACGATCTCGATTTTGCTTGGGAAGTTGCGATGTCGAGTCGTTTTTGATTGTGCGCAGTCCCGTTTTATAACGCGGTGGCTATTCTCCGCACGTCTCGCTTTAATACATTGCTTTGGCTTGTGATATTTCATCGATAAAAACAAAAATGTGTTGGGTGCGTGGGTTACGATCCCACTCAAAACATTAAAATCTCAGTTCAGCGGACGCCGTCCAGGGTAGCGCAACCACGCACTTAATATTCGCTTTAGTTCATGCATTAAAGCGCAGTCACCGCCGTTAAAATAGCGCTTCTCCTTCAATCTAATAGCCTAACAGCCTAAATATATTTGTGTCATGATCTCAACAGGAGTGATTAGTGTGTGACGCACTGCAGTCGTATGTGATGCCACGGAGTGTTAGGACGACTCCACAATGTTTATTTAAAGCCCCAAGAACTACGCAGACTGCGCTTGTTCTCCTTCACATCGCAGGAACCGCACGGCACTAACACGTCCTGAAAGTTCCCCTATATGGGACCTGAAGAAGATCCACCCACTCAGGGATTCTCTCATTCCTCATAAATGGGTCTGAAAGTTGAAAATGGGCAGGCACGAAGATGTTAGGAAGTCTGATTGCGCTGGAGGTGGCGAGATGTTCCTCCCACATGACGTTATAGTAGAACCAATGTAGAGGAGAAAGCGAGGGCTTGCCAGTTGGCACCTTTCGTTACATAGTTCAACCCTTGTCCGAAGTTAGTGACACCAAGAATTTGCTGGAAAAGACACAGCTGCCCGAGGATAAACTAGGCACTCTTGGTGTCCATGTCCAAAAGGGCACAAGGGCATAAATACACATTATCTGTTATCCTCTCTTTGGAATCTTACACTTTAAATAAAAGACCTAGTTAGTAAGTGTTGCTGTTTTAACATTAACATAGGTGTTTCGTGATTAAAAGGAGAATTTATCTAGTTAGATGTTTATTGTGTCTGTGTTTTACACTGAGTAAGGGAGGCCCTCCCCCTCACAAAAAATATTTTAAGCCACTGTGTCAACAGCACAAGAACCCATTGAAAAATGCTAGCCTGCCTGCGACACACACCTATAGTGAGTCATAGAATTAGAATTGATAGCATACGTAGGGTTTACCCTGCAAGCCAATGCAATCGCTTAACAGTTGCTATGTTGCACAGTTTGTACCCACTTACGCTCCATGTTTAAGACCTTGTCACAGAGAGGAGAAGCTGACCTTTGTGTGTCAAACAGATGAGGAGAGGAGATGGCTACATTACAGTTCATTACAGTACATAACAATTCTCTAATTATGTTCTAGAATGAGCCCCCTTTGTAATGTTGGGCTGCCCACAATATGCTATTCAAATATATAATTAAAATGTTTAACAATAACATAATAATATTACTTTGCAAATAAATTTACAGTGGGTGGAATTTATATGACTGAGTATAACTATATGCAAAAGTCTACAACTTGACAGTGTTGTGAAGCTAATAGGAAAAATGTAGGAAGTTTAAAATACAGTTTTCAAAATGTTTTGTCATGTTGTTTGTAATGACATGGTTGAGATTTTAAGCTTATTCAATAGTGCAGTCAACCACATACTTCCTAATTTGTTTTCTCCTGCAAAACAGTTTGGTGCATGGCTACTAAATACTTCAGCCGAATAAGCCCTTTGACCAACAAATGGCCAATGGTGAAACAGGGGATATAACGTATCTATACAGTATACAAAAAGTTATATGGATGCAATGCAAAGTTTACACAGCTTTTACATGTTACACTTTTTATTTCCTTCTCAATTCTCAGATATTATAATAACTATTGAAGCATTATTGATGCATTACTGAAGCATATGGTGCTAAATATTTCTTTCCATCATTGCATGAGGATATATCTGAAACATATGCAAGCAATTTCATCGAATCTAAGTAGAAAATGAACTGTATGAACTTCTGATATGTTTACTTATTTAATGTTTTTTTCAGATTTTCTCAAATGGTCCCTGTATGACCTCAGAGTCTCCTCAGGACATGCATACAACCTTTATTCAAGAGATGAGGCAGCCAACACTCCGGCAGGGCTACATCCCCATCCCAGTCTCCCATGAAAACCATGAACCCAGACTGCAGCAGTATCCCAGTTACTATTACATCCATCCAGCAAGGCAGCAAAGTTTAAGAGAAGATGGCCGTACACCTTCCCCAACATCACACTGTCGACCTAGATCTCCAGTGCAGGCCCTATCAGAGGCACGTTTGTCTTGCTCACCTGTTTCACATGGACCTGAGGTAAAACCATGTTTTTATTACACCTAACATAGTTTCTGTTAGTTGATGCATTCATTTGCATTCAAGGTTTACAATTATTCATGTAGTATGTAACAGATGTTTTGTGCATACAAATACATAATTGCTGATTTATATACTGGTGTATTTAAAACCCAAGTACAATGGCATTATGAATTTGCTTGTCAAAATAAGAGTATTGTGGCAAATCAGGTTATGTGTTTTTTGTATCTGCATCAGGTTCATCAACCACAGGGTACACATCAACCAATCAGTGGCCTTCATCAGCAGCCCCGACCCAGCAATACAGGTCTACGAGCGGGTTACATTTCCATTCCGGTGATCCATGAAGGTGTAGGAGCCTCCCAATCTCCGACTAGCCAAAGTTCTTATCCCCCGCGAGAAAAAATCCCAATTCACCGTGAACAAGTGCCAATTCAGATACAGCAGAATCGCACAACCATTCCCAGCCCGGTCCCCATAAGGGCTCAGTCACCAGTCAGGTCTCAGATCATGGGAGAGAGACCCCAGGTAAGTGTTTCAAAGAGCACACAAAGCTAGATTTATCTAAGTTGGATTTTTGAAGTATTTGAAATTGTATCTCCTTGTATCAAATTAAACTAAAGTAAATATGTTAACACGATCAGATCCAGCATCATATTGGACAAACAGGGATTCCATCTAAAGCTGAAGTTGAAGAAACTGTCAGAAGGCCTTCAGTTGAGATTCCTGTACAGAGAGTAAGTGATGTTCTGCAGCCCACACATCAGCCAGTATTAGAACAACAACAACAACCTACACAAACACCTCAACCAAAAGCACAACCAGTTCAGCAGCCACCCCAGGTATCACAGACATCCAATATTACCATACAAGTTCCTTCAACACCAGAACCCCAGGAGACAGTTGCTCCTCAGACACCTCAAGAGGTTCTACCTCCACCGCCTCCACAGCCTGAGGAGACTCTGGAACAAGATCTGAGCCACCCAGGACAAATCAAAGTGCAACAGATACTGGAACGTGTGGAAAAACTAGCAAAGGAAGTTATGTGTTTCAGTGGGAAGAAGAATGATAAACGCTATTTGATGCTGGAAGAGATGTTGACCAAAGAACTGCTGGCTCTGGACTCAGTAGATCCTGAAGGTCGAGCAGATGTACGGCAAGCTCGGAGAGATGGTGTCCGCAGAGTTCAGACCATTCTTGAAGAACTTGAGATGTTTGGTGAGCCTTCAGAAAGGCTGGCTGGATACATCTCTGAGAATAATAACTCAACCCAGAAAAGAGAACCAAGTATGATTTGCCAGGCAAACACAGAGAAGGTCAAGGAGATATCATAATTGCACAAATAAGGCACAGAATTAAGAAGGACACTAATCAAATCATTTTTCTGGTTTTTACTTGGGCAGATTTATTTATTATTAGTTGCATGTACAAATAATTGAAGTTTTTTGTTGCCAATTACCTAATGTGATTTGTTTACTGAGTGCAATTATGTGTGCTGTTGTGATGCTGCTGTTATTAAAAGTCACTATACCAATGTCTTGTAGGATAGACATACTGGTAACATATTTTATTAAAAACATATGAGGCCTTGACACAGACTCAAGTATTTCAGCCTTGAAAAAGTATCTTTTGTACCATTTAGGCTAAATTATAAAATGCTTTTTAATGTTCCGTAACATATGTTGTTTCTGAAACAGTGAGATTCACAGTGAAAAAGGACGATAACCTGATATGATTTTTTTGTGTGGTTAAAGTCCGTTTTACATCTAAAGGTCTTATTTTGGTGTTGGAACATGAGAAGGCCATTATGTTTTATAAATAAAATGAATGCCTTGTTTAGATACTTAATATTAACATTTAAACAACAAGATAATAATTAATTGTTGAGAGTGAGCTTTGCCGACAGTTGCCTATGATGGTCTGAACGCTTGTCAGTATTGTTATTTGCTGAATGACAGTGATTCAAATAATGCTATATTTTTATCCTATTTTTCTGTGCCAAAATCAACATTTCCACTACAAATCTATAAAAATGTAGAATTATGAATAAATAACACTTATCTTAAATATATCATTGAATGTGGTCGCATTATGTTTAAGGACCTAGTTCAATCTGAAGTAGGGGTGATCCATTAAGTGGACAGATCTGTTGTGCCCTTGACAAAGGCAACTTAACCCCAACTTTCTCCAGAGGGTCAATCAATTTGTGTACTAAAAGTTACCTTGTGTAAATCAGTTTAAAGCATTTAAAACAGAGTGCTGTCTGTCTCACATGACTGTTGTGAGGCTTTTATTGCGATAACCTGTTACTGGTTTTGATGTAATATTAACTCCACAAAACCAGGGTGTGCAGGGTATGTTTTGTGAAATGTTATGCAATGTTCAGTGTTCACAACTTGGTTATTTGCAGTGTTTAAATGTAGACATATGGTCACATAACCATTGCTGCAAATAAAATTTAATAAAGCACTTTGCTGACATGACATCGCATGTTTTCTAATTTACCACCACGGTTAGTGGACGCTGTCTACAAGTGTTTACATACTTGAAACAAATAAAAAACACACACATCACAGTATGTTTAAATAAGAAAGTCTATAGTCATAGGCTGTCAGCCTCAGCCATAATGTAAGAGCTATACGGTTCATCTGAGAACAGTCTAGATTTCAAGGATCAAGTCAGAGCTGTAGACGTTTTAGGATATCTGTAAGCTACATTTTAATTTAACATTCAACACAAATCTGTTCCAAACATTCAAACATAACATCAGCAGTATAATATTATAGCAGCATCATTAATGATGGAGGACTCTGCACGATACAAATGCAAAATAAAATCTAGCACAAAACAACACTTTAAAAAAAGCACACGATACAAATGCAAAATAAAAATCTAGCACAAAACAACACTTTAAAAAAAGTACAGGTGGGGCATCAGAAACACATGAACTATGATGGTCGGTATGTGACGGAGGAGGTCACGTGTTTGTGTATAACTGGAGGAAATGGTTTCACTTGGTGCTGCTCCCCTTAGTGGAAAATATTAGACCGACCGGCACACTTTTAATCGCTTTAACATTACCGCCCTTGATCAGTTGCCATTGCCGGCGTTCAGATGCGCCGAGGACTCGTTTTCGATGGTCGGTCAATACTTGACACGAGTCGGACCTTTATTAGATTATTATAAACGTTTACACAGGTACAGAGCTAGCAGGTTAGCTGGTTGAAAGCACCAGGTTGGGAACTGCCAGTGAAACGACAAGCGAGCTGCTTCATCATTTCCTCGTTTCTCGGATCGGGAACAGATCCAGCCGCTTGGTATCCGGACGCGCTTATGTTTTGGTATTTTAATGAACATGGAGCTTTTTCAAGCGAAAGATGATTATATTCTCCAGAGCGGAGATAACGCGCTGTGGTGCAGCAGGAAGGATGGATCAATGACCGCCAGACCGGGTAATGCTCGCGTTTGAACTCCGTCACTTTGTTACATTGTATGTGTTACAGTGTTACATTCACTCGCTACATTGTGGCCATTCTTGGCGCACAGTTCCCGGACACTGCACAGGCAGAAAGTGATTTGTACTTGTAGATTTGAGATCTCTAAAAAGATTTGAGATCTCTAAAAAGATTTGAGATCTTCCTCTTTGTAGGAAGTTTCAGGTTTTGTTTTAGAGAGTAAAACATTTGTCTGTTATTCGGCGAGGCTGCTGAAGATGCCCGGTTTGCAAGCATCGGTGTTTTCATTAGCCAACTTTCACAGCAGCGATGCGTGGATGACATACGTGTCAGTGGAAACCTCAAAGGATGTTTTGGCAGGATGTCGTGCCGAATATGTTTTATTTACAACACTCAGTATTGAGATATGCAGATGGGGAAAATATATTCTGTTGTCAAGGGCGTTTAGATGGCAATCTTAAAGTGTTTCGTTTATTTAGCGACGAAACCCATTTTGGTTGTATATTTGCCCCCATTGTCCAGATGTATAGATGTTAGTTAATAATAATAATAAAAATAATAATATGTTGGACCCGTTTACAGTAGGTACATGTGACCATCAAGCTATCAAGTAAGAGAATGATGAAGACATGGACACTGTAGTCTGTGTTCATTATTTTAAGAAACCTTGGCTGAACATTTAAACATTTATCACCTTAACTCATCTGCCCAGTATGTTGACCTATTTCTAAATTTGGTGGCTCCTTAAAGGTCTCAGAAGAGAACAGTTACACAAATAAATGGAGGTGGTTGGGGTCAGTCATGTGACTGGTTCTGGAGAAAGTGTTTTGTGTGTATTAGCTCAAGGCAGAGCATAGGCAGATAAACTGTTGTTCTCTGTCCAGGCACTAAAACCAATAAAGTACTTGCTTTAGACACACCTCTGTAACGTCAAACAATATTGACATTTATCCCTTAAATGCATTGTTTGTCTTATGCTGTATGCTGTTTTATGCAAGAAACTACAGAACTGTTTTCTTGTTGTTAAAGGATTCTGCAGGATTCTCAAATGTGTCACTTTCAAAGAGTTTTTCACGATCTTCCATGAAAGGTGTTTATCTTTCACACAGCTTAAAAGACTTTCTCACAGAACACATTGGACTTTTCTTCATCCTGTTTTCCATTTGTACCACACCTTTAAATGTCGACCGATCCACACCCTTGCTCTGAGCCTGCCCCTTTAGTTAAGTTGGGAGCTCTCCAGCTAGAAAGCTACAATAGTGAATCTCTATGAGCATCAAGAAGACTGCAGCCTTTTGAATGAGTTCTAGTTGTCTAGTCTTCACCACATGTGTGCACCCAAGCCGATCGGGTTTAGGTTGCAGTGCTGTTCCATTATTTAACTGGAAAAGGGTTTCCACTGTATGCATGATGCATAGATGCAGGCTCGGTTGTTTCAAAAGAATTTCTGACAATTTGTTTAATACTCCAGCTGGCAGTATGTCAGGGTGAGGTTGTACCACTGTAGTGCTTAGTAGTTTCCTTGTCGTTCTGTGGATTTTCTTTTTTTCTGTTCTTCATTTATAACACAGTGCAGTAAATGAATTGCAGGGAGAGGCCCTGGAGCTAAGTGTTTAAAGTGCATTAGGATCATATTGTGTAGGATTGAGCAAGATGTAACTAACCTTACCTAGAATCAAACCTGAAACCCTGGACTATCACCACCCCTTGTTTTCTGCATTGTTTAATAACCTCCTGATTAAAAGTTCTATGATTGTCTATTAGGAGCTGAAAAATATTTTAATGACTCTTTGGTTAAAAAAAAAGATAAAATAATAAATCATTTTCTTTTCACTCTTGTAGCAACTGATTTGCTGCTGGCCTGGAACCCTGTCTGTTTGGGCCTTGTGGAGGGAGTGGTTGGAAAAATACAGCTTCATGCTGGTAAGTCTAAAAGTCATACTGGTAAACTGAAGAATGAGAATAAAGTTTTCTTATTTGATTGTAATAACTTCAGTAGCTCTTGCATCTAAGCATGTTGTTTTTACTGAAATTCCTTTTAGAATCAGATTTTCTTTTTTTGCTGTAACTCAGTCTGTAAAAGAAAGCAACTGGAAAGCCTTTGGGTACCAGTAAAGGCATATTTAGCACCAGAAATGTCACATTAAGTTGGTGTACCATTATTTTGTAATTGCTAAATGACATGCTGTGCTTTCTGGCCCATTTCCAGTTATCACTAAACAAAGCAGTTGACTGTCGTAGCATTTCATAGATAACATTGCAGAAAAATGTGGCTAACATACTGTATTTCTGAACACAGTGAAATTAGATACCCTAAATGCCAGGCTGTGAACAACTGGTGGAGTACCGGAACTACTGATGTAGCTTGAGCAACATGCAGATTCAATTAGTTTTAAACGTGTTGTAAGCTGTGCAGTGTTAAAATATGTTCTCAGGGCTGTCTGTTTGTTGACCAGTGGTGGTTGGAGGCGTGCTCAGAAAACGTGGTAAATAATGCGGCAAAGAAATCACACATCTTATGTTTACTCTTACTAATATCAGTACTGTGGTACTACCATGGTACTTTGTCTTAACACTTTAAAAAAGTTCCAAAATGTATTTTGTACTTGGTACCACAGTACTGCTGTTGTATTTTGGATATATATTTTGGTAAAACATGGTATTCTTAAAAGTGTAAATACCATGGTACATGAATTTCAGTGCTATGGTATTACTTTCTTGTAATGGATACCATGGAACAATGGTGTTTACAGGGTTCTGCAGTGTACTTAAAATAATAACATGGGATTACTATAAAACATTTCTATAAGTGTCAAATCAGGAGCGGGTGAACTGAATAGTTGTAAATTATCTTTTCGTCAATGTACTTTACAAGTGTTTTTCTTTTTAATAGGTCACGATCAGATGTTTAGTAGGAAATAAATTTAGAATAAAATAAAAAAAAATGTAACACTTCCATTTTGTTGCTCAGTGTCTAATTTGAGAAGTGAGTCTTTGTGGTTTGTTAACAGGTTCACTTGATGGCTTTTAATATATTGTAGTGCAGGGCCCTTCCTGTTTCTGTGTTGGAAATGCAAGTGACAAGTGTCTTTTGATTTATGCACATTTTGTCTGTGATAGCTAAAATAATTGGTTAGACTTTATGCTTTGTTCTTATGCAGTTCCAGAAGAAGACCACAGACAAATGAGGCATATCATGACTTTGTAGCTAAATACATAGATTGTTGTAACATAATCCGGTGGGCAAACCTGATATTTCCGTACCGTTTGTACAAAGAGCCCAGGCTGTTCTCATTAAAATTTTCCACCCAAACATTTCAGAGTTGCCTGCTGCAAGGAGCACTTTCATCTGTTGATCTAATTTGAGCTGTGAGTAAAAGTATGACTGTCTAGCTCCTCGCTGTAAATATCTTTGAAGTCATTGTTGTTAGTATATTTGTCATAGGACTGAATCATGCTGGTTAGGGCAGTGAGATGTGTTTGGAGCTCATGACACACTTTTCTTTCCCCTTTCAACAGATCTTCCTCTAGGACTGATTCTGATACGCCAAAAAGCACTGGTGGGCCTGTTGCCAGGAGACCACAAAGTGTACAAGATCACAAAGATAGTAGTCATTCCACTTTCAGAGGACGAGCCACAGGATCTGGAATTAGAGGTACATAATACTGGCTGGAGATAATATCTTTCATACATTATGTAATAAGCCAGTAAAAGGTCTAATTATACCGACCTCCTCCAAGCTGGATTTGATTATACTACACTGCAATTAATTTAAAGGATAGTTCACTAAAAAATGAAAATAATTTGCCATAATGAGAGTCATAATTTACTCTTATTCTAATGTTATTTCAAACCCATGTGACTTTCTTTCTTCCGTGGAACACAAAAGCAGATGTTAGGCAAAATGTTACTGACTGTCAGTTTCAGTCACCATTCACGTTTATTGTATAAAATAAAAAAGTAGCATTATGAAAATGTTTCTCAAAATCACTGCTCTTATTCCATGGAAGAAATGTTTTTAATGACATGAGGGTTAAAGAAGTTTCATTTTTGAAAACTGTTCTTTTAAAATCTGGTTCTTTACTCATCATTTCGGCTAAGAATAAAAAATCATGAATGTAAAATATTGCTACTGTACGTTTGTAGTTTAATCATTACATGTCACGTTATAGATGTTCTTCTCTAACATTTCAGCAATTATTTCTTGTCATTTTTTTATGTTGTTAAAGAATTTGTGGATTGGGTAATGATAGATTTTACTGGACTGTCTTCCTAAATTCCCACTTGTTAGTCTGCCCAGTTGTGCCACAGTTATGTCCATGACAATACATTAGACACATTTAGTCCTCTTGTGTAGTGAATAGTTGACAACCAATTAGTGGGAGAGTAGTGGTGTGTGTTTCTAAGGGGTTCAAGAGGAAGCATGATGTTTCTAAGGAGTCAGTCTCCCAGGAGAGCCTCTTGGATTGAAAGGAAAAGTTAAACCATGTAAGTGAAACAGTCTGAGGTCTTTAGAGGTACTTCTCCATTCTCCTGGCACGATAGCTCTACTCTAGTAATATATCACAAGACAATTGCTCTTTTATTACTTTGGGATAGCGGCTTTCCTGGGCAGTTTGATTTTAGTTGGTATTTTGTTTTAAGGACAATTAAATCTGCAGGGGCATCCATAGGCCAGTTTTATTTTCTTGGCACCGTTTTGGTTTTAAATTAAACCAGTTAATGTTTGCAGCTTTTATCTGATGGCCTTTGAGCAGGGAAGCATAACAGTTCATTCATGTATATGGATTAAATTTGTCACTTTTTATATTTATATATATTTTATGTTTGTTAGTATGACTATCTTAGTTTGGTAATTATATTATAGTTAGCAAAAACATTCTATTGTGTTTGCAAACCAATTTTTACTATAATATTTAAATGTTTCTCTTGTTCTTTTTCAGCTTTGTAAAAAGCACCATTTTGGAATCAACAAACCAGAGAAAATCACCCAGTCACCAGATGACTCCAAGTTCCTGCTGAAGACACTGAATCAGATCAAGTCAAATGTTGCCGTTCCCATCAAGAAAAAGGTTGAGTGATTGTTTCGAAATACTGGCGATTGATTGAGTTATAACTTTTAAAGGGACAGTTTACCCAAAATTAAAATTCTGTAATCAATTACACATCCTCATGTTGTTCCAAACCAGTATGACTGACTGTCTACATATTCACTTTTCTCCATACAATAAAAGCGAATGGTGACTGAGAATTCATATTCTGCCTAATGTTTCCTTTTGTGTTCCACGGAAGAAAGAACATAATATGGGTTTGAATTAACATAAGTGTGAGTAATTGATTATAACATTTTAATTTAAATCAATTTGATCTTAACTGTTAATAAATTTTGAATACTGTTCATGCCATTTAAACACAATCATTTAGTTCACGTCTTAAGTGTGGTTAATGTAAAATCTAATTTTATACTTATTAAAATATTTTTTAATGCCTGGAATAATGTATGCAATGTATACATGTATCACGTATCATCTTACCCAAACATTAACCTAGAAAATTGTTTACAATTATCCAGTGTTTACCTGCCTTACAGGTCAAAGAGAATAAAGAGAAGGAACGGATGGAGAAGCGGCTGCTTGATGAACTCTATAAGATATTCATGGACTCGGATTCATTCTACTATAGTATGACCTATGACCTTACCAATACAGTCCAGCGGCAGGGGGCATTAGGCAAGTCAGATCAGCCCCTCTGGAAAAAGGTGAGAGATTTTTTTTTTTGCGCTCATTTGTTTTTTAATACGTTTAAAAGTTCATTCACTTAAAATGCCACCATTTGCGTGACAGTATGTGACAGAAACTGAAGTTGTGGTTACATACTGTTGCTAGAAATTGTTGGGTATATTTAAATATGATGGTTCTCATGCTTCTGCACTACAATCTTACACATACACAATACAAAGATACAGTAATAGACAAGCTTTTTAAAAATTTTATTTCTTCAAGAATAAACCGCTCTGTAAATGGTTCTAAACAGTAGTGTGATTACAAACTTAAATTGGATATTTTTTAAAATTTAGTTATTGCAAAACAAACGTTTTCGAAGACAGAACAGAAAGAGAAGCAGGCATTGGGTTCACCAGTGCGTTACTCACATTGTGCCGAGGTGCTTCCTCTTCAGTGTAGGGTGGCATTCAAATTCAATCTGTCACATCTGATTAAAAACACCATGAGTAAAACAAAAAAAAATCTGACACATCACCAGACAAACTCACAGAACCCTGATAATAATCTGTCCCATGTGTGTTTTTGTCTTTTAGGTAGACGATAGATTCTTCTGGAACAAATACATGGTCAAAGATCTCATCGACTTGCAGGTACAAAACTGTTTTTATAATTCCATGTGGTTTTTTAAAATGTCTGTCTGAAAATACAAAGCAGACCTGAATGTTACAAAAATGAGATGCCCTGTTTCACAGGTGCCTCAGGTGGACCTGTGGGTGATTCCTATCATCCAAGGCTTTGTGCAGGTGGAGGAGCTGGTGGTGAACTACAATGAGAGCTTAGATGAAGAGAAGAGCAGCCCAGATACACCTCTGCAAGAACCCATCTGTGTGGATGATATTCACCCGCGTTTTACTGTGGCTCTCATCTCCAGACGAAGCCGCCACAGAGCAGGTACAATAAATGAGATATAGTGAAAATATTTTGTTTAAAGGGATAGTTCACAGAAAAATGAAAATTCTGTCATTGACTCGCCCTCGAGTTACCTAAACCTGTATAAATGTCTTTGTTCTGCTGAATACAGAACGTTAAAGAATGTTTGAATTGAAAGAGTTTTGGGGCACCTTTGACTTCCATAGTATTTTTTCCTACTATGCAAGTCAATGGTGCCCCAGAATTGTTCAGTTTACAAACATTCTTTAAAATATCTTCCTTTCTGTTCAGCAGAACAAAGACATTTATAGGTTTACAACAGTAAGATGGCGAGTAAATAAAGACGGAGTTTTCATTTTTTGATGAACTATTCTTTTAACAAGCCTTTGGAAAATGTTCTCTTATGGCAATACAATGTGATTTACACTAAAGGAATGCGATACAAGCGCAGGGGGGTGAACACAGATGGACATGTGGCCAATTACGTGGAGACAGAGCAGCTAATTCATGTGCACAGTCACACCCTGTCCTTCGTGCAGACACGTGGCTCCGTTCCTGTCTTCTGGAGCCAGGCCGGATACCGCTACAACCCCAGACCGCGGATAGAGAAAGGTGGGCCGTATCTGTGTAACTGATTCTCTCACAAATCAGAAATGAGATGCAACTCATAGTCCAGTCTGGCACTTCTGTTTATAGCTATTGCTGCGATCCATAGGTTTAGTCATTGTTTGGAAATGTTTTGTCCTGTGAATCATGGCAAGTGTGATTTCATGGCTTCTTGGTAAACATAGAAGTGTTGCCAGCATAGCTATTAATTTTGACTTTAATACTGTGATCCATCTGCTGCATTGTGTTTCGTACATGACTGTATCTCACAACTGTGTTTGTTGCAGGCGAGAAGGAGACTATGCCTTATTTTGCCTCTCACTTTGAACAGCAAATTGAGATTTACAAAAAACTGGTAAGCTGTTCCTAAGATTAATATTAAAGTTGCAGTGGGTATCAGTATTTCTATTGACAGTAATTCAACACTCATTTTGTCCATTTAGGTCATCGTTAACTTAGTTGATCAAAATGGACGTGAGAAGATGATCGGTGATGCGTATCTCAAACAAGTGCTTCTGTACAACAATCCCAACCTAACATATGTTTCATTTGATTTCCATGAGCACTGGTAAGAACAAAAGAAAACACCGGGCAGAATAAAAACAATGCTTGCATGTGCAGTGCAGCAGGCACTTATGGTGCAATCACATGTCTCCAGAAGTAAACATCACAAAAGAATTTAATATTTGAACAAACATTTGTAGTGTTTAGATTGTAGGCCTGTCGCCTTCTGTTAGGTCTCGGTAAAAGAATAAACAGATTTTCTACTGTGTTTCTTCCCAGTCGAGGGATGAAATTTGAGAATGTGCAGACGCTCACAGATGCTATCTCTGACATCATCACTGACATGAGATGGGCCTGGTGAGTCTTTTATTTGCCGTTCAGTTGTAAATCTCTGGTAAGCACCTGTTTTGCTCCTGTATTTTTCTTGTCATTGTAGCTACATTTACAATTTGATCAATTTTGATGCATCGTTTTTGCAAATAGGGTGGACAAAGCAGGAGTCATCTGCCAGCAGGAGGGCATCTTCAGGGTTAATTGCATGGATTGTCTGGATAGAACTAACGTAGTACAGGCTGCAATCGCCCGTGTAGTCATGGAACAGCAGGTACACACACTCACCTTTGAGCTCGGAACGCCCTGCATGGATAAACTTGCACATAATGGAAGTATATCTGTTAGTTGTGCTGGATAAGAGCGTGTGCTAAATGCATTATGGATAAAAGTAAATAAATGTGGTTTCTAGGAGCACCCCCTTACAGAATAGTGTAGGAACTCATCCTCACCTGCTCACTGTATGCCTGTTCAATAAAAGCGCCTGTTGATCTTTCTGGTTCCAGCTGAAAAAGCTTGGTGTAATGCCACCCGAGCAGCCGCTGCCCCTTAAGTGTTACAGGATCTATCAGGTGATGTGGGCCAACAATGGAGACACAATCAGCCGTCAGTACGCTGGCACAGCAGCCCTGAAGGTAAATCCACAGAATGCCTGCCAAAGATTTTATGCTGTTCTTTATCTGTCCGCCAAGAGCATGTAGTGTTAAGCCTGCAGATGAATCAGACTTCACTTAACCTCATCCCTCTTGCACAGAAATTATATAAGGCTGCATAGTTTATTTATATTAGGCCTGTCAATCAAATAAAATATTCAGTTGTGATTAAATGCATAACTTTCTTTAACACAATTTCAATGAAGAGTCAATAATAGGTCTGTATGTAATTAAGTTTGGCAGTTTGTGTGGGTTTGTGCAGCAGTGTTGATTTGTGTGTGAGTGGGACGAATGTGAACAGATTTAGAATTTCTAAAACTGCATAAAACACACTGGAAACGCTGAACTCAAGCCTGCTAAAATTAAACCATAACTTTCTCCATATTGTGTGAACTGTAATTAAACTTGTGTAAATATCTAGGGGAGATGTTTTTGAGCTTTGATGATGACTGCAAATGAGTGCTTTTGTTAAATATCTTGTCTGGGTTTGTTTGATTAACATATGCTCTGCTTTTTTAAATCCTTATGGAGAAAAAAAAAGGGCAAATACTTAGAACCAAGTTCACTGATAAAGTAGATGGTCACTGTTTTTGCTCATTGACCACCCAGTAAGTGTGTAGGTGGAGCTCCTTAGTTTGTCTGATGTGTGTGATCTGTCGTGTAGGGAGATTTCACACGGACAGGAGAGCGGAAGTTAACGGGTGTAATGAAGGATGGTGTGAATTCAGCTAATCGCTACTATCTGAACCGCTTCAGAGACGCCTACCGGCAGGCCGTCATTGGTGAGAGACTGAGTGATAAACCTTTTTATTTCAGTCCATTTCATGTATTCAGTTCAGTGCTTCATTTCTTTCATAATTCTTCCAGACCTAATGATGGGCCTTCCGGTAACAGAAGACCTGTATTCCATCTTCAGCAAAGAAAAGGAGCATGAGGAGAAAGAGAAGGAGAGCCAAAGAGGAGCTCAGGAGCAGGTCAGCATCCTGCTGCAGACATACATGGAGCTGCTGCTGCCTGAAGATGAGAAGTTTCATGGTGGTTGGGCTCTTATTGACTGCGATCCAAGGTGAAGACACTCCACACCATTATAAAGCGATGCTTTTGAGATAGTTCCCATTGCATCTCATTCACTAACCATGCTTACGTGTTTATAAAAGAACTCTTTTGTGAAGGAGACCCATTGTATAAAATAGTAAAAAGATGTTACATTATAATATTACAAAATAAAGCTTTATCTCTATGTATAATCTCTTTAATCAACGGTTCATTTAAATGTTTAGTATACTCTTCCTCCTACAGTTTTTTGTCATTGGCTCAGAGGTACATATGTTTTTCTGTTTGGTTCTATAATAAGTATTTTTGGGTGAAGGAGCCATGTTTCCTCCAATCTTTTGAGCATTTGTTGGTGCAAGTCATGGTGCTGAGTAATGTTGCTGGATGGGCTGGATTTTTCTGAGGTTGATTTGAAGTCTTTGAAAACTGAGGTTAACTCTGATCTTAATACAAGAATCTTACTTGGTTTTTAAACTTTCTTGCATTTTTTTAAGACAATGTATGTGTGAAATTCATTTCAATGCTCATATTTTTCATTGATTTTCTTGTTTATATAGGCCCAGGGTTTATTGATATTACTTATGAGCAAAGCCTCTCTTTAAAATATTGACCTTTCTCTGTGCTGTTTTTCATTTCAGTCTTATAGATGCCACTCATAAGGATGTTGATGTTCTGCTCCTGCTTTCCAATTGTGCATATTATGTAGCTTAGTAAGTGCATTGTTACTTAGTGTTTATAAGAAATGAGTAATCATTCTCTGGCAATGGTTTAACACTACACCACCTTCTGCTGTTACTCAGCTATGATGAAGAAGCAGACAAAGTCAACCAGTACCAGAGACTCAGTTTAGAAGGTCTTGAGAAGATTGAAATTGGTAAGAGCATATAGATACACTTGTGGCAAGATTATTTTTGTTCTTTTAAATAAATTTTCAAGATTTGATTCATTGATATCATGACAACTGTTGCCAATGTTGATGTTTTAAGGTCCAGAACCTACTCTGTTTGGAAAACCTAAATACTGCTGCATGCGGCTGCATTACAGGAACGGGGAGGTAAGCGGCTACTTCCACACCCTGAGAGCTGTCACACGGAATCCAGAGGATGATGGGAAAGGTAGGAGCTATTGTCGGTGTATCATGATTTGCAGTGTAATTAGTTAAAGTTTTGTATTTTGTAGTCATGTGAGTGACATTTTGGGTTAGGTTGATAAAAGATATAACTTGGCTCTGCATGTGCTGGGGCTCAAAAGGTTTTGTGTTTGCGATAAATAATTTATAATTTCTTCCGCACTTGTTGGATTGTTTGCATTTTAGACACGCTCCAGTGCATTGCTGAAATGCTTCGTATTACAAAGCAAGCTATGGGCCTTGACGTGCTGGTTGTTGAGAAGAAACTAGAGAGGTAAGAAGTTTTTTTTTTTGTATGTTTTTTATTTAGAAGATTTGAGGGTTGTGGTGTGAGTTTAAGCCACAAATTGTATTGGATACTTTGTTGTTTATAGTCTTTAAATTTCTTTGTCTCAGGAGACACAGTAAACCACATGAGGATATAATGGGATTACAAGGCAAAGCTGTGGATCAAGTTCTCGGGTCTGGTTTGGCTCAAGGCAAAAGTTTCCTCATGAACAAGTTCTCAACACTAAACCAGAAAGTGAAGCAGACAAAGACGAACGTCAACATTGCAAACTTCAAGCCGTTAGGAAGATTAGGGACCTTTTCAAAGCCAGAGGTCAAAGTGAACTTTCTAAAGCCCAACTTGCACATGAACCTTTGGAAATCAGACAGCAGTTTGGAGACTTCTGATGGCACTGTTGGTTCAGCAGCCCTGAAGGACTTTCATAACAAACATTTTGAGGAGATTTCCTCTGATTCTGATTCCTACAACTCAGATGAGCAGCCATGCACAGGCTCTCGGGAGAACGTAGACTATGTGCTTCCTAGCTGTGGAATAGTAGCGTCTGCTCCAAGACTTAGCAGTCGTTCGCAATCTGTTAGCAGCGTTGAGATTGCAGCGCCCTCTGTCATTCGAGTCACAGACTGCGATAACAAAACTGCAGATAGCTTGTCGGTTGGCCCAGATGACCAATCTCCTGGGGCAGCCTCAGAAGCAGAGGAGGCCATTCTAACTGACTTTGGGACACCCATTGATGCTTACTGCCACCAATTCATCCAGGATGCCAAGACCAAACCAATAGAGGTGTTTGAGGAAGTGCCCCAACCACCCAAACCACAAGCAACTCAGGGCATCAGAGACCCTTCAGCTCCAGAAGCAAAGCTTGGTTCTTCCCTTTCCCAACAGCAGCTCCATCGCCCCTCTCAGCTTGAGGTGAATTCCTCTGTCCCTGGAGGAAATCTTCTGAATGTCCAGGCTTCAGGCTCTGCCACATTATGTGGGTTACAAAAGAGTCTTGAAGGCACTACAGGAGCCTCCCCAGTGGACCCCAGTGGAAGCCGTGTTGTGTCACCCTTTGCTAAGATTAGAAGCTCTGTGGTACAGGTGGCTAGTCTGACCCAAGCTGGACTTACCCAAGGCATCAATTTTGCCGTAGCAAAAGTACAGAAAAGCCCAGAGCCAGATGCTGTCAATGAAACTCAAGAAAATGAATTGCGAGCAATGTTTACACAGTGCCAGACCAGGATCATTCAGATATAATGTGGATATGTGCTTTCACCCACATGTATTTTAGTGTTAGAATGTGAGTTTCGGTACAGCATTGGTAGCATAAGCTCACACAAAAGCACTAATTCAACTAAAGCCACATTCCTAATTCTCCCTCCAGTTAACCTACAGTTGTCATGTGGCCCCTTTTGTGCAGTACACTTCTTTAAAATCACTGGCTGTTGTAGCTCAAACCTTTCTTAATTAATAACCAGATCTCAATACGTATTAGTGGGCAGCGTAATATTACACATTAGAAAACTAGACAGTAAAATTACATTGTTATATGGATATCTTTGATGTGGTGTTTGTCATAAAAAATAGGTCCAGAATAGTTGTGTAGGATATATGGTCAAATTATATTATTCAGAATGTAAGTATTATATGTAAGTACTGTAGCAGTTTCCTGAGTACCCTCGAATTAAGATGTTTATAGATGATACAGATTCTTTTAAGTTTATAATCATGGCTAATGGAAAGATGCCACGCTCTGTTTTTTGAGGGTCTTGATGCAAACATGCAAACTGTCCAATGCCTTTTGTTTCATAACATTAACAGAGAACTTAAAACAGATATTTATTTCTTTGTTTGAGATTATACAAAAGCATATGTCTTAATCTTATGATTTTTTTATTCTTGAGGTACATGTGTGGGATAACGTAACAGTGGTCTGTTGGTATCTTGCTGTTTGCAAGCATAGGGTAAAAACCGTATGCAAAGAGCGCCTGTGTCAAATACTTGTTAAAACCGGAATCAATGAGTTTCTTGCAAGTACATTTTGGTATTCAAACATTAAAACCTAGATAAGTCATAGGTCTTTTATATGCAAGATTGTTTTTGACTGGCATTTGACACGGTTCTAATGCAAGGTGCCCTTGTCTAACAAAACTAAAAAAAATTTTGCACTCTGAAATGGCAAGAGAAAGCCTTACCAGATTATTTAAAATGCAGGTTTTTTACAAGTCTACCTTCAAAAAGATAAAAATTTCATTCCAGTCATTCAGGTTACTTTAATGTTTTGAATATGTATCTATGCTATGTCTTACTCTTTAGATAATGTTAACAGATTCTGTCTGGCCTGAAGGTCATTGTGTTGAAATTAGAGAAGCGATGCAGATAGTTATCGTTTGAGGCTGCCTTACCTCGTATTTATTGATGCAGAAGGAATCAATTCTTGCTGCACGATATCCTACCTAGAATTAATTTACATAATTTATCGTCAAATCCTGTGGGATTTGCGATTCATTGATGCTTGTGGACTATGGTTGTATATTCCAAAATTCTCTGGAAGTTACACATTTGATGGGCTTCATAATATCAGGCCTGTTTAAGACACTGTGTTCTAAGCCAGGAATATCAATGATAAGATCATATTTTGGCTGGATAATCAGTTGTGTGGGCCACAGTTACTTGTTCAAACATGTCATAAGCTTCATTTTACATACAATTCTGTACATTCTACAACCTTTCTGTCTCTTATGTACTGCAGCAGTATTGCACTGCACCAGTACTGCACCATTCCTGGAACTGGTGCGTGATTTGAATGGAGTTTTAATATGTGGTGGCTGTTATGCAATAGTGATAAACATGCTCAGTAGGTTTGGGTGGGATGTTTTTATGTTTTTTTTTTTAACTATTTAAGGCAGCATGCACTGAATTGCACCCTTTTCCTTGCTTTAAACTTAAACATTGTTCTTTGGCTGAGGTTTACACTGAGTTTTGGGTCAGCAGTACTGACATTCCTTGTTTTGGGTGCGGGGTAGATTGTTTTTGGTCATGTATTTTTGTTTTCTATGCATATAGAGTTGCACTTTTTCTGTGGCTGTTTCTCAAGCATCTTAAATGCTGTCATGTCACCAAGTGACTTATAAATTACTTTGAATTTTCAATGTTTGTAACTTAACTGACATGTCTCATGTTACTTTGGCTAACAATATTTGTTTTTGAAAGTGTCCGTGATATTTACATCAAATACACATTCTTATCTTCCATAAATGTTTGTGTATCAACTTCAGCCTTGGAACCCCGTATATATAAGTAGAGTATTTATTAAAGTTCACAAATCTATTCCCCAGTATTTTCCTACATTAAATATTAACAATTATGTAAACTGCTGTATTTTAAAATGTTATGGGATATATCTGGGAGGCTTTATAAGTAAATAAAAGAAAATTACTTTCTGATTAAAGCCTGAAAATCAATGATTATATAAATGGATAAGCACAGTAACAATTTTCTTTTGCAACCAGTTTTCTTCTCAAAATATTGTAGATATTACAGTTACATTTATTTCCAAGACTCCAGTCATATAATGGTTCCTATAATATCCTTGGGATATATTGCAATACATTCTTTGCATTCAGATATAGTGTGAGAGGTTAGTGGCTCCTACAGTCAGGCTATGGAATGTAACACTGAACAGAGAATGCTCTGGTGTTGCATTACACAAGATGTTCCAAATTAGCCAGTACAGGCTGGTGCTATATACTATAAATATGTGAAAAGCAGTCAATTAAATTATGCAATTACATGGCATTGTACATATTGTGGGAGAATGACAGGTTTTGCAAACGTTATTGCTATTTGATAATACATATACAGTCTTAGGTTCTCAAAACTTTATTTTTTTTGTAAATAACCCTTGTGACAAAAGTGTAAGTATTTGCAGTAAGGCAGTTATACTTTGTCATGTCTGCATATGCTTATAAATGTTAATATACAATGATTCAAAAATGTTCTCCAAGATTTATCAAAAACTAGAGCAAACATTGAAAATCTACTTCCTTAGCACCTAAGGCTTAAAATGAAGTAAAAAAAAAAATGCTGTACAAAAGTGATATGCAATATGAAAACATTTTATATTTTAATCCAAAATAATAAGTACTGTAATTCTTGAAGTATTTGTAAATAGCTATATATTTTAAGGCTCATTTCCATTGACAGACTTCTGCTGTTGTGTTCTGCTTATTCTTAAGACCTCTAGCTGCTTGGCTTTTATCCAGCCATCTCTAGAAAGAGTGTTCTGCCCATGACTCAATGACAGCAATCTGAAAGAATATGAAATGGAACATGAATTAGTATTTAAGATTAACCAACTCTGGTTATTATATGATTAACATGTTTGCATTTGTTACAAATGGATTATAGAATCTGATTAGCTGTAAAGGGGGAAACTGAAACCCACCTTGCAACAACCAACAATCTATGCAGGTCTTCTGCAGACATACTCTGAGGGTCATCTTTACGCATTTCTACAAAGTCGTCTTCTACCGCCTACAGAATAAGAGCGTGCCATTAGGATGTAAGACAACTGCATTAAAGAAACTTTATGACATCTGGATTCCATTACACTCATATGTACGCATGAGAAGACAAACTCCACCAATATGAATCTGACCTTTGTGATCTCCTCTGAGATGGTGTACTTCAGGGTGCGTGCCACACTCAGGTAGATGCGGTACTTGTTGAGCTGAGATGGAACCTGTGCTACCTGCACTGCACTCAGATACTCCTCAAGGTTGGGTGGATTCAGGGTGGGCCGCAGGTGAACCTCACAGTCAGACTGAGAATGAAAAGTGTCTTAAGTACAGATCTCTTTAGAAAACAGCACAAATGTTTTGTCACAGTTTGTTTTTACATTTCTTTGCTACATGCAAATAACCAAGCTCACTTCTTGTTGACAGACATGTCAGAAGCCATGAAAAATGGCTGCTAATAAAACTAACACTCAGTTGCCTTTTCAAACTTAAACACTGAAATATTGTGTAGTCATCTTCATGCCATTAAATAAATGATCTGTCACGACCACTCCCTCTAATGTCCTTGGAGTCTGTGGTGTAGTTGCAGCCATGGCAACTGGAGAACTGCCGTACAGGAATAGCACAGGAGATTCCACAGGCTGCTAGAATCACAGCAAAGCCACAGAGCCTGAAGACAACCCTGTGGACTGTGATGGAAATATTAGGCTGTCTTCACAACTGCCCGATGGAAATACCTCCCATCCTCATGCCAGTCTCCCGAGAGTACCATATGACCCTAGTTGTTTTCACTTGTTGGAAATTAGGACAGTGGCCTCCCTGACTTGTCCTCTTTGGTCTAAATATTTGTGGGTAATATACAAATAATAACAAGGCTCAAGGCCTTAAGTTCTTACCGGGAGGAGAGATCGTCCCTCAGATGCGATAAGCACGTTAATATTGCAGGGGAATTCCATCTGATGGTAGCTGAAGTCATAATCAACCTTCTGCCACGAGATCAGGTTTCCCAATGCAGTGATGTTCCGCACACCTACACCAAGAACAAACAGAAATTTTTCATACTATGAACAACATTTAAGCTACAAATACATTGAACTAAAGTCAAAAGCCATGTGTTGCTATAAAGGAATGTTTACACTCCCTTAAACAGGCAACATAACCATTTCTGCCATAACTGGTTACAACTTCAGTTGTGGATGGTCATAATAGTAGTACACAACCTGTTGAGTACAGAACTTCAAAAGGCAGGTAAATGTTTTAAGGCTATTTATTTATGTATATTGTAAGCTCAGAGAACGTGACGTGAAAATAGCCACTTACTGAAAGATACTAAATATACAGCATTTATCTCCTAGTTAGCACTCTTCTGTGCTATAATCAGTGTTCTCACCTGTGGTGTCCAGTTGGCCTTGTTCCAGATGGGTTTCATCCAGAAATAGGGAGGTGTTATTGGCCAGCTGAAGAGTCCCACTCACCAGGCGATTGGCTGTGTAGTCTTTTCGGGGCACCATCCGCTGATTGTTCATATTATGTAGACTCATACACAGCCGGTATGACTAGCAAGAAGGGTAAATAATGTAAAGTTTGTATAAATAAGCCTATCAAGTTAATGGCAAGATTAATTACAATTACACATTACAGTATTAAATCAATTCTTTCTATAAGCAAAGATCCATCTAATGATCTAGAAAAGTACATTCTAGATGACTTACAGATGGCACAAGATGTTGGATGACCTTGTACAGATGCTCAGTGTATGGAGAGCTATGAGTACAGCCACTGAGATTGAGGGTAAATTTGCCTAAAGGAAGAACATCGTGTCTGCTGTATCTAAAACAAAGACAGCATGCAATCTAATTAGATATAGCGTGAAAACCTGCAGGCTGTTTTGGATTGGATGTTTGCATAAGAAACCTGTCACACCTCTTTAAAGAGGAAAATATTCACAAAGCACAATTCTAAAATATGGTACATAAACATTTAAAGTTACTGCAAATCATACAGAGTGGACAGGACAGTCATACTTCAGACATGCAACAAAGCTGCACCAGGAGCAAAATAAGAAACTTACACGTTGGAGATGAGATGGAGAATGAGGTATTCTGCAGAAAGTGAATCCCCCAGCAGGAGATGGGTAAAGTAGGTAAGCAGCTCTGCTCTGACAGTAGACAATTCCGCAAGAAAACTGCTCAAATCTGAAGACAAAAAAGGGTGTTAACGGTAAGGGCCTTATCAGCCTGCCAGGCACAAATCAGGCGCACAATAAAGGCAAAGTCTTACAGTCTCTATTATCCTCCGTGGCACCAGAGGGCAGTAATGGGTTGTTGTGCTCTAGAGGTTGAGCATACAACATGTGCAGTCGTGGTACGAGCGATGCTGGCGGGCTGTGGACTCTTTGCTCCTCAACACTCTCCATGCCTTCTGTGGGGTCCAGCAATGATGATGCCTCCCTGAAAATATGAAATATTTTACAGTCATTTTATGAACCTCCGCTTATAATTACAACCTTCTAAAAAAAGATTAACGATTACCTCTCATCCGCAATCATACTTAATGCAGGGTCAACAGAGAGGATGCCAAAAACTTCTAACATGTCATTCAGTTTGAACCTATCCCAGTCTTCATATACCTGCCAATTACAGACACCATGTGAGATGGGTGTCTACATATATTAAGAACAAAGCTGTAAGCTACTACATTACTGCAAGTAAATTACAGTGTTAACAAGCGTCTACCCAAGACAACTTAATTGTAGTGTCTGAAAAGCTTGTATTAAAATGACATTTTATGAAACACTGACAGGGGCAAACAATTACATTGCGTGTGTGTGTCATAGACAATTTAAGAGGTTAAATACTCCATAAAAAATCTGTTTTGTAGGTCTTAGTCTGTTAGTTTAGCAGCAATCTATATTCTAGTGTACTTCTAAAATTTGACAAATTTCACTTTTAGCAGAAACACAGTCTCTCTATGGAACATGAACCAAAAATATTAATAACTCATCTTGAATTACACTGTTATTTTTGTACCTAGAAATATGCCAAAACAGCACTCATCAACCTCAATCATTCTACTGGGTCTTTAAGATTCAAGGGGAGTCAAGAATTAAACCTTAACAAGACAGGCTGGGCCCTTTTCCCCAGGCAAAGGGAAGTTCAGATCCAGACTGGAAGTGCAGTGAGAAGGGGAAGAGGTCTGACTGGGGGCTTCTGTTTCCTGCCGCTTTGACTCTGTGTTACCATGAGAACCTGCAGAGCCCTGAGCACCTAGTTAAAAACAAACATATCATTTATAATGAAGATGAGCCATTACTAGCTTTAACATATGTCAACATACTCAAAATTGCACAATAAATGGCAGTTTACATTTGTCATTACATAAGTAAATTGCCATAATAAAATTTCCCTCTCTAACCCTGGTTGAGATCTTTCATCTGCTGTGGCTGCGTGTCCATCTCATCATCTTCCTCATAGCTGCGTTTATGCCTGTTCGGAGCATAAGAAGTGGAGGGCACGACACGCGCTTGACTGGTGCCCGCATAGCTGTTCTGATCTGTTAAAGAACTTCAATCATACTAATCAAACAAACAATAAGTACAAGGATGATTGAATGTAATCATATGCCCTTAAAGGCTACAGACAATCCCATCTGAACTGTAACCATGAAATCATCTAAAGGATATTTCCTTAACCCACTGTGATTCCCCCGGGATGGGGACACAATAGAAAGTCTGTCTCTCTGATGTCACTGTGTTGCTTGAGTTAAAGTCCACCTGCTGATGTGAAAGATAAGCGGTTGATGTCTATTTAATTACGCTTTTCACCATCACCAAGCTAAATGAATGTCAGCACTGCACACAGTCAAGTACATAAATTCACTGCTGTGTAGTTTGCAAGTGTGCTGGTTAGCAAGGCAAATATTGACTCACCCCACACTCCGTTACATCTTTGTACTTTCCACATTTCAGCAGCTGTGGACAAGGACAATTTTCAGAAATATACACAGGTTTGTTGTCTCAAAATCTTAAGACACACTGCACTGCATTTAAACAATGCCAATTGAGAAAACAGATTTTCACTGAACAGAAGTTATAACAACTTACTTTAGAGTTGGAAGTAGAATCGTTTAGCTCATATACACCCATGAAAAATTCTGGATCAAACATATCCTGGACCATGCAACGAAATTTCACCAGGCTATTGGGCTTCAGGTAATGCAGGGGAACATCATTCAAAGAGGGAACCTAGATAACACAATGGACCAAAGATACCAGTTTTCCTATTAGCATACAAGCTTTTAATGAAGACCAAGCACACAGATTCATTCTTATAATAGATATAGATTATAAATAAAATTTACAGGATGGTTTTACAAATTATTTCTTATGTTTATGAAACAACAC
Organism: Chromobotia macracanthus; assembly: GCA_036877525.1. Taxonomy (NCBI): domain Eukaryota; kingdom Metazoa; phylum Chordata; class Actinopteri; order Cypriniformes; family Botiidae; genus Chromobotia; species Chromobotia macracanthus. The sequence continues at coordinate 441,409 of JAZGTH010000137.1, read as the reverse complement.
TGGCGAAGTGCTTAGGTCAGCTTAGGAGCTACTGATTAACTGCATTAAGTTATCTGTCAAAACAAACCAGACTGACTACTGGCCACTACCGTAAACACATGGAAACCCTTTTTCTTCCGGGATATACAGCATAAAGACGCATTGGCTATGCATCTGTGTCAATAGCCTAAAAAAAGATAAGTTAAAAGATTGTAACATCTACCCAAGTGTGAGCATCGTTTAGTTTGAGTTTTTCTTTGAAATAGTCCACCACCTTCTTTTCCCAATCCGGACTGGAGTTACTCTGGGCTAAAGAGACACAAAGCATTTTATCAAGTATTATACAGTATTTTTAGAGTAGTTTATGCATCGTATTAGCTAACAGTGATGACAAAAAGTTATTTAATAGAGCAAGATAGATACAGTATGTTTATTACAATGAAAAATGAGCTATAATTAAAAAGCCACGCTGATCACATGCTCCTATGAAGTGCACACACAAGCGTTAGTTAAAACATGCCAATGCGTCTTACCAAACAGTCCATCAACCACACCCAGAGGGTTATTGATCCAATCGTGAACTGTAGGCATCGCTGCAGGATTTGTAAACAGATAAAAGTAAAACTAAAGCGGATTTGACACGTACTGCAAGCACGTTTCGCAGTCCAGCACCACACAATGCACCGTGGCGGGAAAATTGCGTCATGAAAACTACCACGTGACCTGTGCGCAAATTCTAAATAAAGCCTATTTTCCTTGTGAAGGCAAGATAGCGGTTTGCCGATATTTACGAGATTTAAATAAATTAATTAAATAAAATCGCATTAAGGATTAGTGGGATATTGTATGCCATAGCGGTATTCATTCACCCGTATGTGAAATATTTTACTAGCCTACAAAGGGATTCAATTCTTTTTCCATCAAAATAATAGGCACACTCATTCACAATTACACTTTATTTGGCAAACAGTTCGCATACATTGCAGTTTTTTTCCGTTTCACCTGGTATGGAACAGCTTGAAAATTGTAACTATTTAGCTAAATCTCATATTAATTAGGATAATACTCTCATTTTATGTAAAAGATGTCCCTTTAGCAGAGAACTACTATACAGCGATCAGACCGCTTTATTGTTAGAAACAAACATACAAAAGTATTTAATTCAGATGTGTTTGTACAGCGCTTTTCACAATGCATATTGTTTCAAGGCTGCTTTACAGAACATGTTGTACATTCATAAACAGAGTACAGGTTCCTATAAAGAACCAACTCATTTTAAAAATAACAATCAAACATTTACGTGTATTTTACACACGTGTTTTAAAAACGTTTATTTAACGTTTTAAGTACGTTCCTAAAGTTTAACGCGCATTTTACGTCTAAATCTTTTTACGTATAAATTATGTCTAAATTAATATTTAGGGTCGCTATCGTTTTGGTAATGAAGAAACGAAACCAGTCTCGTTTGAGTGGCTGGATTTTGCTCGATAGATTACTTTTGACTTGGCACGTCAAACCTGTGGTGACGCCCTTTTAGTCGATCCGTATAGCATCTTACAGACATTACTTCAGATCACCGAATGAACGATTCAGACAATCAATGACGTGAAACTTCACGTTAACGGGAGCTCACGTTATTCTCCACCGTGTCGAACCAGGAAGCGGTGCAAAGCCGCGACTGTTCCGACCGGAGAACGAGCTACGTGTAATATTTGGTTGAAAATGGCTGATAGTAGAGGAAATAACATCCCCAGCACTAGCACAAACCTGCTGTTTTCAGCAGCCCCGGAGTTTAACTTCAGCCTGCCCTTCATACCCGTGAGTCAAGCCACTGGCCCGGCGGTTTTATCAGGAGGTGAGTTTATAATGTTATTGTTGAAATGATTTGTTGCTGAGGCTAGTGCTTTTAGCCTATCTGTATTGTCAGCACAGGGATCTTTACTCTTTGCAGTTGTGCTTTCTATATGTTTGGTTATTTTACTCTGACATCGGGAGAAGAGAAACACTATTTTGTTAGAGTGTTGTCGAAAAACAAATATGTGTTTTTGCTTGGTGAAAATGTGTGATCATTGACTAGTTTATAATAAATTGTGTGCTACTTCGTGAATGTAAGTGGAGATGATCTGGTAAACAAGGCAGATTTGTAATGCATTTTGAGCGTTTACATTTTTAGCGACTTAAAAGAAACCTTTATATACAGTAAATGTAAGCTATGCACTACATTTGTTTTGTGATTCACATCATTCATATATAGAGCGTTTCACAGTGTGCATTTCTGCGGCCTCACAAAACATTTTAACACAAAAAGTTGACATAGAGAAAGATTAAACATGGTGTACCCTCTTTAATATTATTTGGTTTTTTTATTGACGTCATCCTTGAAAAAGATGACGTCAGTGAAGTTGGAGAAGAAGACAGTTTTCTGGGTCAGACGTCATCAGCCGCTCCTCAGTCCTCAACGTTCAATTATTTTTCAAGCAACCCCAACAGCAGTGACCCGTTTGCCTCCATAGGGCAACAGCCGTGTCCACCTCCAGCATCCACTGCCATTCCATCAACAACAGGGCCATCGCCTGTGTCCATTTCTGCTAACCTGCCTCTAAACCCGCCAGTTTCTCACATGAACCACACTCAGCAGTATGGCAGTGTCATTCATCAAAGCTCTGTGGGTACATACACTCCCCTGCCGAATGCACCAACTCCTCCACCTCCCCAGAGCTCCCAGCAGTCATACAATCCATACCGTCACACAGCTACGAGTAGCAAAGCAAGTCCTTACCTTATGGCTCCTGAATTACAGCAGCAGCCCCCCAGCCACACACCCCAGCATCTTAACCCCTATTCTCAGGCAACACCTGCTCCCTCATTCCAGACTCCACCAACAGCATTCTCAAAGGTTGGTCCTTTAATGTCATCTTTGTCTTTTTATTCATATATAGCTGGATTACTGTCTTAGCTTATGTTTATTGTCATGAGAATATGACTTGGTTCTCTTGAATATGTCATGGTGTGACATGGTTCTCCTGTAGCTCAGTGGTAGAGCATTGCGTTAGCAGCGCAAGAGGTGGTGGGTTCATTTTTCCAGGGGCCACATGTACTTAGAAAATATATAACTTGAATGCACTGTAAGTCGCTTTGGATAAAAGCATCTGCCAAATGTATACATGTAAATGACTTCTGTATTTAGCAGGGAATACTTTTAGAATACAAAAAACTTTATAAGCCAATTCAGAAGTACTAAGAAGATTCTGGTTTTGAATATGTAATTTTTTTGGTGTATTTTGATACTAATTGTATTTTTAGGAAAACATTCATATTTTGTAGAACTTCTAAAAGGTGTTTGTCCTTCTCCTTATGCTGCTATGCTATTTTCCAGCCTCCCCCAACACAGGTTCCACCTCCCCCTGCAGCAGCCAGCATGGCTGGGCCTTTGATCCCTGCCAACCCTATGGTGCCATATACCTATAATGTTTACGAACCTGTTCAGCCTCACTGGTTCTACTGCAAACAAGTGGAGTCCAAAATAGTCTGGCTTCCCTTTAGTATTCTGGATTCCATTCACCTGGAGGAGACTTTCAACTCAGGTGAAGCTGGATGTGTTTTTAGTAACAATAGCAGGAAAAATTGCATCCTGTCAATATTTTTGGTATTAGCTATTTGGCTTTTGATGTATGAAGTCTGCAGTGTTTTGCTAATTGGAACCGTTTCTGTCACTGTAACCTAATTTGTTAAAGATGAACTGTGTAAAAGTGTTTTTGTATGTATGCCAAGAACTGTTGTTGTCATGACACAGTCCGATTGGCTGACATTTATTCTGTGATCTATTGCTGCAGTTCAGCCAGATCCAGAGAATGTAATAGTGTGCACTGATGGAGGGCGATATGACGTGCAACTGTACGATCGCACACGGACGTCTGTGTACTGGGAGGAAGAGCCCACTGAGGTCCGCCGCTGTTCGTGGTTCTATAAAGGGGATGCGGACAGTCGCTTCATCCCTTATTCAGAAGACTTCAGTGACAAGTTGGAGGTTTGTATTCCTCTACTTGAATTAATAATTTTCCACCAGTATTTAGAATGGTTATCTTCTTTTTAAGTGCCATGTAAGCTGGAATAGCATATCTTTCATAATATAATACCTTAATTGACTAAATGTCGCATAGTCTCAAAAAAAGAAAATTACTAGGCTACATTTAGTAGGCTGTCTGGATACATTACCTTCTAAATTTGGTTGGTTCATAGATTTTGATTTTAGAAGTTTTCAAAGTGTGTTGTCAGTTCAATTGTAAAGACAAACTGATTTGTTTTTGTTGCTCTAAACAGGCAGAGTATAAGAAAGCTGTTACTACTAACCAGTGGCACCGCAGACTGGAATTCCCATCTGGGGAAACCATCGTAATGCACAATCCAAAGGTATCATCATCTAGAGACTGAGTGATGCGGGATTTGGGTGGTGCACACTTTTCATCTCGTTGCTGTATTCTGATTTGTTCCTTCATCAGGTGATTGTACAGTTTCAACCGTCAGCGATGCCTGATGAGTGGGGCACAACCCAGGATGGTCAGACTCGACCCAGAGTAGTCAAGAGGGGTGTAGATGATGATCATGATGAAGTTCCTGATGGTGACTAGGACTTTTGACCTTTTAGTTGAAGCTAATAAGTCATTTTGATGATCTGTGGCTCTTTTTCACTTTAAACTTTTCAGTTATGCAAATTTCAAATGCAATTATTTGCTAAACTGTCTGTATAATGTACAATGATTTAAGTTTAATGTAACATGTCCTCTCCTTTCTAGGTGAGATGCCTCAGGTGGACCATGTGGTGTTTTTGGTGCATGGCATTGGATCTGTCTGTGACCTGAGGTTTAGGAGCATGGTGGAGTGTGGTACGTTACACAAGTCGGTTCAAATTTATCATCAAAAAGAATTAAACCAGTTGTGTTAAGCCTTAATGCCCTTAAATGTAAAAATAAAATGCTAACGCTGATTCATTTAGCTTATTTGGAGCTGTTGCAGGGACTGTGGACACAAATCATACTTTTTATTCTAATTAAGCCAGGACACAGTATTTGTAGCTTATCAAATGGCTTGTTTGTGCTCACAGTGGATGACTTCCGCAGTGTGTCATTGAAGTTGTTGGGGAGTCATTTTAGGAGGGCCCGGGATGATCACGTTATTAGCCGAGTGGAGTTTCTGCCGGTTCACTGGCACAAAGCTCTGCACGGCGATGCCACAGGAGTTGACAGGTAGACAATTACATTCAGCCACACTGGGGTGAGATGAATGTTCTTGCTTCGTATGCTCTAAAGTAGGAATAAAACCAATGATCATTTCATTTTTGTATTCGGCATTGACAATGCTAGGCTTCCATGTGCTTGAAAACAGCCATTACGTCTGTATCCTATACATATTCTGTATGTTATTCAGTGGGTTATTTCTGTCATGTTTTTGATCATTTAGGCGGATAAAGAAGATTACCCTGCCCAGCACGGGACGTCTGCGTCACTTCACTAATGAAACCCTTTTAGATGTGCTGTTCTACAATAGCCCTACCTACTGCCAGACTATTATGGACACAGTGGCTTCTGAGATTAATCGCCTGTATGCACTTTTCAAGCAGAGAAACCCAGACTTCAAAGGGGGGGTGTCTGTGTCTGGACACAGTTTAGGTTAGAATCCTTTACATACTTTTACTGATACACAGATATACAATTACTCTCTGATACACAGATATACAATTAAGTTGTTTTAATTCATTTTTGCTCATATCCATAGGTTCTTTGATACTTTTTGATCTGTTGTCCAATCAGAAGGTTGGCTCACCTGTATCAGGTCCAGTAATCAAAGGGAATGCTCAGCCTAATGAGAAACAGGTATCAGGGCGTTTATAAAAATGTCCTCAAAATGCTTAATGCTTTAGTTTCAGTGTGTTGTAATTGACATAGAAAATGAAAATGACATGTAATCAAGTCTGTGTGTTTACTGTTTAATTGTTCCAGGTAAATCCCATCATGCAGGCCAATGAGGTGACTGCTGTAGCAGCTGTTGAAGAAGAGTCTAAAGAGGAAGAGGAGGAGATTGGTGACTTGTCATCTGTTCTGGAGATGTTGGGGTTGTCTGATTACTTGACCGTCTTTGAAACTGAGAAGATTGATATTGAGTCTCTTGTGAGATCATATTAAAATTTTGTTTTTAACTTCGCTTTGTAGTAAATTAAAGCAACTCCATTTCTCCAACTAAGCTCATTTCTCCAACTCTCTTTGCAGCTCATGTGCACAGTAGATGATCTAAAGGAAATGGGTATTCCTCTGGGACCACGTAAGAAACTTGCCAAGTTTGTCAAAGAAAAGTCGGCAAAACAGGCAAATATTCAGTCCTCTTTATATCGTATCAAATGTTAGCAACACTTTATATTTCTACAGTCAGATGTGACATTATGTAACATGTTTGTTTTTTGTCAGGCGGCACAGCAGTCTGTGACGGAGAAGACTGTAGCAAAAGAGGAACCTAAAGAGACACCAGCTCCCCTTCAGACAGAGGTCACACCAGATCCTGCCAGCAGCAGCAAACTGCCAGTAGGAAGGACCATGTCTTCAGTCCACGTGAATTACAACTATTTTGAAATAGGCACTGGGCAGGTGAGCTGATTTACACTCATCGTTCTGAATTGATCTGGTTAGAATGTGGTGTAATGGTGCTCTGTAATCTTTGAATGATGTTCTCCTCCAGGTGTCAGTGGTGTATCACACTCTGGACTTTGAACCAGTGAATTTCTTTGCTCTCGGCTCTCCCATCGGAATGTTTCTGACAGTACGTGGAGTTGAGAAAATCGAGGAGTCTTACCAGTTTCCAACCTGCAAAGGGTTCTTCAACATCTATCATCCAGTAAGTTCTCTCTGTGCTTTTATACAACTGCTTTTGATCTTTGGATTTAGCATCAGTGTGAATAAAAATACTGAATCACAGTGATTTTGTTTTAAACTCTTTGACTTCACTGGATTTGTTAAGTTTTGTATGTTAATGCATGCCACAAAACTGAGATGTTTCTATTTGATGATGCTTTCAGCTGGATCCCGTTGCATACAGGATTGAGCCCATGATCTTACCAGACATTGAGCTGGAGCCAGTTCTGATTCCTCATCATAAAGGAAGAAAAAGACTTCATCTCGGTATCTATTACAGAATCTTTCTGTTTAATGCATGTGTTGGATCCTTAAATCATCCAGAAGTAGATTAGGACCACTTAATTCCTCACTGTGAAAAAATCAAATGTCATTCATAGTCATCTTCTTGTGTCCAGAACTGAAGGAGAGTTTGACCAGGATGGGCTCTGATCTAAAGCAAGGCTTCATAAGCTCTCTGAAAACTGCCTGGCAGACACTGAATGAATTTGCTCGTGCTCACACCTCTTCCACTCAGCTGCACGAGCAGCTAGCCATGGTAGCCAGTCACATCAAAGCAGAGGAGGAAAAGGAGAAAGATGGTCAGTCTGAAACTGACATTGCACAGCCACAGTTGTTCAATTTCAGTGTTCTTACTGTGCACACTCTACATTAAAACGGAATCCAAATCTGAATTGCAATGTTTATTTATAGAAGCGATTAAGATTATTGAGAGCCCTGAGCCTCAGAAGGAAGAGGAACCTCAAGTCAAAGTGGGTCTGCTGAACGGAGGAAATCGCATTGACTACGTCCTGCAAGAGAAACCTATAGAGAGCTTCAACGAATACCTGTTTGCACTCCAGAGTCATCTGTGTTACTGGTATGTGATATAAAGCATAACTGACATCCATAACAGTGCTGTAATATAATTGTACCAGTGTTTGTTTCTCTTTTACAAGCTGATTCTTTTGTCTTTTTCATCAGGGAATCTGAGGACACAGCTCTGCTCATTCTCAAGGAAATTTATAATACTATGAACATATACCCAGATCAAGCAGTGCAATGATGCAATAGATCACCATAACTAAGTTACCAGAAATTATATTACTTTAAAAATAAATCAGTATTTTAAACTTTGATGACAGTTTTTCTTTAGTTATTTTGGTTTTCTTTAATTTTCTTGTAGTCTGTTGTAAAACAATAAATACACTTGTATTATTCTATATGTCTTAAATTAAGAATTTAGTCAAATAGTGGATTTCAATGCCACCACAATGGTTTAAAGTGACAGTTTTATAGCTTAAATTATACAGTTGCAAAAGTCTGTGCAGAAGCAAATGGAACTAAATGTGAATCATGCTATTAACAGAAACGTTGTTATTTAGAGTTAGGAAAGATGATTGATTGAGATATATATATATATATATATATATCATGCTGTATGAAAAAGATAATAAAATCAGGTATTCAGTAGCCTTTGTGTTGCTTTAGTTTCAATTATCTTGTTTTTGACCATGAATTCTACAATTCAAGACTACAATTCACAAACAAGTCCTGCATAACAAGAACTGACTCAAACCAGCCTTATATTGCTCCTGTAACAAACACAAAATGTGTTAAATAACAGTAGATTAAAAGCTTTAATGAGGGGCATATTTTTAGGTCAAACCATCCCAGGACCAATTATGCAAAGAAAACATTTACATAGCTCTCAATACTTTGCTTTAATGATACAGCATCCATTGCTGTGGACTAAATAAGGTTTGTGCTTTTATCAGCACTTTGTTAATCACCAGAACTTTTGACATTTAACTTCATATCCACAGTGTTTTTGTGGGTTTTTATGTTAGTCAATCTCCAAGCCCTAACTGTGTGTCTGTGTATGTATCTTTATAACTTATTTTGATAAAGAATACAAACATTGTGTAAAATGGCTGGTTAAATTCATTTTATTGTCATAAAAAGGACTGAACAATTGCAACATCCTGATCAATCTGAGGCTCTGATAGCCATGGTTATATTTATCTACCCGCTAAATTAACGGTACCTAATATTATCCTTATTACAAGCTAACAGGCACATTCAGTCAGAAAAATGTGTTGTAGGGTTGTAGTGCTTTTCTTTAAACATTCATTTTAACTATATGCCACACGAGGTCAAAGCATTTGATGTTTAGAGCCTGTACCAATAACCTCTGAATAACACTGAATACTGTGGCTCAAACCTGCATCCTCACACATTATGCAAAAAAAACCACATGCATAAAGATGCATATCAGGTCCATGCTATCTGAAACAGCATAAACATGGGACGTTTTTAGAAAAGTGTATGTAATGTTCCAACAGTGACATTACCTACTAATCTGTATATTCCTGAAGTAACTTTGCAAGTTAATCACATTCATCTGTGAATGATTGTCCCTTTTAACAACATATGCATTTACATTAGATCCCCTTTTTTGTTGCAGCGCATAGATTTTTACAGAAAATGTAAGGTATGGCTCTCAATAAATTGCCAAACAAGTTTAAAAAAAACTTCTACAATATTTTCTTAATGTTGCATCAAGATTATAAAAAGGCGAACAAAATTCTATGCATTCTTTCCTAAAGGTCAATATTTACATATAGTATGCAGAGCCAATCCAGAAGTACTTGAACACCTTAACTGGATTCAAACCAAAGCAAACTTCAGTTTAAATGATGTAAACCTTTTACATTAGTACCATCCTTCTCATTTGCTTTAGTTCAAAAAACAACATACAATTAAAAATCTGAACATGTGAAACCATTTCTTCATTATAGTTATCAAACAAAAAATGTGTGCATGGACTGCTCGACTCATTCTGCTGGTCTGCTCTGAGTTTTATAAGCCTGCTTTCGAAGATGACTCTCGATTTCCTCTCTGAACACGAGCATGCCCAGATGAGAGTGTGACGCTTCATTCATGGCCTTGGACTGAATGCACATGCGGTACTGTTCTGGAGTCAGCTCATCAGCGCACTGCTTCTCATGCCAAAGGTGGAAGAGGCCTGACACAGGGGTGCGTATGACGATCATTTCACTCCGTAGGTACTTCCTGTACAAGTGGACATCTTCTACACCCCAACCTTTCACTTCCAGGTCAAACCCTCCTAGAACAGACAAATTGATATTATAAGAAACAAAAAACATTCACCTAACAAGCAACGAATAAGCAAAGCAACAGGTTTGCAATGCGATTTCAAAATGCTTTCTGCAGATTATGTGCAGCAAAAACAGGCTTAGTTCCAAATCGACATGTGCAAATATGTGGCACCACACCGTTTATGTGTGCATCCCGAAACTTTGCATAGGTAAAGAAGTTCTTTGTCCTTTCATTATTTAAACAGATAAACCCATATATTATTTTCTACCAATAAAACCTTGATAAACTTACCAATGGAGAGAAAATCTGAGCGATACTGACACGTCATACCAAATCCAAAATCCCTCCAGAATCCAGCATCTTTTTTATGTATCTGTAAACGGCAAACGATTGTATCATTTTCTGTGGTGTCACTAGAGACTTCATAAATTCAAGTTTAAGTTAATTTATTTAGCGCTTTTCACAATTGTTACAAAGCTGTGGTACAAATGAAAACTATCCATAGATATTTAAAAGGGAGATAAAATGAGTTATGAAAGTTATAAAAAAGAAAGAAAATTAGAAATAAAATGATTAAAAAAATAACACAATGTACAAAACATTATCCTAAGCAAATGTTCTAAACTAGTAATTGCAGCTACATATTAAAATCTTTACTTTACATACCAGCTGTTGCTCAATGGCGGGTGACATCTCAAGATTTCCATAAACAATGGCTGGGTTATACAAACTAAAAACCACAGGATAGAAAACTCGCTTTCCTTCAAGGCAAAAGAAACATTTGTCAATTACTAAGTAGAATACCATTTCTAACAGTATAAACACATGGTGTTTGTAAGCCAAAAAGGTCATGATGATTAATTGGCTGTCAAAGAAACAAGCACGTAAATGTCATTTACTTGTTATATATCCTCAATATTACTGGATATAACTGGATGAAGCACACACTGCAATATCAAATGATTTATTTCCATCAAACAAGTGCAAGCTAAGAAATATAGACTCGGTATTTAGTAATGAGTTCACAAGCATTCAGATTCAGTACTTGTTGAGATTACAGACCTGGAGCTGTATTGAGACGACAGGTACTAAGAAATTCCAGTGTGAAGTAGATGTCAACATCACAGAAGAACATCAGCACATCATCCTCTTTCTCCCAAGCGTGAGCTCCAATGTCCAGACCCCGACCACGGGAAAACTCCTCATCCACAGGGATCAAAGTGTAGTTACTGAAGTTTTCCTCACTGACAAAGAGTTCATTGTAATAAATTACAATGTTAAAAACAAATGGAGATTTTACAAGTTTGTGCAATAGAATAACAACAGCGTCTATGATATTTACCTACTCACCTAAACAGATTACATGTATTAAACAGTACAAAATTTATTCTAAAATGTGAGCACGTTTGTCTGTCACTGGTCAAGGCAATTTCCATTTTATACAGAACATTTGTAGTGACCTGCTAAAATGAAAAACACAGGAAATTGCTCAGCTGTTTTCTCCATTCAGGGCACTGGCAGACAGAGAATGTTTTAGTCACACCTAATACATCCAATGTAACAGCGTATTTATTGAGCTCAAACCTAGACATTTTCCGCAGAGACGCTTTCACCTCCTGTAAGCCTTCCTGCCCAAAGTACACCACTGTGAGATGCACCCGCTTGTCCTGCTGTAAACAAACCTCCCTGCAGACAGAAAACATAACCTGAGACTCACACAATGTACTACAATGTACTACAACAATCCTTGCAGTGTACTTCAATATGTGCAGATTTTCAACAGTATGTGTCCCAAATGGTAAAATTGTACTGAACATTTCCTTGTGAAACAGTGCAAGATCTGGCACTGTGTTGCACTACCCCATACATAAAAGTTGAACTATATGTTTTGCAAAATGCATGAGAACAAAGAAACACATTTTCCCAGACTATGTTAGTCCTACAGTTTTACATTAGCAGCATTTCACTGCAAAGCTTTACATACTGAAAAATAAATCTCACATTGAACTTTCGGAAATAATCTTCTCACCTGAAGTTTTGCAAGAACTGAACGAAAGCCTCAGTGCGGCCTGACAGCGGCACTATGATGTTAATGACAGTGCTGGCAGCATCTACAGCTGTGCTCCTCACTTTCATCAGGGGCCCAAACGGACGGAAAAGGGTGACGTGACGGTACTCGTGGGAATTCTCCTTAGCAAAGTAGAGCTCATACAGTGTGCCTTTGTCCCTCTCTGTTCTGTAGAGTCCTGCCAGGAATAGCAAGTAAATAGGAGATCAGCTTGAGTTACTGTGCAAAGTTCACATCATCTTCTACATCCTTGTACACAAACAAGCAGTGTTAAGTGCACACGGATCGCAGGGAGATGATTTTCAGTTGCATCATGTGCGTGTCAATGACCCAAGGTCAAGTTTGAAGTACACAAAGTGAAAGATGCCGAACTCTTACCCTCAAAAAAATGGCTTTCAGTGAACATTTGCCTCTGCATGGGAACGTTGTCCTCCTGTCCATCATCTTCCTCTGGGTTATTAATAATATCCAAAGCAGCCTCTATCACCTCCACCAGCTCGTCCCTGCGGTCCTTACGGACAGGCTTCTCCTCCGGATGGCGTGTCAGGCCCATCTCAAGTTGGTAGACCTTTGTGGTGGTGAAGCTCTCAAAGGGTACGAGTGCATACTCACTCGGCAACCTGGCCCCCGTGTTCACCTCCGCCTTATCGATTTGTGAGTGCAGGTACTCCAAGAGGTCACCAGGCTCCTGATCCCTACCATCAATCAGACTCTGTGGCCCCGGACCCTCCTTCTTATCCTGCAGGACCCTCAGTTTTTCGCTCATCTCCTGAAGTTCTTGTTTGAGCTGTGCAATCTGCCTTTTGAGGCTGGCTGCTCGGCTAAGGTGACGCTCCTCCTGCTCCTGCAGAAGGGCCTGGTAATACTCCTTTCCATAAGGCTCTCCTCCCAGGCCAGGCAGTACCTGACTCACATCCGCAGGTGGGGTGCACTCCAGCAGGTAAGCAAAGAGGAGCAACACCAAGAGGAAAAATATACCCAGGAATAGCCAGCGTGCCCGTCCCTGCAGAGGAAGCCCTCGCCTGGGCATATCTGAGAGGCAGGGTGCTTAAAAGCCACACCTGGGCATTCCCAAACCTGTCAAGATCTAACTTTATGGAGGGATGAGATCGTTCACATTAATCCATTCTGAAGTGCAGTGGAAATTGGTAGTGCAACAGTGTCCATTTCTCTTTTCACCGGGTTCCTCATTCTCGACAACATTTCAGTGTGCCCAGACTCCTCAGAAATGCTGATATATAGCTGACAAGCTGTCATCCTGCTTGCACAATGGGCTTCCTTTTAAGAGCGAACTCATCTAAAAATCGATGAGAAAGTTAGTTTTTAGGTAAATAAGCTTCTCATTCATCTGTTAAATAAGACAGGAAGATTGAGGATCTTTAAATATTTACAACGTAAGTAGTTGCATACACAAACAAAAACTTGGGAAAATTACAAGTGGGAACAAATATTTTAGAGGTATAATACAAGGGAAAATTGTATTATAAATGATTAAAATTTATATAAACTCTACTTTATAACTGAAATATAACTGGTACTATAATACATATCATTTCACGAAAACAACTGTATATATGAAGAGCAGTTACTTTTTACGCTATTTACGTGTTAAAGGCTTAAAGTAGCCTTTACTAGCAAGTAGACTTAATCAGACTTGTTTACAAAAATGAAAATAATAAATAATATCCCTTTACTAACAGAGGAATATTAAACGGAACGATCCGCACATCGTGTTAAAAAGAGATGACGACAAAATGTTCATGCAAACAAAAATGCATCATCTGCGGAGTAAACGTCGAGCTTTAAAGTTATTTCCCTGGATAAAATAAAAGGAAATGTGCAATACTTACCTCGGTACGGGTGAATGCATGTAGCTCTTGTTAACAGTCTCCGTTATGCTCCCGTTAAACGGAGTCCGGTGCATAATAATTGTGAGAACCCAACGCCACGGGGCAATGAAAAGAGGAAGCGCGACACAAGCACGTTACGTCCGCTTTGAGCTGGAGAATTTTAAAATAAAAGCCCTCTACTTAAGTGTGTGAGCTTTTTTGTATTATTATTATTATTATTATTATTATTATTATTCATTAAAAAGCCTTGGACTGTCAGCTATCATAGAAGACAAAATATCATCATGTTGTATTTTGTCTTTATAAATAATGCCATTTCCTCATTATTGCTTGTTTCGTAAAGTCTGTAGTATGCAGAATGAAATTGCAATGAAATCCATTAAATGAAGAAATCAAACTTGGAAATCAAACACAAAATCTTTTAACAGTTTTATTTATTGTAACTTTTTTTTTTTTACAACATAATGAATATCACACTCAGCTGTATGTATTGTCATTATTGTTGCACGAACAATGTCTTTAAAAGGAATGAAAATGTAATCAAAATATGACATTAAATTAATCACATTCATACTCTGTTTTTCCAGTATTCATATCTTGTAGTTACTGCAGAATGAATAATTTATGTATAAAAAAAATAAAGAAGGTGACTCTGTCATATCCTGACACATGATCCAGAGGAAATGAAGTTGTGAGTTTTGTTGTCAAATAAACATCCAGTCTTGGAACAGTCATTGGCAAAGATCTACAGTAAGTGATGGTAAAGAAGCTCCCTTTAATTCCTGGCTGGGACCAAGATTGTCTTGGTCTTGCATTTATAACTGTTGTTCCAGGACAGGCACTTAAACATGGACATTAAACTGTACAAAGTCATGCAATGATACAACACAGCCAATCTGGCCTTGTGGTAACAATTACCTATGAGCTGCTTGAAGCGTGTTCTCTGCAATTCCAGCCCATGTGAATCTATTTCACCCCTCTAATGTTACACAATAGGTTTTACAGCAGAAATAAAAGGGAACTGACTTTATCATCATATAACATATATACAGTATTATATAAATATACACATCTTCCCCATGTCTTTTCCACCATTGACTTTGGTTTGCATTTTTTAACTATCAAGCGTGTCCATAATTTTTGGAGAATGCAAAGCCATCCAGTTTGCATAAACACTATCATTGGCATATCTTGTAAAGACAGGGTTAGTGGCATCGAGTCTGTTGAGCTGTACCGGACTCTTCTCTGGCCAGTTCGGGTATGACATGCCTAAAAATGAAAACATATCATTTTTTCTGCACTGAGGAAGCATTTAGAGTCCAGACAGTAAGGCTCTCAAACAAAACTCAGCTTGTTTCGTGATTTGTACATAATTAAAACTGATGATAATAATACACCATGCATGAATGACTCATTTGAGGAAGTGGCAGGGCTATCACTAAATTTAATGGGAACCAAAGATAGAATGTGTTGGGTTGGCCCCTTCCTTTGGTCCCAATGAGCAGGCTATACTACAATATAGAAAATCTTAGTGGGCCTCCTATTTTCAATGCTCTTCATTGTCTCCCCAGCTACAGCCCTGGGAAGTGGTATGAACATGCAATTATTTTTTGGTCGTTATATTGTCTTGGTATTCTTTTCTTTGTCATTCTCATGTCAATAAACCACTTTGATGACATCAAACATTCTGACATCATAATTCTGCCATTATGACATCAGTGTCGTAGCTCCTGTGTCTTTGTCATTCTATCTACATGATTTAAAAATAAAACAGAAGAAAATAAGTGTTCTCCTAGAAATAAATGACATCAAGGAGTATCTGCATAGCAACTGCCTTACTGCTGGCCATTTTATTGCTTATTAATCCTAAATGAGTACATTTCCCCACCCTTGGGGGAAATTCTTCCATGTTCATATCTGATAGAAGAGTTTAATTCAAAAGCCTTACTGCTTTCATTACAGCACTGACTCCATTTACATGAAACACTCATTTTCTGTAATATTTTCAGGATATTACAGAGAGGGAGAGTACATTCAGAATACATGGGACCTGTTTCAAATGTAAACCAAACCTAAAACACTGAAAACCAATGTAAATCAACAAATGATGTAAATAAAAAACATCTATTAACATATATTTTCTTCACTAAACAAAATACATATTATGGTATATATAAAATGTATTTGTTTTAATCAGTAGTAATAACAACTAATAACAATAATGCCCTAAAGTTTCAGTAAGCAGAGTACATCGGAAGCAGGTCCAAACTAAACATTTGATCCCTAAGTCCCAACACTACAGCACTAACCAAATCATCTATGAAACACAAGCAGTATTCATAAATCATTGGCTACCATGCCATAAGCACAACCACAGCACTTCTTATGGAAACCAAAAACTGATTTTGTTTCCTGTATTAGAATCGAGTAAATGCATGGGAAATTCTACCATAGAGCTTGTTTTCAATCCAGGTAGAGGGGAGGGTTCGAGGGAGAGGGGCGTTACTACAGTCCACTAAGGGTGTGTCCTCTTCAGAGAGAGAGTCGTCATACAGCAGAGCATCCGCCGGTGTGGAGGCTGCGAGATCCAGATAGTCCTGATGAAGGGGAAATATGCAGTCATATCTCATTTGTCAAGTGAAAAGTTAAAGCAAAATGCCCATAATAAACAAGGTCAACGTTTTTTTTTCAACGTGTTTACTGGTCAGCGTCCTATATTCACATTTTTAGCACAAAAGTATGTATCGTAATACAACAGAAAGATTCAAACATGTTTATTTTACACTTTCAATCTATTAAAAACTTGGTAGACTTTCATTAAACTGTTTGTGTTTCTCCTAAAATCAATAAAAAAAACAATAAATATGAATTCCACTTAGTTATGATGGCCAAAAACAGACAGTGAAAGCTTTACTTTCTCTAGGTTTGTTGTTGTGTTCATTGTTGTAATTGTAACACTTACCTTTCTTCTTTATCATTACCATGAAACATAATTGGATGAGCACATTATATATCACACAATAGTGATGCTTTACTATTCAACATTGAAACAATAATAGTCCAACAAATAAAATGGCTTACCTATTAAATTTAAATGAAGTGTAAACAAATAAAACAAGTTTAAATTTTAACAACAATGTTTAACATTTAACTGTTAAACAGTTGTGCTTCAAATTGTGTACTTGTGTCTGTGTGATTGTATGTAAGAGGAAGTATTTGTTGTTTTCTTACTCGGCTTTTCACCATCATCTTCTCGAGTTCTTTACTGATGTCTGAGAAGGTGGGGCGCTTATCTGGCTCTTGTTTCCAACAACGAAGCATCAGATTGTACCTACATTACATAACATAGCATTAATCACCTGATATATATATATATATAGATGATGTGTTATATGTTGTTCAGTGTCAGTGGTGAACACACATTTCATCTGTGCAGTTCTCTGGTTTCTCCATCCTGTAGCCTGTCTTCAGAAGGTTGAAGAGCCGTTCTGGGGCAATGCCTGGGTAGGGGTTCCCACCCAGAGTCACAATCTCCCATAAAAGTACACCAAAAGACCATCTGATGGGAAAAAAGAGAGGGAGATAACTTACTGCTAAACTTTAATGAAAGAAATCCCTAATTCTTCAATGTTAAATGTGAATTGCAGCTTGTATGTTTCACATACAACAATTCTAGGACTTACACGTCACTTTGTGTTGTGTAAATGTGGTCGAACAAAGACTCTATAGCCATCCATTTAACAGGAATTCGACCCTGTAATTTGAAAGCACACAAATAACATGCCAAACAACTGTAAAATTGCACATTACATTAAACCACATGTACACTGTAAAAAACTGCCTTAAAATTTTAAGTTTAATCAATGTGGCTGCACAAGTCACAACTTACTCTTTGTAATCCTGACTGGTCTTGAGTTGCTGTAACTTATTAAAAATAGTTGAAAATGTGCTTACTTATTTTTATAAGTTACACCATTCAGGATTTAAACTATTAAGTTGAAATGACATGTAAAGTCAAGTTGATTAAACTTGGGAGTTTTAACAAAGAAAATGTTCAGTATCTAGAAAGCAAAAAAATATTTACCTTGCTCCTCTTCACATATGAATCTTCCTCATAGACGTCTCGGGACAAACCAAAGTCTGATATTTTCATTTTCCTGCCTTCTGCCACCAGCACATTCCTGGCGGCAAGGTCTCTGTGTACAAGCTAAAAACACACAAATAAACCAATAAGTACACGCCATTTTAATAGCATGCAACATTTTAAAAAGAAATTAGACTTTAGCATTTAAAGCAGCTGCAATCTGTAACTTTTTTGGGTTAAACATGAACAACAAATGAGTTATTGAGCAATTGGTTGAGTTATTGGTTCAGTTTGCCTTCATTGCCTTCATGTCAGTTTGCCTTCATTTGACTTCAACATTGGTAATGGAAAGTATGTACAGTAACCTGCAATTTTATGTTTCAAACAGAGATGGTGGTAGAGAGGCAAAAGTTACAAATTGCAGCTTTAATTTAACTTAAGATTTAAGTTTCTAATCTCAGCTTTAATTTTTTATCTAATTTCTCATCTTATCTTAAAAAACATTGGGGTAGATATTCCTATACTGCTGATATACCTTCATTTCAGCCAGGTACTGCATTCCTCTGGAGATCTGCCATGCAAAGGAGATGAGGTCACCCATGGTCAGAGCTCTCTCATCTGGGTTTTCCAAGTAGCTGGAGTTACGGTTGGCATCATTGCCCATATAGCTGGGGCCAACTTTCCGACTCTCTCTCAGGAAATTGCGCAGTGAGCCGTACTTGGCATATTCAACAATTAAGTATAATGGACCTAAACAAACCAATTTTTGTGAGAATACAGGGCAAATAGAACAAAGAAAAACTCACTGCATGCACAACCTAATATACTGATTTTTATATAATGTAATGTCTTACCATCCTGGCTGCAAGCTCCATACATTTTTATGACATGAGGGTGGTTAACCTGCTTGAGCAGTGTGAACTCTGACAGCAGATCTCTGAGTTCACTGTGAGAGGCATTTTCTGTGGAAAGAGAAAATATGAAATGCTTGGTAAATCATTACAAAAAACATTTTTGAAGCAGATCCAGCTTTTAAATGAATTAAAAATCTATTTCTTTGGAAAAACATTGCATTGGATGTTCACTTATCCATGGATATTAGGTTGTATGAGTTACCTTTTAACATTTTTACAGCAACTGTAGTATATCCAGCTTTTCCTTTAAGACGGAATGCTGTGGCCTTCACAACCTTCCCAAACTCTCCTTCTCCCAGAGTTTTTCCCAGCACTAGGTTCTTTCGTGGGAACTCCCACTTTGGATCTTCCTGTTAACAGAAATTAGGGAAAAAAATCTCTGAAGTGCAATATTTGGTAACACACATTTTATTGTTTTTTATGATCCCTAATGCATAAACTAATGTTAATGGATTTATGTTCAAATGGAGAAAAATCAAGCAAACAAACTTACGGGTATTTTGAAGGTGTCAATGGCTACTTGGTTCTCCATGGAATCTAGAGAAGCTCGCCGAACATTGTTGGCTGAGTAACTGATCGGGTAGGATTGGGCTGGCCGCCGGAAGGTCATTTCAGCTGAGGCGATGGGTGGCTTCTGTGTGCTCTTGTGATAACGGTGGATGAAGTATGAGGACAGAAGTATGGAGACAATAAAGGAGAGAAGAACTCCGGTTGCAATGACAGTCTTGCACATATCATCACAGATAGCCTCTGAAAAACAGATACAGAGCCACATTTAGCTGATATGATAGGACAAAGTACAATACTTTAGGACTAAAAAGTTCTCTCAGAGTTATCAAAAAACATTCCTGCAGTAATGTTAGTAGAACTTCTTTTAGCATTATATATCATTTATATTAAAAACAATATTAATAAATTGTTAGTAGACCATTTTAAAAACGTTACAGAATTAAGAAAATGTTTGAATAACATTCTTTTAATCATGCAATAACATTAATACAACATCTAAAAAAATAAATATTTTGAACATTTCTAGAACATTTAAATACTTATTAGAATTGTTAGAGAAATTATCTTACAACCAAAAATTGTTAGCTGGGTACTTCCTAAATGTAAAAAAAAGCTTACCCTCCATTTCATCTTTTTCACAGAAGCACTTTTCTGCGAAACAGTAGCAGGTCCCATACCCCGCTTTAATTCCATACAGACCTCTCTCATGACCCCCGATTATGGGCTGACCTGACAAAAGCACATTGTTAAAATATCTCATACACTTCCTGAAAACACAACTACAGAGTTAAGAATGACTAGAAAAACATATGTTTTAATATTTAATGCATTTTAATATTTATTAAACCAATAAAACACAACACAACAAAAGCAAACATTCTCTTACTGGTGCAATCCTGAGGACATATGGATATATCTTTGCTTTCAATGGCATCACAGTAACCATCAGGACACGTGCGCAGGTCAGGGGAACATGTGGAATACTTTTTAGATATTCCTGCAAAGGTAACAATGAAACAGAAAGATTTATAATGACATTACCAATAAACAGGCAAAAGTGTGGAAACAGTTCTAAAGTAGTTTGGTAAGTGCCTGGTTTTTGATTCCATGTCCTTTTAGATTTCATCAAATAAAACAGAACATTAGAGTAATGAGAAGAGAATTGTGGGTAACCTTTATCAGTGCCTTGTCTCCACTGGCATCTGCCTGTGGGGGCTCCCAGACCCCGAGACGCCTCACAATCCCCTCGCTGTCTCCTCTCTGCACAAGCCAAAAGCCGCTGCTCATCTACCCTCATAAGATCTACTGCATGGCACAGATAAGAAAAATCAACGTAAAGGACGAACAAACAACCCCTGTATTATCAAGCAAACAACAAATCTATTACTGAATCAACACAGCATCTGTATTTACTTTAGGGAGATGGATAAGAAAATAAATTGAACTAATTTCTTAGTTCAATTAGCTAAAATCTTTTTCCAAAAATAATTGTTGTGTATGAAGTAAATGACACATCCTGTGACTCAAACAGACTGCTTTTAGGTAAACTGGAGATATTGCTGGGCTTGCTGACCTTCACCCTCAAACACGATGAGAAGCCGAGTCCTGGCCTGCAGCTGGTTCTGCTGCTCCTGGGCTGTAACCACGTAATGTAGCTCCTGGCACTCAGCTCTATGTAATGCCTCAGTGTCATTCACATAGAGAACACCAGACATCTCACTCTGGCTCTGCGTAATGCTAACCGCCGTGTAGCATGACTGAGCATCAGCAGAGATGTTCTTATCTGTGATCTCCAACTGATATTCCACATCAATGCCCTTAAACATCAGACAGTTGTCCACACAGACCTTTCCAATCTAATACATAAACAAACAACAGAGAGAAGTTAAGCCTTCGATTAGGTTGCATCTGCGAGATTGTTTTGCGAGATTTATATTGTTTGAATATATTTATATTCATTTATATTGTATTTATATATATTTAAGTACTCCTAAGACTAAATTACTTTTTTTACAATTATTTATTTTTACAATAAATTACAATTATTTCAGCATGACCTGTATGTATATTTTTTATTGTTTGTTGTAAATGCCTATACCTCTACTTATACAGTTAAACAAAATGTAAACAACGATGACTAAAAACATCACTGAATCACCTGGGAGTATGTTGTTGATTTCCGTGACAAACTGTAGATGTAGGTGATATTGTTAAAGTGAATAGGTACTGGCAGAATAGTAACATTGAAATGTAACAGAACTGTCCCCTCTGGGCCTGGGAAAGTGGTGTCATTGACCAGATAGTCCAACTGAAATGAGCGAGCCTCTGTGACAGACACATTCTGACTGAGCTTCAGCTCTGAGGGCAGAGAACACAATGAATTCAGAACATCACGTAAAACATCCTACAAAAACATCCAGTTCTTAAAGGCAGGGTAGGCAGTCTTTTCCAGGAACATTTTTTTATTATGCTGGTTGAAAGTCTCTTCAGGTCCTGATAACAATCACTAAGTAAAGTGGTATAAATTCATTTACATATTTATATACATCTTCTGTGGAAGGTGCAGGACTATAAAATGTTCATCCAATCAAAGTATTCGGTCTGAATGCAATGATAGGATGTCCTTCTTGCCTGTCAAGCCATGTATTTGCATACCCTCCTCAAAGTCCCTTTATTCTGTATTGGAGGAGGTGTGGCATTGAAGATCGCTCTGAACGGAGGGTGGGATCTTATACATTTATGATTGTTATTGCTAGCCTCTTCGAAATTGCCTACCCTACCTTTAAGGCAAGTAGCATTTATTCTTTCGTTTGTGGTACTCACTGTATTCATGCACCGTCCCCCGCACATTGCTAAAGACGGCCTTCTCTTCCCTGAATTTGGGTTCTATAGTAAACGTTTTATTGATCCACGAGTCGTTCGTAAGTAGGGTACCAACAAATTTGTTTTGACTTTGGTCACTGGGATAAACAGGTGTTGTGTCTCTGTCGTAAACGGACAGACTTCCACAGATAGCTCCCTATTAAAAGAAATTGTGTTACTTAATTTCAAAGTCTACAATGGACATGCATGCATATAACTCAAAAGGATGTCTGGCACACACCTCGCTGCGGTTGAATTCTATTACGACTTCCTCTGTGTCTGTTCCGTTCATGTACGGAGGATTATCGTCCTCATCGTAGATGTTGATGTGAAGAGGAATGTCCAGAGTATGCACCATCTTTTCTGTTCGTACTGTACACACTATAAGAAGACGGTACACTTCCTTCTCCTCTCGGTCCACAGGTGCCGTGACCACCAGCTCTGAAGTAGAACCGTCGACTGCAAACGGAACTGGTGAGTCTGCGTTAAACAATAAAAGAAAATATTTACAATGGCATCATGTGGAAAAAACAAATAGTTGCATTCTGTAAACAAAAGTTGTAATGCCTATACTAGCCAGCTGTAATATCAACAGAAATATAATGCTAATGTAAGCATATTTACCAGTATGTAAACACTGTAAAAAAAATTATTGTCCAATATAAAATATCTTACAAAAAACATCTTTACAATACAATAAATTGACATTATAAGCAAAGCTGCGTTTGATATTGAGACTTATGAAATGGGAAATGTGTTTATACCCGCTTCTACTGCATAACTGATGGTGTAGTTGGGACAAACATTCATGCGTGTGAAGCGTCGAAGTTGCCGCAGTGCTCCCGGCATCCGGTTCTCTCTGATGTGGGGGTTTGCATCCCGGTCAGGGAAGCACAAACTATCCAGCCTCACACGATCACATGAGGGCGCTGTGCTATTGATGAACGTCAGGCCGACCTCTACTTTGGGTAGGAGATTACACATCGTTCTCTTCATGGGCATTGAAGAGGCTGTCACCTTCAGAGTGAGCTTCTTCAAGGACCCGGCTGAGGTTGTGTCTGGAGGACAATTAGACATGTTTCTGTAATGCATCCTTTAACAAGGCTGTACTTTATAACAGTCTTTTGCTGTGTCACTAGAACATTGTAATAGTAATGTAGGTTTCTTAAAATAAAATAAATAATGAGTATAAAAATTGAATTCTATAATATTGACTTATTCATTTTTCATTTTGTTTAATAAAAGTTTAATATGAATAGTTAATATGAACTAACAATGAACAACACTTCAGCATTTATTATTTATAGTTAAGAATTGCAACACATAGTGTCAGACTCACATATGCTACTGAAGTCACTCCAGTCCAGAGTTTTGTTCATTGAAAGGACTCCAGAAGTCTCATCCATGTGAAACCATGACGCGTAAGGAGGGGGTCTCTGAGGATTTCTCCAGCACAGTGAGAAAAAGGGCTTCTCTGTGGCAGTCTCCAGCATGGAATGGACCTGCAGAACCGGTGATCCCTGTGGCTGCCCCACATAGATGCTGTCTGAGTACTCACTTTGAGGGAAATAAAGTCCAAGTGAACCTGTCCAACATACGCATAAAGAGTCACACACTGTGAGCATTGTGGTGTTTAGTCATCAGAGTTTGATTCCAGCCATTGCTAAATTTTTGGCTGCTTTTAAACACTTTTTTGTCCTCTTTAACACCAGTGTCACTACCTAAGACATGAGAACAATTTAATAAAATCCCATGATGATATAGCATTAGCTTTATCAACATGTATAATATTACATCACTGCCAAATATTCTTACCTTCTACATTGGTAAAAAATGTATAGAAATGTATAGAAAACTATAACTAACGTTTTTTGCACCAATAAACACTAATTCAGTTAAAGTAAAGTTTACCCTCTGGCTCCCAGGTTACATTTAACAGTCTGTAATTAACTCCATCAAAATTTCCCTTACTTTCCCTTGTTGATCTGCCTCTTATCTCAAAACAGTACAAGAGGAACTTCCACACAAGTGGTGAATTCATTAAACACATCTGTTGCTTTATTGCATAGCCCTCGCTCCTCTGTCATCTAAAAAATGAAACAGCATCTCATATGACACTGACACTGGACTTTTAATGAATTTCTCACATGGTCAATATGATGCGGTCTCCGTTTCTCCTTGGGTTCACCTTGAAAAGTTTAATTACAGAGGATAACATAATACTGCCTAGAAATGAATCATTACCTGCAGGATGAGTGTGGATGGAGATGGGGGAAGGGTAATCTATAAAACACTATAAAATCCCCATGAGTTTTACCAGTAAATGGAGATGCAAGCGCTCAGGCTGTAATTATATCTCTCTTGTGTTCCTGTCCAACAACGGTGGGCGGCCACTTAGGAACGTACTAATGTCATTAGCAGACAGCAAAACTAGATTTTCTATTTCTGTTGCTGCAGTTGAAGCGTTGTCTCTGGTTTCAGGCATTGATTTAATTTAGCTGTGCTGGGATGACAGGAGGCCAGATTGATGGATACAATGTGGCCAACCTTCCTGAAGGATGGAGATACACTCAGTAACACTACAGCCCTTTTTATTAAAAGCCTTGTCAAGACGCAAAGAAAACACAGAACTGATTTGTGTTCATTTGAAGGATTGCTGGTCACATTTGCTGAGGGTTTTCAAGGAGTATAAAACATAAGAAACAAAACTAAAAACTCTGAGAACTGGTAAAAGACCAAAAAAAATGTCTGCACCTTTTAGTCCATGGCTAAACAAAAACAAAAATATAGATGCCCCTTTTTGCACTTTTGGGCGTATCCAAAGTTTTGTCCATTAATATGCTCTCTTAAATGAGAAAGTCCCTCCCCCAAAACCACCTGTCAATGACACTAATGAATGGAAATAGTAGCAAATCATGGTTCACTGTGACGTAAACTAAAAGCTATTGTTACTTTCTGAAAAATTCATGGCTTAAAGAAGATACTGTATTTGAGCAGCAGTAGGTAAGATCCATGTCGTATTTCAGGTATTTTTCACCACCACAAGTCAATAGTGTAAGGGTTTGTGAGCCAGGTTTATAAACCAAAGCCACAGGAGAATGAAGGGAAGACAGCATTAATCTTTAGCTGATGCAGACACTGTGTTGAACAAGGCACTGGATTTGGTGTGACATTCATTCATCATTGTGTGTCAGTGTATCAGTGGAGTGCTTATCAGTGCTCTGCTGCTCTGAGATTCAGGACAAGTGAGAGAGACATTTACTTCCATTTGGACTTAAACCTATGAAATCGAAGTAGCTTTGTGGATCTCTCTCGGACAAGGATTCCCAAAGTAAAAACATGGCAACGTAAGAAACACCATTTTGCATTGTCACTCCTCTGGGATTTCTGATAAAATATATTTAGGCATAAAATAAGCATGCTTCTTACTTAGAAATTTTGGAATTAGTTAATCTACCTTGCACATTAAGAATCAGATTTCTGCAGTATATACAGTATGGCAATATTACATATACAGTGCGCATAATATACGTTTTCTGTATGCACAGGACACCCGGATGACCTACAATATTTGCCAAAATATGCAGTGGGTAAAGAGGATACCACAAGGAATACTGTATACCCACAATGCAATAAAATCAAATTGATCTTCCATTATAGTGTGATAAATGATCTCAAAGTAATTTTGGCTACAATTTTAATCTTTTATTTAAGCAGACTGCCAAGCGTTAAGAAATTTTTACACACACAAATGGATTAGGAATGCCATTAAACCACTTTTATTTTCAAGATGATAACTGGATGTCACTTGCTAATGTGGTCACATGACTACAATGTAAAAGTCTTTTGTAGAGGATTGTAGTGTGTAGTATTCAGTGAGCAGTAAGCTAGAATTGTATTCTAAATAGGCTAAGAGTTTGTTCTTTGGAGAAGTGTTGCAAAAAAAGTGATTTAAATGATTAGTGATCGAATGTATACAAGGATCCAAAAAGCAGCACTAACAACACACAGTAATTTCAAAGTATTGATCAGTCTGTCTCCTTAATTATTCACATAAATGTTGTGTAATTAAACTTAATGAAGAAGAAGCACTGAAGTTATCTGTCAGGAGGAGTTTAAATACATACAGTATATCTCTGTCTGTGTTTAGAGTGTATGTTTCTTTTGTTATCATTTTTAGCATTTTAAAACAGTAAACATTATGATTGTTTTAAACCTAAATACATTTACCCAGCATTATGTAGTAACTATAGGTAAGCCAATTATAATTTAATTTAATTAAATTGAAATTAATTTAATTTCAATAAAATGTGTAAAGACTCTGTTCTGCTAGTAATACATGTCTTTGTTTCTTTAAGCATCATGACCAGCCTGACACAGCAACATTGGCTCAACCAATGGTGGAGGATGAGTGTGGAGCTGGACTATCTCTTCAGCCGACCAATTAAAAATGGGCGAATAGTTAAAAAAAATCTGTCATTATTTTTGCAATTCTGTTTGGTGGTGCTGGTGATACAGTTTACCTTTAATCAGTGTATTAGGGGACCTGGCCGAGATAAAAAAATATTTTTAGTGAATGTAAAGTAATTTGAGTTCCGAGATTTTGCGGATGGCAGCTGCAAACTACAACCTATCCAACTGATTTGAATCTTTCCAAATTCAATTTATTTCCAGGCCGGAAGCCAACAGAAAGCAGTTTATATCAAGCTAATTAACTCAGAGAATCAAAAGCAGCATACAGGCACGCAGCGAAATGGTTTGTGACAGCAAAAATCAAGTTTGACACAAGGCATTCAGGGAGTTCTGTCTGTTAAATGCAGGTGATGGTGGTTGTAAGAGCAGGGGAGGGTGTTTGGAGTTATGGGTGATCACTTGATCAGACTGGGCTCACTGCTCTGACCTCTCACAGCCGCATCATGGATCATGACTGTAAACACTATGATGCAATCTGACATATTGATTTCAGATCACAGGCGAATTGACTTTGAACCTAACACACGCACAGGACAAAAAAGCCTTAACAATTAAAATCATGAGTAATCTCTTTGTTCATTCTTATTATGGGTCATAAGAAGGTGTGCCAACTCTTCAGCTCTTTTGACTCTTAAACCCTGCTACATTTAAACGGTTCTAATGATTATGCCATAAGGCGATAGAATGAAATTCCAATCAGATCTGAATGTACAGTAAATAAATCCTTCATACACTCTTGAAAATAAAGGTTCTTTAAAGGTTCTTCACAGTGATGCCATAGCAAAACCATTTTGGTTCCCCAAAGAACCATTCAGTCAAAGGATATTCATTAAATAAACCATTTCTGTTTTCCCCTTTTTATAAAGAAAGAAAGGTCTAAAGAACCTTTTTCCACTACAGAGAACCATTTGTGAAACAGAAAGGTTTTATGAGTGTAAAAGGTCTAAGGTCTTTCTGGAACCATACAGCCAAAATTAGTTCTTTTATGCCATCATGGAGCACCTTTTTGTTAAGAGTGTAATTATAAGGCACCTAAAAAGACCTAAGGGATATAAATGGTGTCTGGAGTTAATGTAAATCAGCATAGCAATGAGGTTTGCATGTTTTGTAGCAAGAACTTTTAGCAAATTAATAGGTTAATGGGGGGGTGACCTCTGGAACGGACTGCGCAACAACATGAACTCAATTAGCTCAACATGCACACTGCCACAGAAATGTACCAGCTATGAGATCATGGAAGCCATGAGAGAGCCTAGGTCTTTCTCGCCATTCCCTTGAACTCAGCACAAGGCGGAAACAAGCTAGCAGAGCAATCCCCTTTCATAATCCACTTACTGCTCAAAGGGTCCTATTCATGACATGCTGCACGTAAACACAGGGATGTGCAATTCCCAACCATTCTGCAGCTGTAGACCTGCAGCTAAATCATCTGTATATCAGCATATTTTAAGTGTAATCATTATAATGTCCAGGCTGATGTCAGAGAAAACTTGACAATCTCTGTGTATTTATGGCTCTGTCGTTGTTTGGATCATTCTGGGACACATGCTGATGTCAGAGAAAACTTGGCCCCTGCCCTCTCAGCCAAGGTCAATGTGCAGAGCATTTGTCTCAATGATGACCAAATCACGAAGTAGCAGGCCAATCAATGGCCTTATTAATCAACAGCCAATCTAAATTCAGCCAATCACTGTAAGCAAGTGCATAAGTTAACGATGCCACCAGATTCTCAGAAGCTGAACAGAAAAACATGCAGGAAGTTTAATGTAGCAGCTGTTTACATTTATGTATTCAAGACGTGCTGGAAACAATGAATGAGAATTGTGTCGATGAAAAAATTAAGATCCAGACACAGGAGACACTACGGATGCATCGTAAGAGAACTAATCAAACTAAACATACTTAATTACAAAGCAAAATGATAAAGACTCCATCGCTATATTATAGCAATGACAATCATTACTCCGATCACAACGATTTAATTAACTAAAAGGTCAATTATGCTATAATTCAATCCAGGACTATTATTATTGATTATTATGGTTAAACTTCCGTCACTCAGTTCGTGATGTGTATGTGCATGTGCATGGTGTGCATGGGTCTCTTTCCTCATATCACATAGCCTTCAACATTGAGAAGGTTTCAGATAAGGTTATAGAATCAGCACCAAATATTATAGCAGATTTGCATAATAGAATCAGAAAACAGCATACAATTAACCATTGCATCCAAAGTGCATATTTCCCAAATATTACTTAATCCTAGAACTTGTGGGAACTCTTTAGCTTGTTTTCAGAATGAATGATGATGATGAAACTTGTAACTGTGCCCTATAATTACAGGACTTTTCTAACTTTATTATTAGCATCCAGTTTTCTGATTAGAGGATTACATTAGCTGACTGTTATCAAACTTTACAGTGTATATGAGCTGTACTGGAAATGAGACTGGATATATGCACACAAAACTCCATGCCTAATACTATAATATAATCGATCATCATCAGA
The DNA here is from genome assembly GCA_036877525.1 of Chromobotia macracanthus. NCBI lineage: Eukaryota > Metazoa > Chordata > Actinopteri > Cypriniformes > Botiidae > Chromobotia > Chromobotia macracanthus. The sequence goes on along the minus strand of JAZGTH010000137.1, from coordinate 412,161 downwards.
AATGTAATCCACTATTCCATCAACGTGAGTATGGAATGGACATCAGTCATTAAGAAATTTAATTTAAATCTCCTGTGGGATACACCAGCATGTTTGAATTTACTTTGAAATCTCTTTTGGGATTGGATGGGATATTAAGGCTCGTAAATAGGAGACCCTTGATCAACATGTTGTCTTTGATGGTATCATTACCATAAGCAATTACCGACATTATTCATTTAAAGTTATACTATAAACTCGAGACAGAGACAAAACAACAATAAAGATTAGACTAAACAGAGACAAAACCATTATGAAAGCTATGTTGTCTATTGAGCTTTGTTGAGTATGGTGATTAATAAGGACAAGGTAATGGGTAATAAAACAGACATATTAATAAAATGTATACTCTGAATACTCTTGAAGACTCTTTGGATAAAAATGTATGTTAGGTGCATGAATGTAATGTTAACGTATAATTGCATGCATTGGTGAAGTGACCACCAGTATGATGCATTACTCTGAATTAAACCCCAGCAGAGAACAAGAGCTCTGTGTTTTTCTCAGTGTTCCTCTCCATTGCCTCAAACAGCAGAAAACTGAGGTTTTACAGCTTCTGCCTGCTGAGTCTTAACATTCACAGTTCATGGTTGAAATGGGTCAGTGGATGAATTTACATGGACTAGTGAGTTGGAGGTGTTAAGTCATCAAGAGCTGGCATTTCCTAAATGCTAAAACTTGCATTTTAAAAATGCAAAGCCAAACCACCCCTTTGGGGATCGAATCTTGTAGTACAATGTAGTACAACTGAATATAGTTGGTTTAAGAATATCAAACCCCACTGACTCATTTAAAACAATGAATCTCAAGCTTTTTGACTTCAAGGTCTCCATATTGTCTACAACAACATTTGATGCCCCCTCACACTCATAGTTTTTACCCAATACAATGTTTTAGAGCTCGACACAACTAGAAAGATGTATATTTGTTATGTAAGTGATCTTAAGCACCCCTTAGAAATTTGTTGAGTAAAAAAAACATTCTTGAAAAGAAAATGACTGCCTGTCAAGATTTTAGCACCCTTCCCCCTCCGAACATGATAAACAGGACCAAAAGAGGTAGTTAAGTCCTAACTAAGCCATTGTGTCGGTTTCTCATTGTTGTAAATGATCAGTCAAACACATCATGCATCAATGACCACTAGAAAATAACATGTAAAGACCCATGTAGAAATTGAGAGCCCCGAACGCCCTTGGGACACAATTTCAATCAATGTCTTCTTGTCCTTCCACCAAAGCAAATTAGATTCCACTGATGCATGGGAAGGGAATGTGACCCATAACTAACTAAAGGATCTGCAGCGGGACACCAATAGGTACAGAAGTCATGTACCGAACAGTCCACTCAGTCCAGGTGCACTCAATCACTGGAAAAACAACAGTATCAAACAGTAAGGACTTCACCATAACACTCGATTATGGATTGGTGCATATGGTACAACGTAAACATCCGTTGAAAGAAAATGTTTTTGCAGTGTGGAAATAGACTTGATTTTCAGTACTCTGCCTTAAACAACTGGCATACAATTTGCAGATAACCTCCATAGTATGTTCCTGCAACAGGGTCTCCAGTCCATGTTCCTGGAGTTCCACAGACCTGCAGACCTACTCCAATGCACTTGCCTATGTGAGATGTCCAATGCACCAACGTCTCACAAACGTTGACATAGACGTTGAGAAAGATTCAAAAGCATACTGAGCCATTGGCTCTGAATTGCTCTTGCTGTCCTCTGATGTCATAAGCACCACTTTAAACCGAACACCCCTCTTGATTATCTGGTTTAGGTGTGCTTAATTAGGACTGGAGGTAAACCAAGCAAGTCTGTGGAGCATGTTGGAGATCTTTAAACTTTATTCCCTAATGTTGCTTCACTTTGAATGGGCAATCTCCTGTGGCCTGATCATAAGAAAAGACCTGCTGGATGAGGGTCAAAAGCCATGGCACTCCAACAGATAAAGTAACAGGGTCAAAGCTGTGTATCCACAAATCAATGTCTCACACACACACAATACACGACATGGCTTCTGGACTTACTTTATGCAAACAGCTGCCGTGATGGAAAGCTATAGACAGTAGTTTAGACTAGTTTAGTTTAGACAATAGAGGTCAGATGACTTATTTGCTTATCAATTGCATGTGTATTCTCCTTCATTAAATAAGTTGATCACCTTATTAGTTATTTATTTCATAGTGTTATTAATTTAAACATTACAAACTTTTCTAAATAACCTTTTAAGAATTTTTTATAAATATTATACCATTTCTTTCTCAATTTTAGAAATAATTTCAACATAAAGCATTTACTTGAACATATTTTGAACACATTTTTAAAGCATTTACATGAATTGCATAGTCAAGACAATACAGGTAAAAATGCATTTAAAAATTAAAATTGAATTAATTTCTTTCAGTGTCTTCCATATAAATTCTAACATAGATCCCATTTTTCACACAACATAAATATGAACGAAGATATTTATGACAAGACCGTAAACTTGAGCTTGCTCTTTAAACAACAGGTTATATGTAAACTTATGGTGTAAAACTGGTCTTTACAGTGCTAATGACTATTCAAGGATAAACAACTGTACAACACAACCAAACAAACTGTCATGTAAATATCAAACCATGACATAGCAAGCACTGAGACAGTGACACAGGACTACATCTGCCCCCAGTATGGACAAAACCCAATGCTTTTGTCATCATCCATTTTCATGAGATCCGTTTTGCAGGAGGCTCTGCCAACCATCCCGTGTCTTTAATGAGGGGTTTTAAGCCTCATCTGTTACCAGAGCTGTGTGCTCTATTATTTTACTGGCAGTATTTTCCCTTCAGAAGACAAACACAATATGTTTGCCCAGAGCTAAGCACACCTGCTGCACACCTGCCCTCTGACCACCCCTCGGCTCTAAGCTTTTGTTTTTCCTCACGGCAAAGAATCAAGGTGCTTCTGCACCATCACCAACAAAGGTAAAACAAGGGCCATTTAATACTGATCATATTGTTCTTTAGCACCTACTGTTTGGCATAAGATAATTATTAAGTTTCATGTAAATTCTTAAAGTTTGGTATGTTATGCCACAATTAAAAATATGGAAGACAATCAAATGATGAGTGACTGCCCCCAGAGAAAAGTGGACAGGCAAAATTTAATATAAACATTTAAATAACTAAACACACCCATATCCACAAACACCCATATATATATATATATATATATATATATATATATATAAACAAATGGCAGGATATGTAAAGTGACTATTAAAAAGACTACTAAACTCATAAAAAGACAATGTCTCTTTGTTCCTCCAAGTTAACATTAACAAATGTTGTTTATGGTTACAGTTAATTTATCCTTTTATGATTTTAAAAAAACTTTATTTAATTGAGGACTTAATTATTTATAAGCATCGTAATCGTTTATTAATTTTATTTAGTTTTTTTTTTTTTTTAGTAAATTTTGTATGTAAGTCTAACAGTCTACTAATAAAAATCTAAAACTCTCACGATTTAATTAGAGATTTATTTAACATCAATCTGATATGCTGCTGTACTTTGCTATGGGACAGAATATAGGTTTGGTTGTCTTCATCCGAATTTTGCCTCTTCATTTTATTGTTGTTAATTATGCCTTTGCACACACTGTTATTGCCATTCCACAGCTATTCAGCTAGAAATACAATAGTTATGCATTTACACCCTGCCAAATATCTTCCGAATGACCAGGATAGCTGTGAAACCTTTGCTATGTTCCACTTTTTGTCTATATCCAAGCTGTTGTGAAGTGATCGGTCCCTTTTAATGCTCTGATCACACACAGATTTAGAGATTTAAAATCTATTCAGGATGAGTTAGAATTTAACTCTAGTTATTTTGAGAGATTAGTTTTAAATGGTGTTATAATATAATGATATATAGAGACATGCATTTTGCTTGCATGGCCCATGTGGCACATTAGGGTTGCAAGTTTTTAGGGTTGCATTTTGGCTTCAGAAACAGTCTGTCAAATCTCTGCTATAACATTCAGTGGTGTTTGTGTGGAGGGATGTTGATGTTGATGATGTAACAAAACTAAATGCAAGACAAAACAGGTGAATAAACACGGTTATCATAAAATACACATATTTCGTGAATATTTTGTGTTGTAAAATGAGCGTAAATTATACCGTGTTCAAAAATAGCGAAAGATCAGTAAAATACGTCATTTTGTTCCCCACCACTTAGACAAAATCGATCAAATCCATAATTTCCAGAAACCGACTCACATTTGTATTACTGCATTTGCAATATAAATCTCCATACTCGTTCCCACAAATAAAACGACCAAGAATTGCTTATAATCACACAAAACAATGGCAAAAATATATTTAATATATTTCTCGAGTTTACTCCAGTGTCTCAAGCATTACGATTCTCAGATTTCGATAGGCTATATGTTCATTAAGTTATAAAATAATCCAAAGAAATATAATAATAATCCAAAGAAAAAAACAATCACAGGGGTCGAGTGGTTATGCTATGATCCTTCTGCTCGGATTCTTGACTCTGCCTAAAACCTTGAGGAGCTGCCTACCTAGATAACATTTATAAAGGGGCGTTTCGAGTCAGATGTAAGATCAGAATGAACCATTTAAGTGATCATACAATCCCTACGATGCCCCAGAAATGCTGTCTAGTAAGGCAGCGTCCTAGGTTTTGCGGCACAGCCTCACTATGTTGTCACTGGTTACTGAAGGATGCACACTACAGAGAACTAACTTAAAGAACAAGTGTATCGCTCGATCACTTTCTCAAAGCCTTTATGCACCCTATCCCAGCTGTACAGCTAATGTATACAAAACGATAATGCACACTCAAGACGGTAAACCGTACGATGAAAACGGAGCGCACTCCTTACCGTCAGATAGGACAAGCAGGACCAGGACAATATCTCCCCAAGCGGTTCCGCGCGTTGTCCCCATACTCGCCAAACATAAGTGTAATTACAAAATGAAAAGACGGACTAAACACAGAGAGGTGAAAATCTCTTTTGTAATGTTGAAAAATTAAACTTTGGAAATGTTACAAATGCGCGGGTAGGAGCCACAAAAGTCCTTAACCGGAGTATCCCATTGCCGGTTCGGCGACTGCAGCGCTGCCGGACCGTCAGCGCACACACAGAGCGCAGCAGGGGGAGGTTCACATCACATCCAGCCAATTTCCTCCGATGTGTGTTCCGGTCCTGAATCACATCAGCGGCTGTCCAATGAGTCTCGATGAATTAAAAGTGAATTTGAGTAAAACACTTCTGAAGGCATGCAAATAAGCTGCTGGTTAGAGATCAGTCACACAAGTGGATAAAGGTAATTCAGAGCAAACTTACTTTAATGGTAAAGACTTACTTTAACTGCTAAAAATGATTAAAGTAGCCTGCGCTTCAAGTGCAGTTACAGGTATCTGTGCTATATAGTAAAAGATAAATAATGGGAGGAGTGCATGGGAGGAGAAGAATGAATCTAGATTCATCAAGGTGCAAGACATAAAAAATGATTAAAACAAGATTCACAAACAAATTCACACTCATACACTGTAAATGCATACGAATAAATAAATACAAGCAGGAGGCTGTTTGTTTAACGTTCATAACTCTGTAAATTTCACTGTTCAGCTGAAACGCTTCCTCTCTACACACAGCACTGTTTTATAACACTGAAGAACAACAAAAAGATCCACATGGCAATTTAGGACTAAACCACACCCAAACCTATTGTTCCCCAGGTTTAATAAAAAACCCAATACATCCAAAGCAACACGATGCGCTAACTTTGAAATAAATTAAACTAAATAAAAAATGAACTAAATAGAAAATAGTGACCTACGGTTCAGTTATTGTCTGTAACTGTCAGTGTTTACAGATGAGCATTGTTTTTCACTAGCAATCAAACATTTTAGCAGGGGGGTCAAGGTTTAAAAGGTTGCTCTGAGGTCAAGATATTGTCAGCCTGTTTTGGCCTTTGATGTCTGTTGGCAGTGTGAGCCGGTCTATGGCTGAGCTGGGGTGCTCTTGGACCAGCTGACTGCTTAGCTTTCTTTAAAGAGGGGTAAGCAAGATGCATTGCTCTGCCTCTAGGGCAACCCAGCAGAGCATCACAGGGCGATCGCTCCAATCAATGTCTGCTCTGATGGATGCCAAACGCAACAATAAATAAAAAAAAGTGTACTCAAAGAAGTAACCCTTTTGCATCAAAATTCAAAGCTAATTTTAAACATTTGTTTTAAAAAATGTAATATGAAACGTACAAATACAAATACAAAGTAAATACAATAGGGGTCGATAATAGAATATGGGCCATAAAAATATGAAATATGCAAAGGAACTGGTTCAAGCGCCACTTTTTCTGTTGATAACAGCATGTGTGGTGTTAAATATTTTACTTTGTCTGCATATTAGCCACAGGATGGTTTTGTTTACATAGCTGCATGTAGGTACATGATGCATATTAAGAAAGCTTAGGTTACTTTAAACCAGACACACAGTGGTATTTTCAGACATATGGTCAATGCAAATCAATACAGACAAGCCAATGCAGATTCATGATATATACCACTGTCCTCATTTTCTTTTCTACTGTGGTTACTTTACAAGATCGTATTCAGATAAAAGCTTTAGAAGATACTATACAGTGAATAAGACCACAATATTTACTGTCAGATTCTGTCAAACAGATTCTCCTTAGCATAACACAGGTAAACGACAGGAAGGTATTGTTTACAGGAATATACTGCAGTGGCTGTTCTTAATAGCATTTGCTATTATAGCTTTGCATTCACATACTCTACATTAAATAATAATGGTGATAAATATTTAATTAAAAAAAACATTGATTCAAAAAGTGCTTACTGTAGCAGATTAAGTTATACCTCAATATTCCCACTGGGACATAGTTTAGCACACTAGTCATTAGTCAATTCCCAAAATCAGTTGACCAGTTTGCTTCACTCTTAGGCCTGCTTAGTTTAAATTGGAAATATGATCTTCTCAAAATGAAAAGCCTTCTCATTAACTAACAGAGAGAAAGGGCTCCATTGAATTCTAGAGTGAACAGATCCAAATGTTTAGTCCCTTCAACAGACATATAAAGCAAGATACGAAATCTAGACTTGATCGTCTTTTGTTGCGGAACAATAGAGCACATAAACAGATGCTGTGTTTATAACATAATCCAGTTAATAATCGCATGCAGTTTATCAACAGCAATCGTTTATGAGTGAGAGGTCAGCACAGAGCCATTTTTTTAGAAATCTCAGAAAGAGAGATTAAATCTTTGCATCCTGACAGATTTCATCTTCTGACCACTTAGTGCCAGAGTGGGATCTGGTGAGACATGGCTAACTTACTGCTGAAGTCATCTTACAATCATGTAATGACTAATTACTGACATTATAAATAACTGTAAAGCGCTGAGTTTTTCAACCAGGGGTCTACGGACACCATGAACAAAATCAGGGGATCTGTGGAAAAGCTGTAATAAAACATACAGAACTCAAATTGTCATTACATTTCTAACAACATGTCTAACTTTTGAACCAATGATCTCATAAGGTTATTATAAAGTGAACATGAATAAATTATAAGGTTAATATGTCTTGTATTTTTTTTTAATATTGAGTCTGGCTAGAGAGGCATCACAGGTCTATAAAGGAGATTTGTGAAGTTTATGATTGTACTGATGTTATTCAGTCCTATAAATATGACTTGACAGATTAACATTCGTTTTTTTGTATTACATGCTTCTTTGTACCCAATGTGCATGCGAGCAGGTAGCAGAGGAAGAGCTAGAAAAAGCTGGTTCATAGTTAGCCATCCAGCTTGACCCCTATTAAAGGGCTGTGAGTTGAAGAGCAGATGGTACCCACTGTCTCACAACACTGGGGGGGTGGCCATGGCAACCGATATATAATGGCTACCCCTCAAGTGGTGGAATTGGTTGTTCTAATTTGTTAAGTACCACTTCAGCGAATTTGATTTAATCACTACATTCAGGTCTTAACACAACTGACATCAAATAAAACATTGCAGGTGTCCAAAGAAGACAGTAAATCTGATCCCTTGGTCTCTGCTCATATGCCTATTAACTAATTGAATACTGGAATACGCAGATTTTACTTTAAGAGATACTCATGAAATTATTCAATGCAGTGAAAATATCAGTGATCTTGATGATCCAAGATTGTCTTGTTCGAAATGCTAAAATACTTTTAGTATTATTGCATCTTAACATAATTTTATACATCATTTGATTGGTTTAACAATCTGATACAGGATGTGGCTATTATGTCACAAAAGATAATTCAGCAGCATCACATTTTGAGAAAGAATCACTTGCAGTAGAGCAAGTAAGCAATGAAAACCCACAGTGCAGTGACCCACAGGTCCTGGAGGACCTTCTCCCAGTGGCTGTCCTGAAAACACATCTCTCAGTTAAAGGGGAAGTAGAAGCCCGGTAAAGAATGACCCACATAGACAACAATGGAATTCATCCCTGTAAAGAGAAGCAAAATGAGATTACTGGACTGGACCTTCTGATTGCATTTGTGAGTGCAAACCGTAACCTTTTGGGTTAAAAATGAACAAAAATCAGTAAATGAGCAAGTACATAACAGATGAGTGTTCAAAACAGTCCCCTTATCTTACCCTGATTCGCAATGAAAAGTTTATAATACTGATTTATAATCTGAGCTGCCGACTTCAACAGTTAAACAAAAGTACATATAGAAACCTTCTATTTTATTTTTCAAACAGAGATGGCAATAGAGAGGCAAAAGTTATGAAATGCATTTGTAAAGTATCTCTCATTCTCAAGATAAATGAAAGGTTACCCACCCTACCATTTCTTAATGTCCATGACAAAGTACATCACACCCAGCAACACAAAGGACATGAAGCCCATGCAGGTCACAAACGACAGAAACCTAAAGAAAGACATCTTTGTTTTAAGATCTGAACTATTTGAAGAGACATCAAAAAAGACATATAAAGCAGACAGCTGTGTAACTTGAGCAATATAATATTAATATTTTTTAATATAATATTATTTATATTTTCAGATACAACCACCAACATTCACCACCAATCAAAACACATCTATCTACAATAAGCCGTAAAGATGGGACTTGATTTGTGGTAAATCGTTTCCTGAGTTTGAAAGATTAGCACACAAATCTGCCACAGTCCCCCTATCTCCATAAATCCCTTAGAGGTCCAACTGCATTATTGAAAACTTTGTGTCAAACACTTCTTGTAATAGTAGAGCCAACACAATGCACAACACAGAACTAAATAATGGATGAAGACACTGTAGTTTCTGTGCTTAGAGTTGGCCAATAAGGAAAATAAGCATCCAAAGTGTATCTTTGGCACCTGCTCAGTACAAGCATGTCAATAAGTCACGTCCCTCTCTGTTCCTAAGTGCCAGGATGCCCGATGGAATTTTATCTAATGTAAAATGGCTGCATCCCAGAGCATCGTTAATGTCAGCTGAAGTCAAGCCAAAACAGACTCTTGGCTGGAAGTTAATTACTTTTAGGGACGAAGACAGACATACTCAAGGGTTCAATAAGCTGTGTGTGATGCACTGCCCATACAATTCAAACAGGTACTGTATGTGCTTGTATTAGGACAGGGACACAGGGCACACAGTACAGCTAAGAGAAGATGAAATGTAAGGACAAATGTAATGCAAATAAAATGATGCATGATCTTAGCTACACTGCAAAAAATAATTTCTTAATAAAAAGTATTTTGTATAATACTTACTAATAATATAGTAACCTCCTTAAAAAAAGATACATTTCATTCTTTAATAATAAGACACGTTTTTAAAGAATATATTGATGTTCTTACCCATTTTGTTTAAGATATTTGTGCTGGTAAGATAGAAAGTAAAGATATTTTACTGAAAAACAAGTAAAAATACTGATTTTTCCTTTGCAAATGTGTAACTTAGTAAAGATTACAGTGGTATAATTGTGTGTGTTGTAAACGTTAAAGTTAATTATCCTGAGGTGAAATAATTTATTGTGTACTGAGCTGAAGACACAGAGTTGATCTCACTCTCAGTTTCACAACAGCCTGATGAGCTAAGACAGAGTTTGGCAAGATATATAGTGGGGAAAATAAAACCGCTCACTCTCTCTTGGCTGTAAAGAAGAGTGATCAAGCTGGATGCATCACCCACTGCGTCTCACTTTTCTGCCAGTGGGGGTGATTATTTACAGGGCCTTTTGTCATTAGAAGTAAGTAAATGCATGTTTTAGCAGCCTCTGATTTGTGTCTGCTGGAGTCTCATCCTGTTTTTTGTGGATGGAGAAGTGGCTGGATTTAGAGGGTCAGGAAGCACTTACCAAAGGTTTTTATTGACAGGTATAAATCCTTTGTCTCTTGTGCACTTAGAAAGGATGGCTGCGCAGATTCCCTGAGGGTCAGAATAAAACAGATTTCAAATCAATGCAGACCTGTAAAGCACTATCAGACAACACAAATGCAGCACCTCCATAAAGAATCAAGCAGATTAGCTGATGTTCCCGGGATGTGAGTCTCTCGACCTACAGTAACATACTGTACACAACATGCTTCCATATGTTCATGTCTACCACTTTCATCTGTAACATTTCCACATTGTTTTTATAATGCTTTATATTCTCAGCACATAAATCCTGAGAAACCTTTATTTTTAATACTTATACTTGTATGGAATTGTTTATGTTTAATTGTTTAATAGTTGTTGGTACTGCCTACATAATAGTAAAATAGCACATTACTTTAACATCTCTTTAAAGTCACTTCAATATCCCAGTGCCGTCCACCCTATGTTTAACTTTGTGTCTTATTTGTGTATTGTCATGTTACTAATGGGTGTATGGTCACTGTAAGTCTGTAAGTTTCCAGTGTAAATGTGCAAATAACAATTAAATAACTCTTGACTCTTGAGAAACAGATTTCCTTAAACACAAAGATTGCAATATTGTTAAAACAGGCAGCAATATTTAATCATTTACAGAAATACTTTGCTTTTGTTGAAGGAGGAGAGTTCAGCCCAGACCTGCTTGTTAGGAGGATATCCATCATTTGTATAGATGACAGAATCAATGGTGTGGAAATAGCTTGGCTGGCTCTAGATTGAGTCTCTAGGCTATGCAGGCAGGATGTGGGACACTCATTGCTATGTGGGGCAATCGCTCAATTTCAATCTGAAACTGCGGAGCAGTGATCGTTGAACTTTAATTATCTCAGGGCCCTTGTTTATCAGGCCACAGAAACACAGACAGCTTCAAATAATTCTACAATCTGACAAAACATTCATGCAGATAGTTGTAAGTGCCCCCCAAATGCACTGTTTTATAACTGTTTATGGGGGCTAGGTAATTTTTGCTTAACCAGAATGTAATGCGTGTCAGTAGCACATTAACCACACAAGAGGCTCTTCAAGACGTGCTGTTTAAAACATTTTCAAACCTCAGAGCTCTCCAGAGATCACAATGATAATTGATTGTTTGCATGTCCTATGAGATTCACTGGGTTTATCATAAAGTATGAAGCCTTAAACTGTCTTGTTGTTTGCCAAAATCATTGGTTATATGCTCTGTGGTCCAATAAACCTTCATTTATATTTGTACATTTTTATCAGACCAAGGCTGAAACTTTGGGAGAAGTTAAGAGGAAATAAACTAAACATTTATAGACAAGCATGTATGTCAGTTTCCTCTGGTCATAATTCACAGTTTAAAAAAATAAGATAGCTTCTCTATCCTCTAAGAAACCTTCTCTAAAAAAACCTCTCTCAACAATTAAAAATAAAGAATTTTTAATTTAAGTTTTTTCACAGCGATGCCGTAGAAGAACATTTTGGGTTTCTCACAGAACCATTTAGTCAAAGGATATTCATTAAATAAACCATTTCTTTCTTTTTATAGGCTAAGGAACCTTTTTCCAATACAAAGAACCTTCAAACTGAAAGGTTCTACACATACAGCCAAAAACCGTTCTTCTATGGCATCATGAAGCACCTTTTTAAGAGTGTATCCGTCATTATATGTTCAAAACATTCTCACTTACTATTTGAAAAATAAAAAGGACACATTTGCAATACATTTAAATATTTTGTATTTGCTAAATCACAGGCAAACCTCTTTTGTTTTACAATGAGAGGCTAAGGCAGAGTGTGAACAGTGCTGGCATAATTTTTTGCTGTTGGCTAGTTGATTTTATCATGCTGTGCCTCTAGGTAAAGTGAAATAAATCTCTGTTCATTTAGTTCAGCACCCTGAGCAGTGTGGTCCCATAATACTGGCCAATATGATTCAACATAGAACTATAATGACACGATTTGTCATAGAACATAGAATAATGAAATTTAAAATACTGGGATCAGGCAACTGCGTACTGCAGGTCTGGGTTTACAACAAGCTCTCTCTCTCTGTATATTGCACTGGCAAAGCTTCTTGATTAGGCTACATATATTGATTTCTATAAAAAGGTGTTTTTTAAAAGCAATAAGCAAATGTTTTTAAGTTTACATTATTTTTTAAATCGTTTAAAATTAAAGTGTGAAATTTAGGCACTATTAACATCACCAGTAATGACCGTCTTCGTATCAATACAAGGAATTCCACCCATTAGAAGACACAAGCTTTGCTAAGACACAACATTCTTGCTCGTTGAAGGCATTTATTAATATAACTAGCAGCGCAAGAATGACAGAAAGCAAGCAAAGCCATTGCTAAAAAATGCAGGCCATGTGCCCCAATCATCCACAGCTTCGTGTTCTGAGTTAGCCAGACAAAACTCCTCCATCAGCACCTGTTGTCTCTAGAGATCATTCCAGCAGCTTTGCCACCAGAACTCCAAAACAAAACACAGCAGCAATGTCTTTCATGGAAGAGAATCTTACAATGTGCTGCTCCTTTTTCCTACAGCAAATACATTCTTCCTTAATAACCCTGAAAAAGGGTTCAACGTTTTGCTTTAGATTAAATGCGCCATTTGAGTTTGCTTAACATGGCCTGGGTATGAAAAAGACCAATTCTGGGCATGTACAAGGGGTTAATACCGCGTAATGCTCCTACATGCAAATAAACTGCTTTTCTGTAAGGGTAAGACAGCAGTACATGAACTCTCAAAGGGTTCTAAAAGAACTGGAAAACATTTCTAGTAGCACATGGCCATTTCCCCTGAGATTCGGGTTTAACATCCTTATGCACTTCCCACCCGGCCCAGCTTCTGTTCCCTTTGTCCACAGGACCACCCAAATGGAGCACTTACCCACAAATCTTCCCGCCTTTCACTATCATCATATCAATCTAAGATCTAATTATTTCTTTGTTTCAAGAGTGCAAATCTCAGCATTAACTTGGTACATGGTAATCTGCAGGTTAATTCTCAGGTCATAGTTTATCTTAAGTGCCTCTGCCTTAAAACATGCTGAACCTCAAGCATTATAATTAAAATGTATTACTGTTTTACCATTCATTTTCTTGTAAATGTATTTTTAAAAAGCCACTGGCAATAATAAAAAAATGTTTTTATGCACAGTTTTGGGAGTTTTTGGTGAGTTTTGGAGTAGTAAGTTTCTGTTGAATGAACAGAACATTTTTTAATATTAAAAAATGGTTGGCCAATACAGTAAGATCCACTGTAGCAAAAATTATTTTTACAATTTTATTTGTTAGTGATAATTGGGAACTAAAATATTACAATCAAATACTTGCTATAGCAGGAAGTGACCATGTTTGTGACTATGGCATGCTGGGAAATTTAAATTGAAAATATTTTCCTCCCAAACTTATTGCTGTGTATCAACACGTGAGCTGCTGTTAGTTGTAAGCCATGTCTAGTGAAAAATATGTATTTTCCTATTTTCAAAGGTGCCAATTTTGCTACTGTGGGTCTTTGAGGGCTAAATAAAAGGATCTAACATCTATGTCGCATTAAACCAGAGAACCGATGGAAATTACAACCCCACATTCAGAAACCACTAGACATCCATGAGCAGAACAAGCCATCCGGTTTGATCCCAAGAGGGGTGTGATACCAATCTCAGCCTTGGAATTCATTCATGGCATATATACATGTATCATATGACGTCTACCTATTTTATTAACTGTCTGCAACTACAAGCAATATAACACTTGTACAGACAGGGCGTTGCTGTATAGCGTATTAATTGCTGCTGAATTCTGCTAAGTAGAGCAGAGCAATCTTATTTCTGCTATACAAGTGTGCACATAGCAGGATAAGGGCCCACATAAGGAATTGTGTCAGGATACTGTGATTAATATTACAATAAAACAGCAGAATATTTCCAGCCTAAGGACACAAAGACAAGAATATTTGTATGGTTGATTAAATACTTTTCTTAAAATTCGTTCAAATTTGAAAGCAAAATATTTAAAGGTAAGGTAAGGCAATTTTGGAGGGGCTAGAAGTAGCAAGCTAGCTTTAAAAAAGCATAGATTCCGTCCTTCTGTCAGAGTTCTCTCCAAAGCCACACATCCTCCAAAACACATAACCATGGTGCACAAAGGTATGCAAAAACATAGTTTGATAGACAAGTAGCACACCCTATCACTGCATTCGGACTAAATGCAGTGATTGGACAAACATTTTATGGTCCTGTGCCTTACACAGAATATGTATCAGGGCCTCCATTTTAGGTCACATGGGTCATGGTCCTTCAAGTAAACTCAGATATTTCATATCAAGTAAACTCTGGAGGACGATAACAGTAATCATAAGTCATACTGATATCATGTGGATCGGGCAGAGAGAAAGAAAGAGGATGTGAGAGGTGGCTGTGTCCCTGACAAAGAGCTCAAATTTCACCATTCCCCGCACGGCTGTGAAGTTGGCCCTGCTTACTTATGAATCTGGTGATGACGAATGTGGCTCAGCCGAGGACGCCGGAGCGGATGAACACAGACCGAGAGGCTGACACCTGCCGTGTTCTCTAAGACATGTTGATTGACAGGCTTGGCGTTAACTGTTATTTGCCTCCGCCCACTGGGATTTAAGCAATGCAGCAGAGTTTGCATGGCGAGTTTTCACTGGTCACCGAGGCATTGTCACCATCAAAGGGTGAGAAATTTTTCAGACGTTTGCCAAGATGCACACATCTGTCCACAACAACAAGAACGACTGACAAAAAACAGATGTCTGTCTAAGAGAGTATGAACATTGTAGTATAGTCATTGTTGTGTTATTGATGAACTAAAGGTGAAGTTCAATTCAAATCAATGTGTCAAGGAGAGAATATGTTGAATATGAAAAAAGAGAATATGAAAAAAATTAATTGTGAATTGTTTTAATATGTTTAAGCTTGGATCAGATATAGGCTTTGGTCTGCTGTCTTGTATAGCATACCTGAAATTTGTATTGTTCTTGTTGGTGCTGGTTACAATATTTGACATTACATATTAAGGCATATTAAGAAACTGATCATTTTAAAACAGCAATTGAACGTTTTACTGTTTTGTCTGTTTTTGCAGCAGTAGCTGGCCATAATGCATCAATATTTGCAATATTACAGGAGCACGCAGTTTTTTATTGTATTGAATATCACCACAGGTGATAACATGCAGCACAAGGCCGCTGCAGCTAAATCACAGCTGTGCAGATATTCAGTACAACAGCATTTTTTGTCATGTGATATTGATTAATTATATCTCCTTACCTGCATCCCAAAGAACCCCATGACTATGGAATTAATTCAGAACACCCACTAGGTTGAAGGGCTGCGTTGTATGATACAAGACCTGTAAAAACAGTGGGAACAGGAAAAGTTACTAACAAAACATTACAGCATATCAGCATGTGCATTTTAACCCCTGCTAATATGAATATGAATCTAATTTTAAAATAAGAAAAAAGAGTACATAAATTTTCATTTTTAATTAAGCCATTAAGGATCAGAAATTTAGTGCATTGAACTATGTAATTTGATGCCGGAGGCTCTCTTAGATTAAGCGTTATGTCTTCATTGTGATTGGTTGATCCAGTACCAACCAGTGACCAAGCATTATTCATATTATAAAATCATGCATTTTCATTGGTTTAAACCAAAAAACATGCTGTACAATTCAATGGACACAGGGTCTGAAGGGGTAAAAGATAATCAGTAAATGATTCTTACCTTGCAGGTTGGATGCCAGTAGATGTTGTCCCCTAATAACCACCCATTGATATATGCAGATCCTCCTCCTGTGCAGCTAGAATACAGGCCATCATCTCCAATACCACCAGCCCCACTAGCAGAGGTAACAACCAACGATGAACTCATCACTCACATTAAAAAAAGACATGTACAATCCCTAACAATTCCAACCATTTTTGAGGAGCCCAGTCAAATTTTTCATTAAGGTAATAGGATTTAGAGGTCAGCCAATCTGAATGCTGTATTATGTGCTGCAAGACAAGGGCGATGATTGTGAGGTCACAATGTTTTTATGCAAGCAGAGTTATCTGTGTTCTGCATCTGAGTATCAATGTCATAAAGGGTCAGACACACTGAAAAGAGTTTGACGGAGTTATAACTGGAAGGTTGAGCGGATACAGGGGAGAAAAACAACAAGAAAAGGAGAGAAAGGAAGATGGATCTATTCTTCATGCCTCCTTTTAGTGCACATGACAGACTGAGATTGGCTAATTATCCCCTCTGAAGCGGCCGCCAAACACTCATAAATCACAGATCTCATAAAAGCTGCACAGCACGGGTTTGTACGACACGCGCCCTTGTGCATTCGCACACTCACAAACAACAGCACACAAATAAGTGCTACTTGCAGTGCCTGCATATATACCCTATGCATGTAAATGTAGGACATTAGTGCTATCCCACATATATTCTCAGATGCCAACAGCCTGTATATGTCAGCCGCTGAATGAATTAGCTTGACACATGAATGACATTATTGTTTACAAAGAGATGAACTGCATTTAAATTACTCTTGACAGACATATTACACCTTAATTATTTAATGCGCAAGATTTATGTACTATATCATTGTTCCTGTAACTGGTAGAGCTGGTAGAGGTTGTGGGTTCGATACCCAGGGAATGCCTATACTAATAAAATGTATAGCTTGTATGCACTGTAGAAAAAGCCTCTGCCAAATGCATAAAGCTAAATGTAATATCATTGTGTTTGTGGTGATTAATACAGTAGTTAATCGTCTTCATCTTTTCCACACACTTCTTCATCTTCATCTTCTTCACAGACTTCTTTGTGTATGGTCATAGGTTGTCGCTTATATTAACTCTTGTGGGGCAGTTTGGTGCAGGCAATAATGTGAAACACAGCCACACTGTCTCCAGCAATGCAATAAAGAGCTATTCTGTACAAAACCACATCCTGAACAGGGTTTCACCAATGATGCTGTAATGGAAAATGCAGAAATCACACAGGATTTTCAGTGGTTATCAACATTACTAAAGGTGTACAGTTTACACTTTCTGCAAAACTTGACAAAATGACTACTTTCATTAACTTAAGTACTTTCAATAAAAAAATCATCTTTAACTGTTCTCCTTGATAACCAAATACCAACTTATGATAAACCTTTATTAGTGATAAAATTGTTGGTCAAAAAAGATGGAAATGATAGCACTAATGAGGGAAATATGTAAGTATTTTTAAAACAAAAATTGACAATGTGTATATGAAGTACTTTATAATAGTTATAGCTTTAAAAAAGTAATCATTCATATTTTAATAACACATATTACCATGTAACAAAAAAGTTGCTACATGTACACGTTTTAAGTTTAATCAATGTGGCTGCACAAGTCATTTCGACTTACTCTTTGTAATCTTGACTGGTCCTGAGTTGCTGTAACTTATTAAACATAGTTGAAAATTTGCTTACTTATTTTTAAAAGTTACACCAGTCAGGATTTTAACTATTAAGTTGAAATGACTTGTAAACCCAAGTTGATTAAACATAAAAATTTAAGGCAGCAAAGTTTTTTTTTACAGTGTACATTTCTGAATGTAGGTGTCACTTAACAGAACCATTGTCTTCCTGTAGCGATGTGAGAAAAATATGACCCAAAGGGATCTCTCTGTGGGGGAGAGAAGGTTTGCATCAGCGCCAGGACAAAATATGTGAAACCCAAACGCTGGAGCACTCTGGGTATCCGTAACCAGGACCAAGATACTGACAAATTTATGCAAGCACACACATATAAACATACAAGATTAATATTACAAACCACTGAGGGGAGAATATAGATATACACAGCTTAGTGGTATGTCTGAGGCTGTGATCAGACACACTGCCAACGTCCAAGAGTCAATGAACTGTTAGTCTTCTCTATAACACACATACAACAACAGAGACCACTTACAGTGTGAGACCATTCATCCACTTTCATTTAATTGTATTCCTCTAGCTTAATTGGCAGAGCATTGGTTTTGCAACCCAAGGTTGTGGGTTTGATTTCCAGGGAACACATGTACTGACAAAAAGCATACCTTAAATGCACTATAAGTTACTTTGGATTAAAGCATCTGCCAAATGCATAAATGTAGGTGTAATTGTTGGTCTGATGTCTTTAGCTATTGACTCATTGATAACTTCTCACTGTTTATTACAGTTTAACATCTTTACTTTCATCTATAAACAATAACTTCTAGGTATTGCATTGTTTTTCACAGTGTTCTGGTGTGAAGAGCAGATTTGTGTTTATAAAAATACAGGCTTATGATGGCTGTGCTGACACAGACAGGCTGAGGTGAGAAGTCATTCACTGCAGGACTGTAAAGGTGTGTGTGATCAACCCTGCCAGAGACTAATCATGCTTATCTGATGAGGTAGCTGGCGCGGAGGGTGATGTGAGTGACGGATATAGAGAGCAAGATTGATGGTAATCTGCACATTAGTTAATTGAAAACCTCTTTGTGACACGTACGAAGGGCCATGAGAAACAATATAATACTGATCATTGATCCAACAAATCAAATAAAAAGCGGAAACACTCAACCTCTGCGCATGGAGACAGGAAGTGGTTTGCGTGACTAATGATATCTGTCAATTAAACCCCATATCCACACATTCTTAAACAAATCCAAACTGCACTTTATCTCTCCGGTATTGAGAATCAGAAAATATCAGACAAGTTTCAAACAAGAATCAACACCCTAATATTAAAAGTCTTCATTTTTAGTGTGTAACTTAATAATAATTAAAAATATGCCAGAACAATTTAAGTATGTTTTTGAAGTACTGGCATAGGTTTTGTGTGCTTTAACTGATTTTCATTTTCACAACACAAGAATTTATACCAAATATTAAAACTGTACCATGTAGAAATAATACAGAAGTACAGTATTAGCAAATGTACCATTTTAGAAGGTTTTCTTTATTTATTTTAGATATTCATGTCCCCATCACATACTGCATGTCTTAATGTAACAGCTTAATATTCAATAATAAATATGAATAAAAATGAATATTTTTTTTTAAAGAAGGAAATCGCAATTAAGGGAACATAGGATGAAATTTTCACTAATTCGATTGGCAAACACATGCTGTTACATTTGAATGCAGGTATGTTGGGGTATAATAGTTTACAACATCATTCTGAGTGATGCGCAGGCTGATATCAGATCAGTATCAGATTGGCGAGAGTAAAATTTGCAGTTTATGGCAAAAGCGGTAATTAAATTACATGAAGTTCCATAAAATGCACTGCCCAGCTGGCATGATGAAACCTTATCTATGATAATTGACCATTAAACCAAGCTTGTTTTGCTCTGTGCACCTCTGTTAAACGTCCCCAGATATGATGATTGCCACTGAAAAGTATCACAATATTTTTGTTAACTTAGTTATACATCCATTCAAGCAAGCATACAGCTACAGTGCATTGGCTAATGTTTGAGCACACCTCCCTGGTGGCTCTCCCTTACTTAACCCTGACAGCCCTGATGTGCTACTGTGAGACCCTGATTAGCAAATTCTGTCTTTCATCATTAAAGGGATAGTTCACCCATAAATTTAATTTTGTCCATTATTTAGTCACGCTCATGTTATTCCAAACCTACATGACTTTTTGTGAAACACAAAAGAATTTTGATATTTTGAGAAATGTTTTGTGTCAATGAGTGACACAGTTATGTTTACCAGTGCATTTCAAAATATCTTCTTTTGTGTACCTCAGGAGCAAAAAAGTCATGTTGGTTTGGAATTAATGGTTTGGAATGACATTAGGGTGAGTAAATGATGGAAGATTTTTCATTTTTGGATGAATCCCTGTAATGGACCTTATTTGTAAACCAAGGTTTTGGTGACTTATGTAATGTTTTTAAATTATCTGAAGGAAGGTTCACATAAGGGTGAACTTAATAAGGGTGGAGATTGAAGAGTGCAGGTGACTCTTTCTCTGTTATCGGTCACTGCTGCCCAGCAGAGAACCACAATTCCAATGGGATTTTTTTGCTTCTTAGTGGGCTATCAAAAACATGTAAAAGATATGTATGTATACGTATATATATGTATGTATGTATGTGTACCTTGCCAAAGGATTAAAAACAGCATTACTGCACATAATACTTACATTACACATATTGTGTATTGGCACATTATGAACTGTGTGAATCACTGCTGGTAATAAATAACTCATTTATGTGGGGTTTTAGAGATATTTTTGCAGTGATGGCATGTCTGGTTAATTCAAAAGTTAATGCAGTTCTATATTATTGATTGTTGCATGCCAAAAATTGTAGAGTGGCTGATGGTTTACTGTATCTGAGTGGACACAGATTTTACACATACTAATACAGGCTTTCCTATACAGAAACCCTAACCTAAACAAATCTAAGGTTAACACTGCATTGCTGGGCCATATACAGAGGAAATTCTGTATTCATTCAGTCCATTACACAAGACATTTTTAAGCAAGGCAGTGGATTTTACAAGCTTTATGTATATTATCAAAGGGAGAAAGATTAATAGGCAAAGCATTATGAGCGATGCTAGGCTGAGAAATTCTTAAATCTGAATTATTTTGATGGAAGATCCAAACTGTTGGACTAAAGTCCCACTTTCTTCCATATTAATCTAAAAATGGAAAGTAATAATTCTACATCGATTCATTAAGTACATGCTGGCAACTCACCAAGGCATCACAAGATCAGCCACTGTGAGAGCTGTATCACACATGGAGAAAAAACATACAGACATAAAGACATACATAACATAACATAAACACAAATGGCGCATGCGTGTGAGAGCTGTTTGACTGACAGGTAGGAAATGCATAATCTTACTGTTGTCTAATGAACAACAAAAATCAGTGTCATCCTCATAATCACACCTAATTGTAAATGATGTAATTCCAAAAAAACTAACTGATGATAAAAGATTGCATGGCCTTAAAAAACACTTTTGTTTTTTGTTTTCTCATTATTTTTTCGATTTTCAGACAGCCAATGATTTATAAATGCTCACACAGCCATGACAGAGCAGGCCTCACGGTAATATTAAAATCCATCTGCTTTCCCTTATGATCAATACAATTCTGCTGATATGATGAAGAGGCCATTATGAGTCTTAAATTGAGTTCATCTGTGAGTACTTCAGGAGATGAGCTTTGTAATAGCCACCCATTAAATTTAACATGCAACCCGTCTCATCTGCCTCCATGTGAGAATGATCAGCAATGTTCAGCGAAAAGACAAACTCACAAAAAATATAAAGTGAAAATAATGGTGTCACTTTGATAAAGCAATAAAGTATTTCATATCAGTACAAGGCATCCCCAGCTAACATGAAATGTTCTCAGAATACTGGCTAATGTTCTATAAAAGTTCTCTTACAATTATGAAAAACATTCTTGCAGAAGCGTTAGTAGAACTTTGTTGTAATGTTATATATCATATATCAGAAACGTTATTCTTAAGTTGTGAGTGGAATGTTTTAGAGTAACAGTTAGTTTTCCCTGAGTATCAGCATTACTGATCATAACATGGATTAACTTTCCAGTCATGTATGTAACCAATCAGTGGTACATCACCATTCACGGTTCGAAAAACCAGTGCCTGCCTCCTCCACAAATACCATCAATCCATACATGCAACTAAATGTTTTAAATGTTTCCATATCTGAAATATAAATGATGTAACGTATGTACAGACAAACAGACCAATAAAAGAAATGAAAGGATATGTATGAATTCATGCATGCATGTGGGCATGACAAGAAAACGAAATTAAACACGATATTATACAGGAAGAATTTGGAGCAAAATGATTTTGTACCTTAGCAGAACACGGCCCATATATTAAGCCCATTAATTCTTAATATTGTTAATAAGCAGAATTTAACTGAGGCAATGCCAGAGGCAGCAAGAAGCCTCTAAATCTTGCAAATGTTCTTTAATTCATTTGACTGGATGAAATTCTGCTGAAATATGAAAATGAAAGCATGTCCATAATTCATAGTCTGATCCACAACAAACGAACAAAATGGAACGTTATCCTTTTAACTTACCCATAGCTTCAAAACAACAAGAACTGTCATCTGTCAACAATTAAGGTATAATAAGTGTATCTGTGTTACAGATAATAAGGCCAGAGGGTGTGGCATATGTTTTACATATCAAAGGAGAAATGCAATGCAAGGTAATGCAACCTAAGCATAATGAATCACTCAGGAAATGAACAGTTGTCCTCTGAATCGCCTCACACAGAAGTGCTGACTAAAGCCCTCTGCTGTAATTTATTGTAGACGTGTAACTTAGTGCAAGGAAGCCAAGCTGTAACTTACTGTGCATGACGGAACACTACCGCAGGAGATGCTGTTTTATTGCAAGTCAGAAAAATGCATGTTTGCACTACGCGGCATAAATACACCCACGGACACTAAGAGATTTTTGTGATCAGACTCTAGGACATCACTTCAGCTATTAAACTGACAACACTTAGATTATGGTGTTGAAGTTTGTTTTCTTTGGTTAAGCATTGGTCAGTCTGTATAAGAGCACACAGAGAGCAAAGCAACGGCCCAGAATAGACCTTCAGATAAACTTCACTGTATCTAAACTGGCTATCACTAATTTTTCCTCACCAAATTCAATTAGGAGATCAGAACAGAAACCATTACTGCCCCTTTTAGGCCTAACCTGCTGATACAAGATTTTAATCACACGCCATACTCTAAAGAGCACTATTAAAGTAAGCACATCTTTGTCTGTCTCTTACACACACACTTCTCTCACACACTTTGTGACTGCATCCATTAGTATCCATAGTAACAAAGACAAAGGTTAAGTCATTTTCAAAATGAGATGAAAGCAGAATGTTTGTAGTTTAGCAAGTTATAGCTAATCGTGTTAATTAACTTTAATCATTAATCTCTCTCAGGCTTTGACTGTTAAAAAAGAAAAAAATAACAATTAAGTATTTTATTTATTGATTCTGAATACGCATTCAAAACTGTAATAGAAAACGAAATATGCCGTGTTTGTATGTTGCCTCTTATTAACTATTTTTGTTAACAGGTAAAATATATACTTAAGCAGTAGCGCCAAGTGTGTATTTGTCATTGTCATTTTATCCCAGCAGCATAGTGCTTTGTAATTTCTGAGTGGGCACATTTGTGATTTGTTACTACTGCAGTTTTCACTGTTAAAAGGCTGAGGTATCAGATAAAGTTCATGTTAAATATAAATATGACATCATTAAAATAATTGGGATTTTAAACTCATTTGAAGAGTGGAATCAGAGGTCTGAAACAATTTATATGTATGCATTTGACAGATTATTTTATCTAAAGCGAATTACAGTGTATTAAGTGTATGCATTTTATCAGTACATGTGTTCCATGGGAATCAAGCCCATGACCTTGGCCATGCTCTACCAGTTGAGCTACAGAAACAACTGCTGCAGGTGGTTTGTGAAACATGATCTTGCAGGAAATTGCCAACATCAGAATTTTTGTGTCCCCTAAAATCAGTCTCTGTTTTAAAATTTGCTCATGTAGTCTGCTTGCATAGAATAGCAGTTCCAGCTTCAGCCACTGGGGGAGCTGGGAAATACAGAAAGCAGAGATGACCAATATAAATTTCCTATATAAAATAGCAGTATGACAGCAAAATGATTTACACTGAGAATTTAAACACTATTAAACTGACAATGGTTAAGGTGATGAAGTGTGTTCTCTTTGGTACAGAAAGCTTTAAGAACACAGTTGCAGTTGCATTACAAAACCACCAACCTCCATTTGTAATCACAAATATGAGTAAACTGGCTGCAGGCTTTCAGCTTGCTGAAATTCAAAACCAAATCCTTTTTAAAAAATTAAAATGCAAAGCAAAGTCCACAGTTGTAATATATATCATTTTGATGGCATGTGACAAATTGAGGGTGCTGTGTTTTCTGCTCTGATAAAAACCATAGCCAAAACAATTTTTACCAGGGTGGTAGGTAGATAGACAGATGCTTCAGTCTTCTGTGAAAAGTTTTGACTCAACACTGGACAGACCACATTTCATGTTAAAGTATAGAAACTGCAAGGATATGGGCTTTTTGTGGGTTGATCTCACAAAGAACCAAAGACATCCACCAACAACACAAAACAGTAAAGGCAGGCTGCATTCCATTTATTACATTTATGAATTTTGACAGATGCTTTTACTGCAGTGTATTCAAGGTTCTGTACATATGATCAATTTATATTTTCACTGGGAATCGGACCCATGACCTTGGCATTGCTACTAGCGGCATCTGTAGCTCGCTATTATAATGAATCATTTGACACAGTTGACTTAAGCCAGCAGTGATGTCATACTCAGCATCTATATCTATGAGATGAGGTCATATTGTATTCAAACTCAGCTCTGTAATGTCAGAACACTTTGAAATGGGGAAAATGAGATCAAGCTCTGATAAAACCATTACATTTAACAGGGAAAAGGACAGTTTCACATCTAAGACCAAAAGCAGGTGTAGAGGAACATTTGTTTTTATAAACACTTTGAAATTGGAATATCGTTGTAAATACAAATGAAACACTGAATTGGAGCTAAAGGTTTAAACACACTCACATGGACACAAAAATACATATTAATGATGGGAATTTTAGGAACCATAATAGCTTGGTTATTGTTACTGAGATTGATGATATAAATCGCCACTGGCGATTGCAATCTGAAAGCACTTTTGCAACACACATGGATTATCCATTACACAAATCTTGATCTGGAAAGCCATATCCTCTACTGCTCCAGATTTACAGCCTGATGAATATGTGCTGATATGCTGCTTGTATTATTACATCAATTACTGGGCGAGTGAGAGGTCAAAGCCACACCGGCTTCCTGTTTCACAACAGGCACGCTCTGCGTTTGCCCTCCAGCCACTATCAGGTCCTGCTGGGCTTCCAGATTAAATCACATCACCCTTTCTCAACAGCAACCCACTGTTTCCCACTGCAGAAATGAAATATATTAGAGATGATGCCTAGAGGAACCTCAAAAAACAATGGCTTAACTGAGTATATGTCCAGCCCGTGACCCCTCACAATGTCCTTAGTCACATAACGCAAGAGTGAAGGGAATGAAGCTGTCAAGCCAATCACGATTAATAAATTAAAAGACATGTAGAATTTAGAAACTGGTTCAAAATTAAGTTAATACAGTCTTGGTCCAAATAAATGAAAAGCCTTTTTTGGCACATACCCTCAAAATATGTCTAATAACGTTTGTCTTGTTGACTTTGATTTGTTTTGGTCCACACAAGATTCATTAGTGGTCTCCTGCAAAAATAAACAAAAGCAATCAATTTGGTATGGACATTTGGTGGACAGAGTTTATTAAATACAAAGTCATTCAGGGTTTCCACACCTTTCGACCAATCAATATCAGATAACTTTCACAAGTGCCTGTAAGTAATACTGGCCAGGAGTTTTAGAAATTATTTTAGAGATAACAAAGGCTTATTTCTAGCTGATAAAAAATTTCAGAACTGAGTGCAAGTAGAAAAACTTTAAAATGACTATAAAATGATTTTTATGACTTTTCCATGAGACCTTCCATAAATTTTCCAGGCCTGGAAATCAGAATGTTAAAATTCCCTGATATGTCCAAGTTGTCATTGATACTGCCAAGATGTACAGTATTTGTAACTAGGTCAATATATCTATTTGAATCTATTCTATTTGAACAATCAAGAGTATTTTTGACTTCTATACAAAGTTAAACCTCAGTTCTTGCTGCAGTCATGTTAAGGGAGCATGAGTATACTTGTACATGTTTGGAGAGCACACAGATTCTCTCATTTCCAAAAAATGTTCCCATTTCCCATATGGTCTTTGGATGGCAGTGAGATCCATCACCCAGGAATTAGCATTACCCTTTTCCTGTTCTGGCTCACCAAACCACCCTATGATAGGCCACAGACCAAGTTAATCAAACTAGAGTTTCAGACCAGGAAAATCAAACTACAACTCAGAAAATTAAACTATATCCTGTACAAGGCTCCAAGTATTGTACAAGGCTCCAAGGCTACTGCCTATTAAATGTGATCACCCTAGAAATTGAAGATTAGGATTCATTCTAATATACTAAAATATACTAACATTAAACAAATGCACACTGTTTGATGCATAACATATTTATTGCATGATTGTGTGTGCATAAAATGAGTTTTGGGACCCATTACAGCAGATGTGATTCTTTAAACTCTGTGTACAGCCACATCTGTAATGGTATAAAACAATATTTTAATCATGATCCATTAATCAATAATAATCAACACCAAAAGAGAAAAAGTTAAAATCAAGAATGTCACCAACTGAGAAAATGAAATATATGAGCAAAATAGAGCTGAGAAAAGGAAATATATGAGCGATGGTTACACACACATTTTCTGCAGTTTTATTATATTAGGAAAACTCCCCAGCTAACAATTTTAGGTTATAGAAATTAATAAAAAAAAATTCAAAAAGGTAACACAAAAATGTTATATTTAATATTCTAGGACCGTTTGAAACGTCCAGTTTTTCAGTTATTTACATTATTGCTTGGTTATAAGAACATTATTTAAACATTTTTAATTCTGTTTTTAAAACATTCCACTAACAAC